>JAVANC010000023.1:10100880-10700880 GCA_033319125.1 Parnassius glacialis | reverse complement strand
TGCCACAGGTCCCGCGTGCTCTCTGTAACAAAGATTTGCCCACGGTAGCTAACTGTGAAGGGTGATGGTGAGATTCACTGTTTAAAATCAAAAAAGCACTCGAAATGAGTTAACGTGTCGTAATCCTGGAATCGGGCTGACATAGCGGTTACACAGAACAATGCGCAAATGAGGAATGCTTGCGCTGCGGAAAGGATCGCCGTAGAGACAATGGAACTGTCTTACAGTCTGACACCATCCACGCATAAATTAACTTATTTTGTAACGTTACATTTTATTTGAATTTATTGTTTTTGTTACTTTTCTGAAATTAAATTTATATTATTTTTTAAAAAGCCTTTCGATCGCTGCCATATTGTAACTGGCGCAGTCGGCCTTTCGCGACAATTGGTAGAACCTTCGACTAATAGAACAGTTTCGATCGAATAAATCGCGACTTCGGATCTACGACGGTGGCACGGACGAAGACTTTACGTGGAGCTGACTCAGACCCATGAGGAGATGCAGAAGGCACTTTGGTGAGTAAAAAACAAAAAAAAACATAAACACTCACGCCTGTCACCCAGAGGGGTAGGCAGAGACTATGGAATTCCATTTGGCACGATCCTGACACACCTCTCTCGCTTCCTCCACATCCATATACCTACGCATACACGCTCGTCGGTTAAAGGTACTCTTGATTTGGCCCATTTTCAATATTTCGCCAATTTGGTCGATAAACTTTCGCCTAGGGCGACCCTTTCTGACTCTGGCATTCACCTCTGCAACATAAATTTGCTTTGTCACTCTTTCCTCATTCATTCTTTCTACATGACCAAACCACCGAAGCATTCCTTTCTTAACCCTAGTCACAACATCATCTTGCAAATCACACATTTCTCTTATCACACTATTCCTCACCCTGTCATTCAGATTCAGCCCTAGCATACTACGTAATGACCGCATTTCTACAGCATTTATTCTACTCTCGTGCTTCTTCTGCCACACCCAACTTTCACTACCATACATTAAAGTAGGCACTAACACAGCATTGTGAATTGCCAAACGTGCCTTTTTGGACACATTCTGACTTTTCACAATAGAGTGTAGAGCCCCATTCAATCTATTTCCTGCATTCACTCGTCGTTCTATATCCTTATCATATCTACCATCCCTGCTAAACACACATCCCAAATACACAAACTCATCTACTTGCTCTACCAACTCCCCTTCTATTCTTATTTCACATATCGTTTTACTTTCTTCTCTTTCAAAAACCATAACTTTCGTCTTACTTGCATTCACTTTCATTCCCTTTTCCTTTAATGTCCTATTCATTAATGTAACCATAATTTGCAACTCGGCCGCCGACGACGCAAGTATGACCTGATCATCGGGGTACAAAAGGCATTTGACGGTTAACTCACCCATTCTTAACCCGCATTCTTCTGCTTTCAAATTTTCCAAACAACTGTCCATAAATAGGTTGGTCAGCCACGGGGAAGCCACACAGCCCTGTTTGACACCTTTATGGATGCCAAACCAGTCCGAGTAGGCCCCGTTGATCCTGACAAGCACTAGAGTCCCTATATAGAGACTTCAATGCCCGTATCAAGCCAGCGTTTAACCCAAATGAGTTCAGTGTTTGCCATAACACATCCCTGTCCACTCTGTCATAAGCCTTCTCCAAGTCCATGAACGCACAAAAAACTCTTTGGTTTTTGGCCAAAAACTTCTCTGCGATCATGCGCATGGAAAAGACCTGATCCGTACATCCCATTCCCTTTCTAAATCCCGCTTGCACATCCCAAATTTTTCCATCAGTTTCTTTCATAACTCTTTCAATTAGTACCTTAGCATACAGTTTTCCCACAATGCTAAGAAGGCTGATACCACGGTAGTTTTTACAGTCCTGCTGTGATCCTTTTCCTTTATATATTGGGGCTATCACGGCTTTGCACCAGTCTCCCGGTACACGCTTAAGTTCCCAACATAAGTTAAACAAGGTGTACAGCAGGTCTGCCACCACTCCTTCTCCAGCCCTTAGCATTTCGAGAGATACTCTATCATAACCGGCTGCCTTACCTGCTTTCATACTTTTCATACTTTTCATTGCTTTCATTATTTCATCTATACTTATATCTCTATTTATTTCCTCTTCTTCCGGAATTTCTATTTCATTTAATTCAAACGTCTCATCACTCATAAACACGCTTTCAAAGTATTCCTTCCATCTCCTTAAACTCAAAACTTCGTCATTCAGAATACAGCCATTCTGGTCTCGTATAGCATTCATTCTAGGCTGTTCTGAATGTACCCTGGTAGTTCTTACGAGTTTCCAGAACATTTTAATGTTTGCCTGGACGTTATCTGATATTCTTCTATCATTCTTATCCGTTCTTTCTTGCTTTTTCCTTTCAACTACTTCTTTTACTCTCTTATTTAGGTGTCTAAAGACTGCCTTTTTCCTTTTAATATCATCATTCATACTGCTAGAATTACTAGCCTTGGTTGCTAGTAAATCTAGCCATGCTTTCTTCTTTGCTTCAACTTCCATCCGTACCTCATCATCCCACCATTACGTGTTAATTTTCCTTTCATTTGTTCTCTTACTGACACCACATACTTCGGTAGCTGCATCCACTAAACCTATCTTGACATTATACCACACAGTCTCCAAGTCTAAATCATTCATACACAATTCAGCCATACCACTTATATTTTCTCTCAATCTATATTTAAACTTCTCTCTCACACCTTCATCTTGTAACCTCTCTGTTCTTATACGCTGTAACGCAGTGGTAGACACAGATGTCCGATGCCTCCAACGTCTGAAAAGACCATTAATTCGGCATAAGACCAAGTAATGATCCGTCCCTACGTTAGAGCCCCGATAAACCCTTGTATCTATCACCGCGCTCCTCATTCTTTCATCAACAATTATGAAATCTATCATACTTCTATCATCACCTCTTTCCCATGTATACGTGTGAATCTTCTTATGACGAAAGAAAGTGTTCGTCACAAAAATACTCTTTTCCACGCATACGGCGAGAAGGCTTTCACCATTTTCATTTATACTTTCATCACCAATTGTTCCCAATATTCTTTCATAACCAAGACTCCTCACCCCAACCCTTCCATTAAAATCGCCTAATATCACAATATTTTCATTCACCTTGCATTTCATTAGCACCATCCTTACCAACTCCCAAAACTGCTCTCGGATATAAGTGGGCTTAGACATGTCTGGGACGTAGACCCCTAAAACAAACAACTTCTTTAAGCCCACTTTCATTCGTATCCATAGCAGTCTCGGGCTTACACATTCATACTCTTTCACACAATGACCCATTCTTTCTGAAAGGATGACAGCGACTCCCTGGCATGCCCGCTCGGTCTTGTCTACACCAGACCAGTACGCGGTATACATGCCATGTGTAGTGGCATCCTTTCCCTTCCGTTTCGTCTCATTTACACATAACACGTCTATTCCTCTATCATGCATCATATCGCATACTTCATCCATCTGATCATTCATTCCTCCACATACATTCAATGTAGCTGGCTTCCGCAATCCACTTTTCGCCCCTCCGGGGGACAGAACGTGATGGGTGGCGAACCTCGTCGCCGGTTTTCCTCCCGGAGATTCTTCGCACCCCTGCCCCATTAAAGGGGCGCCGGGAACTCGGGGCCATTTCTTTAATTTTGTGCCACATGGTGCGAAAGTAGGGTGTGGTATTTTTTACGCCGCTACCACACGGCGAGGAGCCGAGTCAGTTCTTTCGGCTTTGTCGCTTGTTTAGCATGACCCGGGGGACACGTGTAGGGTGGGCCTAGGATTAGGTGGTCAAGCCTATGGACGCGAGCGACTCATGGTGAGTACTCTCGCTATATCAGGTTCCCTTTGCTCTATTTACTTCCGTATTTATTTTAAGTGGTATATGCGATTCTGTCTAAAATCTTAATCGCTATAGAGATTTTTTTATAGGATAGGGTGACAAACTAGCACACAGTCCACCTGATGGTAAGTGATTGCTGTGGCCCATAGACATCTACATTTATCCTCGTTTACGAATCAAAACGCAGACGCGCTGCCACCTCTGAGGACTAAGATGAAATGCCTCCTTTCCAGTAAAAAGGGTCTCCGGTTCTCTACACTCACCACACGAAACAGCAGCATTAAGCCGATATTTAACGCTGGTATTCTGTGAGAGCGTGGTCCTTCCCCGGTCGAGCCGACCCATTCGTGCTACAACTATACTATTAATATAGCTGCAGCATGGCTCTACCACGTCGATTTAGTTAGGAGATTAGGTATACGTGTTTTAGCTTAAATCTTTATAGATTCCTATAAAGTTGTCATAGGTTATAAGTCTAATAGCTAAAAATCGCTGTAGACTCTTAGTTGAGATCTGATAGTTTATATGTTTTATAGCTAGAATCGCAAATAGGCAGACACAAATTGCCCAACTTTTTTAACTTGTAATGTGTTTTTTTTTTATTATTGTTTTAAAAATGGCTTTTCCTAACGGCAATGCAGCCATCTTTAAGATGATAGCGGAATTGATTCCAAAGTACGATGACAATACAAAGAGATTAAACCATTATATCAGAGAAATTGAAAATATTCTTAATCATTTGGTAGAAACTGCCTGGGTACATCCGGCAATTATATGTCTCATAAAGAGTAGATTAAGCGATACCGTGATTGATGCAATATCATGCCAAGAAACTCTTAATTCTTGGGAAACTATTAAAGATGCGCTCGCTATTAAAGATGCGCTCGCTATTAAAGATGCGCTCGCTATTAAAGATGCGCTCGCTATTAAAAATGCGCTCGTATTTAAATTAAGGGAACCTAGAAATTAAATACAGGTTATGCAAGAGCTTAGTAGGGTGTAGCGTAACAGACACGAGGACGCAGACACACTTGGTAAGCCGCTTCAAGAAATACTAGATACCTTATTATCTGTAGGCACACATCCAAATAAATTGTTGTAATAGAACAATACACGAGTAATTTGATTTCTAAGTATCTATAGCGGTGCAAATAGCACAACCCACCATATTTGAATCAGCCATAGTAATAGCGAGATAAGAGGAAGCTAAATTTGCCTTTAAAAAGACATTCAATCATAATAATTATAGTGCACCATCAACATCGGCTCAAGCAAAGTTTAGAGAACCAATACAAGCTGTAAATCAACCTGAAAATTGCCAACCGCTTAGGTTAGGTAACTCAGGCCCCATGCAAAACCAGACGAGTAATAAAGCTTCAGTTCTGCGACAAAATAATTTGACTCCCGAACAGAGGCAGCAGTGGGCCATCCATGTTGCCATGGAAAAACCGCTCATCATCAGGTAACTTTAAGGCATCTTCAGGAAATTTTAGGAATAATATACCCCAGCAACAAGGAAATCCTGCCCAGAAGGTTTCAGACGTCACAATGAGATCCATCTCTAAGCCTCAAAAACCACATTTTGTGGCCGAGGAGCTATTCTACACAGGTTCACCTGGACAATGCGAACAACAATATGCTGAGGACAACACGGACTACGTGTATCAACAAGGCCAGTACGTACTGGCCTTGTTGATACACGTAGTCCGTGTACTACAGTATACGTATACTGTAGTGACAACTACAACCAACAGGGATACAAACCTCCAATGGACGACGGTGATGTTCAGCAGGATTTTTACCAAGGTCCGGTGCCCCCAGACCAAAGTTAGTAAAACTAAATAACCACGACAAAGATCGCCTGCCATATATTGTGCTGCTAGAACTTCACAGTAAGTCCCTTATAGACACCTGAGCCTCGCGATCTTGTGTAATACAAAACACAATTTTTGAACATCTTATAGAGTATGAACCATTCGAGGTAAAAACAGCACATGCTATTACACAGCACGATCAAGTGGCCTACCTACCACTGCCACCCGCGTTTAACAACGATATAATTCACAAATTCCTTATATTCGAATTTGACCCCAAATATATAGGCCTAATAAGATTGTATTTATTGAGGATGCTATCTTGTAACATATATATAATAAATAGACTTTTACACACCGCTAACTCGCAAATAACAATTTCATTTGACTATCCCAGTAAAAAATTCACGATTGAACCAAAATGCGAAAAACTATTAGTAGTGAAAACTAATTATTCTGTTGGTCAGTACAGTCACGATGATTTCATTTAGTCTAACGGCTCCAAATCTCCCGCAGCTATGGTCAAGGTTAAAGAGGTAAAATTAAGGACATCTTTATAAATTTTAATTCTAAAAACCAATAGTTTCTAATAATGAAAGGATATACTTAGAACCATACCGTGAGCATTCTAATAGAGTTAGATGCAGTTTAAATTCCATAGACGTTAACTCGGATATGGAAGAAAGGATTACGCGACAATTTAAAGTAAAATACGTTCAGACCATATAAATGAAGAGGAGAAATGCGAAATCACTAAGATTTGCTATCAGTATAGAGACATGTTCTATTCTAAAAATATCCCACTTTCTTTTACGCATGCAGTTAAACATCAGTTGAGACTGAGCGATCAGACTTCGATATTTATAAGAAGTTATAGACAAGCCCCACAACAATGCAAAGAAATACAGAATCAAGTAGACAAACTTTTAAAACAAGGTATTATTCGTGAAACTATATCCCCATGGTTATGCCCTGTTCATATTGTTCATAAGAAACCGGACGCACTAGGTAAGGTAAAATGGAGGTTAGTCGTAGATTAAATTTAACTAACTAAACGATAGAATAGCAGAAGACAAGTACCCACTCCCCAACATAGAGGACATCTTAGACAGACTTGGACGCGCCCAATATTTTACGACCTTAGATCTGGCGAGCGGCTACTATCAGGTGGAGATGCACCCTGATGAAATAGAGAAAACTGCATTCACAATAGAGAGTAGACATTACGAATTCCTTAGAATGCCAAACGGTCTAAAAATGCAACCAGTACTTTTCAACGGCTCATGGACCACTCCTTAGAGGAACCAACAACATTTTCACTTGTCTCGAAGACATCATAATAATATCAAAGTCATTGCAGGAGCACATAGAAAATCTAAAACAAGTTTTTTAAAGATTTCATACACATAATCTGAAAATACACTTATATAAGTCAGAGTGCCTTCAAAAACATATCACATTTTTAGGCAATGAACTAACTGATCAAGGACTAAAGCCTAATGAGGACAAAATTAAAGTGGTTTTAAACTTCCCACTACCAAAAACATAGAAGGACATTAAAAGATTTTTAGGACTAGTAGGCTACTACGGAAAGTTTATAAAAGACTTTGCTAAGTTTACGAAATCGATGGCCTTATGTCTTAAGAAAAATAGCAAAGTTATACACTCCCAGGAATTTTTAAAATCCTTCAATGATTGCAAACAGATTTTAACCAATGCACCTATCCTACTGATAACAGACACATCGGACGTAGCCCTTGGTGCGGTACTATCTCAAGGAAAGATAGGCTCAAAGAGACCAGTAGCATACGCATCAAGAACACTTTTTGATGCAGAAGCGAAATACTCAACAATAGAAAAGGAGCTCTTAGCCATCGTTTGGGCAGTGAAATAATTTCGGTCTTATCTTTATGGTCGAAAATTTGTAATACATATATACCGATCATAGACCCCTGACACCGCTAATTTCACTAAAAGACCCTAATTCTAATTTAATTAGGTGGCGACTTAAGCTCGCTGAATATGACTACATGGTCGTTTATAAAAAAGGACAACAAAATATCAATGCAAATGCTCTCTCCCGAGTTAAAATTTATCATACGAGCATTGATTCACTAGCAGTCAATTTAGATGACAATAAGGACGACGACATCATAAATAGAATTTTCGTCAACATATACGACAAGAGGTACGGAGACATAAGCAATACAGCAGCCTGTGAATAGTAATGGCAACAACAGTGATAGCAACGACAATTACGTGACAGTTTGGCCTAACGTGTAATCCCCTCTAACAGACACAGAGTTTGATAGTACGAGTATCGTTACACTCAATCCTTATCACTTAGTATCGACAAACCATACGCAACCCAACAACAAAATCAACAGAATACCAATCTTATCGGACGCGATCGACAGACAACTAAAACAATTTCATATCAGGTCAACTCCAGGATCAACAAACAGAAGAGATATAAAAATGGAAGGATGAGACACTTGTTATCTGTTGCTGCGCAGGAAAAGTGCAATTTGATTAAATAAAATAACTGCCTGAACCACTCTTTAGTTTGATTAATAATCTACACCAAAATCATGACCATTTTATAAGTAATATTCGTAAATATAATGCTTGTTTCCAGATGACTTCCTTTAGGGGTAAACAGGTAACAGCAGATAGCTTTTCACCGACTTTTAAAGTACAAGGCCTGGTCTACCATTTAATTGGATGTATATTACCAGAAGCCGAACATGACGCTCAATACCTTCAAATATATTTTGTATGTGAAGGTGATCGAGAAGCAAGTTTCGATGTTCTAAATTTCCTATCTTAGAGCCAAATTTAATCAAACAATTGCAGAATATGCAGCATCAATTGAACCCGTATATAAACGATCTGAAAAGTGCCATTGATAAAGCCCCTCCTTCAGAGTCATACAAAGTTGTCATTCATGCTGATAAAAAAACCACCAGAAGAACATAGAGTTAGGTACAATGCACCAACTACAAATGAAGTGGCTTTAGTGTTAGTGGATCAACAATTTTATCGAAAGGACATCATCCTCGAAAGCCGAAGTAATCACTCACACTTCAGCGTATTATTGAGATACATCGAGCATATGATGTGCTACAGTATCCATTAATGTTTTGCTGAGGGGATAACGAGTATTTCATCAACATATCACAACGCGATTCCACAACTAAGTTGTCACTTAATAAAACTGTCTGTATTTTCAAGTTTCTAATCGTATAGAATAATTATTTAAGAAGAAGAAGCACACTATTTAGTCAATTATCGTGCCCTTTTTAGGCAATATTTGGTGGATGAATACGCCAAAATAGAAACAAAGAGATTAAATTATATCAAAAATAATCAAACCAAATTACGTGCTGATAGTAACATCTATTTAAAAGATGCTATTGGATGACATGACGCAGAAGCCAACCAACTAGGACAAATGGTTGTCCTTCCAATATCTTTTACGAGGGAACCTAGGTATATACAGGAAAGAACACAGGACGCTATTATCTATGTTAGAAATTACGGCCGGCCTGATCTTTTTATCACTTTCACATCAATCCTCGCTGGGACGAGATAAAAGAGCAATTGCTTCAAGGACAACAATCTCATGATAGACACGATATAATTTCGAAGATGTTTCGACTAAAGGTGAAAAATATCATGAACTTATTGACAAAGGGCGAAATATTTGATAAAGTGCGATGCTATATGTACTCAATGGAATGGCAAAAGAGAGGTTTACCACATATTCATATTCTTTTATGGCTTCACAAATGTATTACTCCGGATCAAATCGATAATATAATTTGTACTGAAATACCGGATCCCAAACGTGACCCAGAGCTTCACGAAATCGTTAAATGTAATATGATACATGGTCCATGTGGAACTTTGAATCGAAAGTCACCATGAATGAAAGATAACATCTGCAGTAAACGATACCCCAGTGTTCTCATAAGGGAAACTCAAACTGTTGGAGACGGTTACCCCCATTACAAGAGACGTTTACTAGATGAAGGTGGGTTCTCTGTTGATATCAAAGGCACAACCATAGATAATCGCTAGGTAGTCCCTTATAATCCAGTATTATTAAAAACATTTAACGCTCACTTCATACTATATTGATGGAATGATGATGATGGAATATTGTCATTCGGTAAAATCAATAAAATACGTCTGTAAATACGTAAATAAAGGTTCAGTCCAGCCATCGTTTACTTTAGAGAATAAGAAGGATGAAGTTAAAACCTGCACAAGTGGAAGATATATAAGTTCATCAGAGGCAGTATGGCGAATCCTCGAATTTCCCATTCATGAGCGTTTCCCTCCTGTAGTCCACCTTGCTGTTCGTTTGTAAAATGGGAAAAGGGCTTATTTTAATGAGCAAAATCTTGTGATTGTGTGAAGTGAATAACTTTGCAAAAACATTGCTCTACCTAGAAGTACCTGCATACTACGTTTGGAATAAAAGAAAGTTCCAAAGGAGAAAGAGGGGAGCAAACGTTTAAGGCTGGCCAGGGGTCAAAAAAGAGCACGTTCTGGACAGGGTTTTTACCGTGCATCCGAATAATACAGATGGCTCACCGTCGCATGCTTCTTCATGAGATCCGAGGCCCAATTTTGTTTGAAGCGTTAAAAACTGTAGATGTTCATGTTAATTCCACGTTCCAATCAACGTTCAAAACTCTCGGCTTGCTTGAAGATGATCAGCATTTGTTCGCAACAATAGAAACCGCACCGCAAATGATTCAGGATGTTTTTACGATTATTTTCGTATTCTGCCAAGTATCAGACCCTTTATGCCTTTGGGAGAAATTAAAAGAATACCTATCTGAAGATTTTAAAAGCCAATTAGAAAGACAGGGAGATGTGGATGTAGAGCACATAACAGATGTGGTATTTAACAAATGTCTTTCCGTAATAGAAGATGCCGTATTAGCGTTGGGTGGTCGTCTAAGAAAAGAACAACAATTTGAAAATAGAAAGTTTTTTAAAGAGACAAGTTACGACGTAGCATCATTAGAAAACACAGTAAATTTTTTTATAGAATTAGGGTGCCAAACGAGCACACAGTCCACCTGACGGTAAGTGGTTGCTGTAGCCCATAGACATCTGCATCTATCTTCGTTTGCGAATTAAAATGCAGATGGGTTGTCAGCCGTGAGGACTAAGATAGAATGCCTCTTTTTCAGTAAAAAGGGTCTCCGGTTCTATACACTCACCATACAAACCACAGCAGCATTAAGCTGCTATTTTCCGCGGTCGATCCGAACCTTTCGCACTACAACTATACTATTAATATAGCTGCAGCATGGCTCCACCACGTAAAAAATAATGAAGGATCACTGAATGACGAATAAAAAACAGTTTACAATCAAATGAACACAAAAATTTAATCAAATAAGGGTGAAATATTCTTTTTAGATGCTCCCGGTGGAACAGGCAAAACATTTCTCATAAATTTGCTATTAGCAAAAGTTAGAAGTACTCGCGGAATTGCTTTGGCTGTGGCTTCTTCTGGGATTGCAGGTACACTACTTGAGGGTGGATGAACGGCTCTTGCTAACTGCAAGTTACCACTTAATTTAACAACAGCTGATACTCCCATTTGTATATCCATTCATATCGAGACAAATTAATTTTTCTGAATTATTAAAATATACGAAAATGATAGTGTGGGGTGAAATAACCATGGGTCATAAGGGTGGCGTAGAGGCTTTAAACAGAACTCTACAAGATATAAGAGGAAATAAAAAGTTAATGGGTGGTGTAACGGTTTCGCTGAATTTTATTTTTTGATTTTTTTGGAGATGTTAAAGAATTCAAAAGAAACTAGAGCAGATGAAGTTAAGGCTTGCCTTAAGAGATCCACTTTATGGCCTCTAAATAAAATCCATCTGTATTTCGTCAGACAAAAGCCACAAAATTATTTCGTTTGTACAAAGGTTTAAATACACCTTAAATTTTTTTATCAAAGCGAGATAAAAGCTGTCACAATTTAGATAAAATTACAACATAGAAAAATAAAATTAAAGCCCGGCATAAAATTTTTTTTCGTGTAACTTTTACCAATTCAGGTATTTGTGACTTTGCGATGACCAAAAAAAGATTATCCTATTTTTTTGTTTTTACGTGTTGTTTAAATCTGAATTAGAGAGCTAAAATTAGTAACATGTGAATGTATTCACATGAAATGTAGGAACGAAATACATAACATTAGTTATCTAAAAATAACATGCATATTATCCTCATTATAAACAGAAAAATCAATCTCCAGGAATGTAATTATACGGAATGATAATGAATAAATAATTTAAAATTAAAAATTTTCTACAGCCGACTTCAGTATAAGCTATTAACAATAACTCAAAAACTATTGGTCTGACTTTGATCAAATTCATAAGGGACTACACGAGACGTACCAGCTTTCAAATAAAAAAGAATCATCCAAATCTGTTCAACCAGTAAAATGTTATGAGGTAACACGCATAAAAAACATACAGTCGAATTGAGTACCGTCTCCTTTTTGGAAGTCGGCAGAAAAAAGGAAATTAATTGTTTTATAATTATTGAAAAGTCTTAGTATGTATCAACATATTATCTTGTCTAAAATTGAATCATTAAATAAGAATGTGCAACTTTATATTAAAATAATGCACGAGGCATTACTTTACATATATTTTTAGGAATAGGAAGCAATAAATAATCTTCCAGTCCACCTGACGGCAAGTGGCTACTCCAGTCCATGGACGTCTGTAGTAAACTGCGAACAAAGAAAGCTACAGGTGCCTTGTCACCTCTGAGGACTAAGATGGAATACCTCACAGCATTTAATTACACTGGTTTTCTATATTCAGACCGAATCACAGCAGTGCAAGTATTGTTATTTGGCGGAAGAAGCAGGTGAGATGTTGCCAGCTACCTCGGACGGATTCAGTAATAAAGGAGTCCTGCCACTAGAAATCTAGGATATGGAACTTTTTGTTTGATGATTTTGGCAAGGTAATCAAACGCGGATTGTCGATCACTGTACCAGAGGTTTTCAGCCTTTCGCCGTTGATAGTATTTTTATTGAGCGTATACGAAATTCTTATACAAGAAATAACTCTGGGCGAAATTGATGTTCAGTGATTGATGTCAGTGTACTTGCTACGAGCTCCAATGATGAGGTAGTATGCCGTATCACTTTTCATAGGTTGGCCAATACTCCTAAACACAAGAAAACTAAGAACAAACGAGCACACAATCCACATGAAAGATAGTAAGTGGACCCTGTAGCTCACCTACATCTATCATCGATTTAGAATCCAAATTCAGAAGCATGGTGACCTCTGGTCTAAGATGTAATGCTTTGTTTCGCGTAAAAAGTGCTAATGTGATGCCATGTACCAGTATCTGGTTCTCTACACTCACCATACGCTGTTATTTCACTCTGGTATTCTGTGAGAGCAAAGTCTTTCCCCGGGCAAGACGATTCATTCTACAATCAAAATATTATTATATATAAATATTAGAATAATAGTAAATTATTACATGTACAATTTAACAAGTGTTTGCTGTCTCGATTTATAAACTCATCATGCATATTTACATACCCTACGTTACTCGTACACTTATAAATTATTTCCTTATTATTCAAACACAATCTAAATTGTTAAAATATTTAACAGTCGTAAACCAACAGTATTACGATAAGTATGTTGAGTAAAGACGCATAGTCTTAAATATTGTAAAACCAAGACTTATATTTGTTAAATAAACAACAGTCTGTTCTCTACGGTTAATCAGCAGAGTAATATAAATCTATGCATATCATTTCATTCATTCATATATACATTTATATAAAACTGAAGAGTTTATCTGTAATAACGAAATAACTGCCTTTTATCGGGATCTGAGAATTATTTAGACATCGTTAGAAAAGCAGTTAAAAATTTTGTCTATCCGCGCTTATCTTCTAAATGAATGAACCGATTGTGATGAAAACTCATAAAAAAATAGGGGGCCACTCCAGGAGTGATCTAAGCTTATATTTTATCCGGAGAACTAGAAGATGCTTTTGAGAATTGGAAAAACTTATAAAATATTGATAATTGATTGGCGAAATCGGGGCGGGACGCTTCTTCATATTCAAACTATTTTTGCGGATACAATTGCTGATGGTTATTTAAAAAGAAGCTTTAGAAATATTTTCGAGCGGTTCTTAGTTCCGAGAATTCTAAAAATGATTCACATCTTTAAAAAACAACCATAATTCTTGTTTTTAGTTTTGAATGACTTTTATGCATGCTCAGCAATGTAACAATTTTGTAATGAAGTTCCTTATCAAACGGTACGAATTTAGCGGATGGAAGCAAGGCGAGAAAAAGTGTAAGATTTTCCATTACGATCACTTCAGGCGTAGTGTAGACGGCCTTGGCGGCTATAAGGAAGCAAGATGAAATAATATCCATTTCCCTCGCACTTTTTCTTATCTTGCCATGAAAGAAATAATGTTTTATTTTAAATAGCGCTTCATTTTAATAGACGCTAATAATGATTTCCTATATTTACGCGAACACTACACATTTAAATAAAACTAATTTTACGGATTTTATCGCGTATATAAACTTATTTTATATTCCCGACGTTTCGGGTGCTTTCCATCACCCGTGGTCACGGGGGACAGAGTTGTTTGACGTCCTGCTCTCATAGTTAGCCCGGCTACTTTCAGTTTTTTAATATTAATTTTTGGTTCGATTTACGCAAAATAAGCTTACAGTATCTTGAAGTCTAGCAGTGGTATACTTGGGTTTGGATTTTATTTTATTAATTATGGGATCCCAAGCAGATGGCAGCATCCATCCATCTTCTCTATTGAAATTAGGATGTTTTTTAATTTCAATAGCCTCGCGAATCATCTCTCGTACATAGGACAAACAAAAAGATATATAAAAACCCGCGTTAAAGAACATATAGCTGACGTGAAGCACCGACGTATCGGGAAGTCTGCAGTTTGTGAACATGTTCAAGATCATCCCCGCCATTACATTAGATTTAATAGACCACAAATCCTCGCAAAAGAACACCGATTCCTCCCAAGGATGATTCGCGTGGCTATTGAAATTAAAAAACATCCTAATTTCAATAGAGAAGATGGATGGATGGATGGATGAAGATAATTTCAATAGCCACGCGAATCATCCTTGGGAGGAATCGGTGTTCTTTTGCGAGGATTTGTGGTCTATTAAATCTAATGTAATGGCGGGGATGATCTTGAACGTGTTCACAAACTGCAGACTTCCCGATACGTCGGTGCTTCACGTCAGCTATATGTTCTTTAACGCGGGTTTTTATATATCTTTTTGTTTGTCCTATGTACGAGAGATGATTCGCGAGGCTATTGAAATTAAAAAACATCCTAATTTCAATAGAGAAGATGGATGGATGCTGCCATCTGCTTGGGATCCCATAATTAATAAAATCAAATCCAAACCCAAGTATACCACTCCTGGACTTCAAGATACTGTAAGCTCATTCTGCGTAAATCGAACCAACAATTAATATTAAAAAATTGAAGGTAGCCGGGCTAACTATGACAGCAGGACGTCGAACACCTCAGTCCCCCGTGACCACGGGTGCTGGAAAGCACCCGAAACGTCGGGAATATAAAATAAGTTATTATACGCGATAAAATCCGTAAAAATAGTTTTATTTAAATAAGTAGTGTTCGCGTAAATATAAGAAATCATTATGTAAACCAGTACGGACTGGTAATTGCAAGTAAAATTCGCCGATTAGAAGATCTCATGACCAAGCGCGCAAGATATTTAACATCATTGAATTTTCTAAAACGTTGCCGCGACAACAATCTCACGTAGGAAACGTGTGTCAAAATATCCACTAAAATGGACATTCGAGGAAGCGCTAAGATCTTAAATCAGGCAAGTAAAAAGTTTTTACGAACGGTGATTCAGCAAAAACGGTTCGATTTACAAATCATAAATAATACCATAGACAATTTGTCCAGTGAGTTAAAGACAGTTTTAACGACATTTGATTTTAATAATTGCATTGAAACTTTAAACAAACGCGAAATATCGAAATATAATGAATGCAAAGACAAACAAATAAAAAAATTCCAAAAATTAACTATCAAATCAAATGCCAAACATCCATGTCAACGTAGAAACGAAAGGCAACAACCGTTGACCACAGACGCAAACAATAAACAACGCACGGTCTATAATTTGTCAAAAGAAACACTGGACGAACCTACAATAAAAGTATTATCAAAAGGCTTGAATTTTGCTATAACGCCGCAAAAAATCCCGTAGGAGGAAATTATCTGTAATGTTGAGGATTGTTTGTTTAAGAATAGTATCGGTAAAGAGGATTTAGAGGCTATACGTAAAGACATTTCATCCTTGTTACGTCGAAGTTCAGCGCCGAAACTAAATCTCCCCAAAGACGAATTTAAAGCGTTGTACAACTTACGCAACAGACCAGAGCTCACGATTCTCCGTGGGGATAAAGGAAATGCTACGGTAATAATGGACACGTCAGAGTATAATTTCAAAATACAACAACTTTTATCGAACGTAAGTACATACAGAAAGGTCAAAATAGACCCTACAAATAATACACTTAAAACAACTACTGATTTAATAAACAAATACTCCGAAAAATTAGATCTTGACGTGAATTCGACAATACCATCATGTGCCAAACCACCGAGATTGTATGGGTTACCGAAAATACACAAACTAAACGCTCCACTACGTCCTATAGTAAGCCAGATCGATTCACCAATATATAACATATATAGCCCTTTTTACAGGAAATGAGGCATTCCATCTTAGTCCTCACGGGTGACAACGCATCTACATTTTGATTTGGAATAGAGGATAAATGTAGATGTCTATGGGCCGCAGCAACCACTTACCATCAGGTGGACTGTATGCTCGTTTGTCACCCTTATCCTATAAAAAAAATATAAGTTGGCTCAACACTTGGCAAAAATACTGTTACCACTAAGAGGACATACCAGAGCACACACAAAGGATTCATACCATTTTGTTAGTGAGATAAAAGACCTACATCTCGCTGACAATGAAACTATGGTCAGATTTGATGTTCAGTCACTATTCACATGCCTACCTATTGAAGACTACATCTCAATTGTTACTAGAAAGCTAGAAGATAACAACATGCCCACAGAATATGCAGTATTACTCAAACACTGCCTCACATCTGGCTATTTATTGTAGAAAGAAGAGTTCTACATGCAAGTAGACGGAGTAGCAATGCGCTCACCTGTATCTCTCTTAGTCGCCGACATATTCATGGAGGACTTTGAGGAGAAAGCCCTTTTTACTGCTCCTATAAATCCAAGATTCTACAAGCGGTACGTAGACGATACTTTCACAATTTTACCATCTGACAAAGTAACTGCATTTTTAAACCACCTTAATTCCATAAACCCTAAAATACAATTCACAATGGAGTTAGAGGCAAACAATACTTTAGCTTGTAGTGTTATGCTACTTACATATCATTTTACACTATTTTAAATTTATTTTTCCATTCTGCTTTTGATTTTCTGCATTCACTGGATATTTTGCATCACCTTTATTTCCATAGGATCCTGTAACGTTTTTAGACCATTAGTTTAGTTTAGTTTAGTTTACGACGGGCTGTTTTCCGCAACTCCACGTCTATGCGCGTATTTTGCGTGTGGGCAGGAATAATGTGATTATTCGAGCCATGAGATCTCTCCGAAGAAGCTCAACAGGCCCTTGATGTTGCATGCAACTTCGGGGAGTGATCCCGGCGTGCCGAGATGTTTAGACCTGTATGTAGCGACCTCCGGACATTTCAGTAGCACGTGGGCCGCCGTTTCTTCCTCCCCCATACATGCCCTGCACAGGGGACTATCTGTAACACCTATAGTAAATAAATGTTTGTTAAAGGTGCCGTGTCCTGTGATAGCACTTGTTACTATCCTAATCTGCGGCTTGTTCAGTCTCATTAAAACTTTGGTTAAGCGACTGTTTATTTCAGGCAGGGCCTCCCTAGCTTGTCTACAGTCTACTAGATTCTTCCAAAGCTGAGCGTGTTGATTAGTGAAGTGTCTACGTACCAGTGAACGAACGTTACCAAAGGGGATTGGTATGATTGGTTCCGGCCCTATAGTGGCCAGAGCCGATCCTCTTCTGGCCAGTTCGTCTGCTGCATCGTTGCCTCTGAATCCACTGTGTCCCTTTATCCATTGCACCCACCATGTGACCCACATTGTTGTTTTTACATACCTCATTTAATCGTTGATGGCATTCATATATTAGTCCCGAGTTCACCACATTGCATCTCAGGGCTTGGAGTACCGCCCTACTGTCGGTCAGTATTCTAATGGGGAAGTCATTAACCTTCCTAGCATCTATTGCTATGGCCGCTTGAATGATACCCATACATTCCGCCTGAAAGACCGTGTTATAGGTACCCAGCGGTGTGCATATGTGAATATTGAGGTCTTCAGAGAAAGCTCCAGAACCTACACCTTCATTTGTTTTAGAACCATCGGTGAAAATTCTAAGCTCTTTTGGGCTTAATCCTTCCGGCTGGCTGTTTTCATTTAATTGTATCTTGTATTTCTTATCGAAAACAAATTGTTTAGGAATCCTATCGTATTTGGCTTGTAGGATAGGAATTTTTGAGTGAATTCTATCAATTATGCCTGTATGAGGGACACTATTCTTACTCCAAAGATTTAGGGTCTTGAGTCTGATGGCAGCTAAAGTCGCTTCTTGTTGTATATGTAGATGAAGCGGAGTTAGCTCCAGCATCGCTTCTAAGGCTGCTGTTGGCGTAGTTCTTATGCAGCCTGTGGCAGCCATACATGCCAGTCTCTGGTAGCGCTGAAGCTTCGTAATTGTGGTGGCTTCATTTGTCTTGGTCCACCATACCAGAGCGCCGTATGTGATCATGGGCCGAATTACAGTTTTGTAAAGCCACAGTATGATTTTTGGCGTCAATCCCCATGTTTTGCCAATCATGTTTCTGCATTGCCAGAAAGTTATACTAGCTTTGTTGATTTTGTTTTCTATGTGTTTATTCCAGTTAAGTTTGCTGTCCAAGGTAAGACCTAAATATTTTACCTCAGAGGATAGCTGGAGTTTAGTGCAAAAAAGACTTGGAGGATGATAGTTATTCAGCTTTCGTTGTTGTGTGAACATAACTAAAACCGTTTTATTTGAATTGACGGTTAAGTCGTATTCCCTGCACCATCTCTCCACTATACGGAGAGCCGCTTGGGTCAGGTCGCACACTATGCTTGCTGTCTTTCCAGAGACCAGTATTGTCAGGTCATCAGCATAACCTACTGTATAGAAGTGATTGTCATTTAATTTGCTGATGAGTTCATTAATGACCATTTTTAGACCATAAGAACACAATAACAAATCATTTTCACTTCGTATTTTCACGCTATCAGCACTTTTTAAATCGGTGTCGATGGAGTCTACCTTTTTCGATCTTTTATTTAGTTCTCCGTAACTCTGCAATTTCGGGTTTCGTGCGCACTGTTGCGCTACCTTTTTTGCTATATCAATAATATCTCATTTTTTACTTAAATCTTGCCGTTTTTCTATTACGAGCCTGAAACCAAAATTTGACATGTTTTGACATCGTTGTTTATCTGGTTGTCATGGCAATTTTTATTCAAATTCGTTACCGGTCTGATGTTTTTACTTCAATACTTCCACAAAAATACTCTTTTCCTCTTGGCCATTTACAAAAATTTGCTTTTAATTTAAATAATTTCCCGTTCTTATCCCAGATCCGTCGTCGAGCGCGGAGCTCTCTAAAAAGGTATAAAAGCCGAACAATCGGCCAATAAAGGCAGTCTCGCTTCAGCTTTCAAACTTGAAGCATCTCCTAAAGGCCTTATCCCGGGGCCGCACTGCTCCGGGATCCTGCAAGTCTCTGCTTTCACCTGAAGTCGTCGCCTAGCCACGCCTACGCCTCCACCTACTAGTGCCTGCGCTATCTTTAGCCGCTGTGCGTGCTTGCTCCAGGTGCTGCGAGCGTATACTCCACGCGCTGAGAGCGCCTACTCAAGGCGCCGCGTGTGCCTACTCTGGGCGCTGCGTGTGCCTACTCCAAGCGCAGCGTGTGCCTACTCCAAGCGCAGCGTGTGCCTACTCTGGGCGCTGCGTGTGCCTACTCCAAGCGCTGCGTGTGCCTACTCCAGGCGCAGCGTGTGCCTACTCTGGGCGCTGCGTGTGCCTACTCCAAGCGCTGCGTGTGCCTACTCCAGACGCCGCGTGTGCCTAGACCAGGCGATGCGTGCCACCACCGCCAAGCACGGTGTGCCACTTTGATCTTCAGGCTCCGCTTCAGTATTCATCTATCTTTATTATTTTTTTTATAATTGTAATTCACGTCACCCATCACCATCATCATACTTAATTTTTTTTACATAAAATTTTAAATATCTTTTTAGATTTTAAATAAATTATTTTGTTCTATTTTTTTTTGTTGTTTCGTTATTGCTAGGTTAGGTTCTTTTGTTTTTTTTTAATTGTCGCTTCACGACAAGCTTTCCTAGTTGTTTTAGTCATCCGAAATCCTGATAACGCTATTGGTCATACTGTGGACAGAAAAAATACCGGCTAAGCTTTCCATTGACTCCCGTCGAGTTGGGGGTTGATACGTGATTTTACAGAAAAGTTACACTATTATAAGCACACACACAAAGTTACAACATGCGGGAACGCGTAATTTTTGAGAAAAAAGTTATTGAAAATCAATTATTCTTGCATTGTTTATATCTAATCCTACCATAAAACTGACGCCATTTTGTAATGTCATTGTCGGCAATAGGGATGTAGATTCTTTCCGAAAAAGGTCGATTTTTAAATCGAGTCAAATCGTAAGCTGATGTATCGATTCACAAAAAATCGATTTCTAAAATATCTATATTTATTTTATGTTTGCATTTATAATGTTAATATAATTCCATTTTATGAAAAACAAGAAAGATACCGTAATAAATGATCTCTTATTGAAATTTGTTTTATTTTAACAGTACCAATTAGGGCAGATAACAAATAAAATAGGTTAAGTTCAACTTATGTCAAAGAACCGAATTGATTGACCCCGACTCCACCTGGTACGAGTCTGTCCTACCCCTAGTGGTTTTAAAGAGCCGGAGGCGCGTGGGGGGAGCAGCCTCCGCCTGCTGTAACAAATCGTAGGCATCAGACGAGCCGGAGCGGCTGAGGCTGGTCGCCGAAGGCGACCAACAAGCCGGAGCTGCGGAGACGAGGAGGGATGCCTGCGATTTGTTACGCTAAGGCGTAGAGGCTGCTCTTCCCGCAGCGCTGGAGACGTAGCAGTCTCAAAATAGATACAGAAATCCTTCTGAATCAGTCCCCCTATATTTTATGATGAAGGGGATTTTTTTCTCATAAAATGGATTTATATTTACATTATAAATGCAAACATGAAAAAAAAATATAGATATTTTAGAAATCGATTTTTGGGAATCGATACATCAGCTTACAATTCGAATCTATTTAAAAAAATCGATCTTTTTCGGAAAGAATTGACATCCCAACTGACAATAACAATAAAAATGGTCTCAGTTTTATTGTAGGATTAGATATAAACAATGCAAGAATAATTGATTTTCAATAACTTTTTTCTTAAAAATTACGAGCTTCCGCATGTTGTAACTTTGTGTGTGTGCTTATAATAGTGTAACTTTTCTGTAAAATACGTATCAACCCCCAACTCGACGGGAGTCAATGGAAAGTCGTACCAAAATACACATACTAACCGATATTTGAATGGTGAATCGCACCATCATCCTTCACATTTAGCTACCGTGGGAAAATCTTTGTTTCAGAGAGCACGAGGGATCTGTGAGAGAAAACATCTGGCCGCCGAGCTTCAGCACGTCAACCAAGTACTGCAAGACAACATGCTTCGGGTCCCGCGCCTACGTCACAGTGACTGAGTGAAACCGGCCACAGTCCAGCATGTGCCTACTGTACTACCCTATGTCAGAGGAGTCACAGACAAAGTTGGCTACATCTTGAAGCGAGCTTCCATTAAAACATACTTCAAGCCGCTAAAGAATATTGGTCAATTTTTACCATCCGTCAAGTGTCATATCCCTCTACAAGATGCAGGAGTGTACAAGCTAGATTGTGAATGTGGTCTCTCGTACATAGGACAAACAAAAATATCTATAAAAACCCGCGTTAAAGAACATATAGCTGACGTGAAGCACCGACGTATCGGGAAGTCTGCAGTTAGTGAACATGTTCAAGATCGTCCCCGCCATTACATTAGATTTGATAGACCACAAATCCTCGCAAAAGAACACCGATTCCTCCCAAGGATGATTCGCGAGGCTATTGAAATTATAAAACATCCTAATTTCAATAGAGAAGATGGATGGGTGCTGCCATCTGCTTGGGATCCCACAATTAATAAAATCAAATCCAAACCCAAGTATAACACTGCTAGACTTCAAGATACTGTAAGCTCATTTTGCGTAAATCGAACCAAAAATTAATATTAAAAAACTGAAAGTAGCCGAGCTAACTATGACAGCAGGACGTCAAACACCTCAGTCCCCCGTGACTACGGGAATATAAAATAAGTTAATATACGCGATAAAATCCGTAAAATTAGTTTTATTTAAAAGACACTAATAAGTAATTTATTTATATTTGTTAATCAATAATATAATAAGTTTATCAATAATAATATACTACGAAAGGGACTTCGTTCTAACCGACTGTTCCACGACACTCACGCATGTTTTTTCTATGTTTTAGTCGCATTTTTAAATTGTTTTCTCTAGATTTAACTTATTTGAAATAATGTAGAAAACAATTCATGGAGAAATGCCTTCGTATAGTACTCATCTTCACATTGGTGAGGCTTATCATCATATCATTACAACCCACTGCTGAACATAGGCCTCCACCAAGGAATGCACAAAGTGACGCTTACTTGCTACGAATAAAGGCTTCATTCGCAATACTCGTTCTCGACCAACAGTTATTGTTATCACACAGGGCATTTTAACTCGTATCATGTCAGCTGGGTCACAAGAAAGCAATCACATGCGAACGCGACCTCATCAGCACCTTCCGGACATGGCACAAACATGCAAGTATTCAACAACTTTACTTCACACAGTTTTGATATAGAAAATAAAATAATACATAAAAACATCAAAAGATAAAACTAAATAAGAGAAAACAGACCAGATGGAAGTTAGCGTAGAACATTATTTTTTTTTAACTAAACTGTATGCCAATCAATTGCTCCTTAAATGCTCCATCAAAATCCGAAATTGCTCTACCTCTATTGTTATTAGTTAATTTATAATTAATTAAAAAAAAATTATCAAAAATTTCATTTTGCTCTAAAACATAAAATATATACTTTTTAAAATTAAACTGTATGCCAATTAATTGCTCCTTAAATGCTCCAGCAGAATCCGAAATTGCTCCACCTCTATTGTTATTAGTTAATTTATAATTAAATTAAAACAAAATTAAGTATCGAAAATTTTATTTTGCTATAAAACATAAAATATCTACTTTTTAAAATTAAACTGTATGCCAATTAATTGATCCTTAAATGCTCCAGCAGAATCCGAAATTGCTATACCTGTATTGTTATTATCATCATCATTACAGCCCTTCACAAGTCCACTGCTGAACATAGGCCTCCCCCAAGGAATGCCACAAAACACGGTCCTGAGCCACCTGCATCCATCGACTTCCTGCATGTCTTACCAGGTCGTCACTCCATCTTGTGGGGGGACGCCCTACACTTCGCCTACCGGTACGAGGCTGCCACTCGAGAACCTTTCTTCCCCATTGGTTGTCGGTTCTTCGAGCTATATGGCCGGCCCACTGCCACTTCAGCTTACTAATCCGTTGGGCTATGTCGGTTACTCTGGTTCTACTGCGGATATCCTTATTCCTAAGTTTATCACGCAGAGAAACTCCGAGCATAGCCCTCTCCATAGCTCGCTGAGCGACCTTGAGCTTCCTCATACGGCCAGCAGTGAAGGACCACGTCTCAGTTCCGTAAGTCATCACTGGCAACACGCACTGGTTGTACAATTTTGTTTTAAGGTTTTGAGGTATTTCTGACGAGAAGATGTGTCGTAGCTTCCCGAACGCTGCCCAGCCGAGTTGAATCCGTCGATTGACCTCTCGGTCGAAGTTGGACTTACCTAGTCGGACTATTTGTCCCAGGTAAACATACTCGTCAACAACTTCGAGCTTAGTGCTCCCAACAACTACCGGCATAGGTGTGACATGGACATTAAACATAATCTTTGTTTTGTCCATGTTCATCTTAAGACCTATCCGTTGGGAGACACTATTGAGGTCATTGAGCATAGTGCTTAGCTCCTCCAGCGATTCTGCCATGAGGACTATATCGTCGGCAAATCGAAGGTGAGTGATGTACTCGCCATTGATGTTAATTCCGTATCCTTTCCAGTCCAGAAGCTTGAAAACGTCTTCCAATGCAGCGGTGAAGAGTTTCGGGGATATAACGTCACCCTGTCTTACACCTCTCTGCAATTGGATAGGTTTTGTACTCTGGTTCTGTACTCGGATAGCCATGGTAGCTCTTCTGTACAAACACTTCAGCACTTCGATATACCGACAGTCAACTTGGCACCGCTGAAGGGACTGCAGCACCGCCCAAATTTCGACGGAATCAAAGGCTTTTTCATAGTCCACATACGCCAGACATAGTGGCAAATTGTACTCTTCGGACTTCTGTACAATTTGCCGTAGGGTATGTATGTGGTCTATGGTGCTAAAGCCCTTTCGGAAACCGGCTTGTTCGGGAGGCTGGAAGTCGTCAAGTCTGCGCGCGAGACGATTCGTAATGACTCTCGAAAACAGCACGTAGACGCGGCTCAAAAGGGAAATCGGTCTGTAGTTCTTCAAGAGAGCGTTGTCCTCATGGGGGGTATATTGCCATAGTTGCCACGCTTGGCGAGCGGGTTGGCAACCGCAGTTTTTTTATTGTATTTATGCCGTTACCAGGAAGATGCTGCTGCCCATCTCCTGCCTGTTTCCCTTTGTCGCCTTTTACGACACCCACGGGAGGATATGGGGTAGTGGATATTCTTGACCGCCACTACACGGCATATTAGTATTGTTATTAGTTCATTTATAATTGCGCTTTATTTCTATTTCGAAAAAGATATTATCAAAATAATTACATTAAATAACGAAAATGCAAAAACATGGGAACTAGGTACTGCAAAATACCGAGCACGTCTCTCCATATCTACGTGGGCAGCGAACTCTCATGAGCCTGCCACATCCCGGACCAAATGTAACGCTACATTGATTTTAATATTTTTTTTATTTAGCTGACTTTAAAAAATAAGGTGATTCTCAATGTCACTGTAAACAAACAATACTTTTTAGTATGTGTATTACGTGATGTTTTCGTCAATGGTGAACTAATTTTACTGATTTTTTATTAAATAGTTGAATACACTTCAGGGACAGTCCCATATGAATTTTGAGGAAAATATCCACCACTAAGGGTGGAAAATAAAAGATGAAGTTTTTAATGTAACTATTAAGACTGTGGCGGTGGATGGAAAAGGAGAGATCTCCCGCCGGGCAAGGTGTTCTGCCGCGCCGCCACAGACGACATAGTTGTTACCTTGAGTTTGTCAACTTTTTATAGTCCTCTCAAAAGGATCTTAAACGGTCAGCGCTAAAGACATGGTGTATAAAAAAAAAGCCCCAACTTCTGAAACTGTTTTGTGTAAAGTATTTTATTCTTTTGAGTTATGTAAAATCGGCTTTTACTTTTTATTAGATATATGTTTAGCTTTGATATAGTGATTCGTACATTGAGTGTTGTTGTGTTTTAAATATTAGAGTGACAAACGTGCTATGTGCCATCGACATTCGCAACTCACTTCAAACAAATCAGGCCGCAGATGCGTTATCGTACCCGAGGATTAAGATACTTTACAGTAATTGTAATTAAGCATATCGGCTTTCTTCCTATTCAAACTGGAATATAGCAGGAATTTACTTCGGCTTAGTGGCAGAAATATCTTATAGCGTTATGCAAACTCCGATAGTAAAATTATTGTTATCTATATCTCTACAAATAAATAAAATTAAAGTGTCTGTTTGTAATGTCGAAAAAACAGCTTTGCTTTGGTTTCAATTTTAATGAATGTATTCCTAATTAAACAATATAACTCTTCCAAATTTCAAACGATATTTCCACAATTATTTCTTCTGCAGCAGCAACTCGATATGTATATAATACCATAGGTATATTATATAATATTGATAAATCAAAGATGAATTATATTGTAATACATTTATTTACATAATATTGAAATTTATACAATATTAAAAAAATATATTAAAGATAAAGTAAAACTTAAAATTTAAATTATCATACAGTCCTGCAGCTCCCCATGGCATCGTGCCAAGAATGCGGGCTGCGTTTCCGCACTGAATGGCTATACTTAGCCTTTGAGTTATATTATATTCGTAATCGATGTTGATACCACGTCATTTCCACTCCAATAGCTTTAAAACGATTCCCATTACAATGGCAAAGAATTTCGAGGATATACTGTCAACATCTGTTGAACTCAACGTTTCGTCAATCTCGTTCTCCAAAGCAAGTTTTGGTTGCTCTTCGTCAATCATAAATAAGACATTGAAAATATTCTTACAAATTATTAAATTACATTTCATTCATAAAATTTGACGATTTAATTTATTCAAAATTTATATGTATCTAAAGGTTCATAAACTAGAAATAAATTGGGCGTAACTTACAATTCTCAAGTTCCATTATGATACTAAATGGAACCATGAGCTGGAAGCTTACTCATTTTACGATTCTAAGTCATTTCACTTGCTTGAGTTTTTACGTTTTTATAACGGTAAAAATTATGCTTTTTTCACGTTTGACACGATCTCGGTCCCTGCTGACTTAATTTTTTTCCTGTTATATGTTTTCCTTGTTATTTTTTCCTTTCCTCTTTACTCAATCCGCTAGAAATGGGCCTATATCAATAGTAAGAATGTTTTCCTTGGTCGCAACACTGATTAAGCAAATTGGTGATTTCATTCAAGTCAAATTAAAAACTTTATTTCGATGTAGGCTTATTTAAAGTACACTAACATCTACAGTTCTAGATATTTCAAATGTTGCTTCCCGCCGTTGGTCCGCATCTCCCGTAGTATACCGCCCTTTATCGAAGTCCATAAGGGTTTCCCGCTCCTTATCATACATGCAAGACTATTGGGGCAAAATAAGTGATGGGTTTTTTTTAATATAAGAAAGAGTGACAAACGGGCGTACAGTCCACCTGTTGATAAGTGGATGTAGCGACCAAAAGATAACTACATCCATCCTTGATTAAGAATTTAAATTAGTACTAAAACGTATTTTCTCTTTACCAGTAAAACTGTCTCCGGTTTTCGTCACTCGCCATATGAAACAGCAGTACCGTGCTGCTATTTCATGCTGTCTGTGCGAGCGTAGTTTTTCCACGGTTAAGTCGAACTATTGGTAATGCATATTGCGGTGAGGGTATTTTTAAAATCAATAAAGTAACTCTTTTACCATGTAGTGGCGGTGTAAGAATATTCAATACAAATTATCATCCCGTGGTTGTCGTAAGTAGTGACATAGAGTCTGTCGTAAAGCGACAATTAAAAGAGAAAGAACCTAACCTAAGAACAGCAAAACAACAAAAGTAGACCAAGAAAATAATATATTTAAAGTTTCAGAAAAGTATTTAAAATTTTATAAAAAAAATGAAATATGAAGATGATGGATGAAATGAGATTACAATTAGGTTTTAAAAAAAATAAAGGTAGGAGAATAGGACAATATAGTTTTATAATGGAGCCTGGAGCCTCGCTGCTTTTGTAGAAATAGGCACACGCAGAGCTTGAGGTTTCTCAGCGGCGACGGCACGCAGCTCCTGGACTGGGCACACGCAGCGTCCGGAGCCGGCGCACGTAGCGCCTGGGGTAGGTGCGCTCAGTACTTGGAGAAGTAGTCGCCGCGCCCCGAGGTAGCGCGGGCAGTAGGTGCACTCGGCGCCTGGAGCAAGCAGTCATAGCGTGCCCGAAGGTAGTGCGGGCAGTAGGTGCACTCGGTGCCTGGAGCAAGCAGTCGTAGCGCGCCCGAAGGTAGTGTGGCCCCGCGCTTGAAGCAGACTGCCGACGACTTCACGTGTAGATGGAGGCTTGCAGGATCCCGGGGCAAAGCGGCCCCGGGATAAGGCCTTTAGTAGATGTTTCTCGTTTGAGAACTGAAGCGAGACTGTCCTGTATTCTCCAATTGTTCGGCTTTTATACCTTTTTAGAGAGAACGAGAAATTATTTAAATTAAAACGAAATTTATTGTAAATGACCTACAGCCAAAGAGTATTTATGTAGGAAGAACATCATACCAGAGACGAATTTGAATAAAAGTTACCATAACAACCACATAAACAATGGTTGTCAAATTGAGCAATTTTTAGTTTTAGGACTGTTATTAAGAAACTATTACATTTAAGTAAGAAATGAGATATTATTCATATAGGAAAAACTAATGCACGGCAGCGTGCGCGAAGTCTGAAATTGTAGAGTTACAGAGAATTCAATAAAAGACCAAAAAAGGTAAGACTCCATTGACAGCTATTTTAAAAGTACTAAATAGTGTGAAAATACGCAGTAAAATGATATGTTATTGTGTAAAAACGTTACAGGATCCTATATAAATAAAGGTGATGCAAAATATAAATGCAGAAAATCAAAAACAGAATGAAAAAAATAGTATAAAGTGATGCAAAACATGAATGCAGAATATCAAAACAGAATGGAGAATTAGTGTACAATGAAATGTAAGTAGCATAACACTAAATTTTCCCCCCGACCCTGGAAAATTTTTGACTCAGCAAAAATTTTGACATGTACATTCTAAAATAAACCATAAAAACACAGCTTTGCAGAAACAGACATCACCAGTCAAAATCAGATATACTATCTCTTACATTCATCATCTGCATTCAGGTAAGGGTGGAGTTCACATTCAATGACTACCACTCTAAAAGTGTGTTTTCAAAACGACATTAAGGCTTATTTAAGGAGTAGTCAACCGCTCCTGTGTGGAAAAAAAAAATTAGTCGAAGAGACACCACTCTAAAAGTGTGTTTTCAAAAGTACATTCAGGCTTATTTAAGGAGTTGTCAACCGCTCCTAAGTGAAGATAAAAAAATTCGAAGAGACACCACTCTAAAAGTGTGTTTTCGAAAGGACATTCAGGCTTATTTAAGGAGTTGTCAACCGCTCCTAAGTGAAGATAAAGATAAAGAACATTAAGGAAGTAGTCAGCTGCTCCCAAGTGAAGATAAGATAAAGAAAATTAAGGGAGTAGTCAGTTGCTCCCAAGTGAAGATAAAGATAAAGAAAATTAAGGGAGTAGTCAGTTGCTCCCAAGTGAAGGTTTATACATATATACAAATATACCAATTAATAAAAGTTTAGATATTTATATATATATACAAATTAATAGTTAATAAATGTTTAGATATTTATACATATATACGAATTAACAGTTAATAAATGTTTAGAAAAGTTATGGTTCGTTTCACTTCAGCTTTCAAAAACAAATTTATATAAAGTGCAAAGTGTAAAGTTAAGTTTAAGAAATAAAAATTTTATTGAAAATTGTATCTCTTTAAGTTATCTAGAATAAAAATATTAGAGTGATGAATATAAGTGAAGTGTTATATGGTCTAAATATAATCCAGATAAGTTGAAAAACTAGAAGAAGTTTTGTTTTAGAATTTTGAAGGTATGAAAAGGATGTATAAATTAATGATGAATAATGAGTTAAGAACGAAAGGGAAAGCAATTAAGTCAAATGGGAATGGACAAGGCGCAGTAAAGGTGAAGAATTAAAAATTAAATTAAGCAAGCTTTAGTCGAAGAGACCGAAGCCCATAACTTCATCGTCAGACTCAGATTCTTCCTTCTTGGACTCTCTCTTCCTTCTTCTCAGCTACCGGCGCTGCAGCAGCGGCGACCGCAGCCACGGGCGCTGCTCCACCGACGGGCATGGTCGACAACTTCTCACGACCCTGCGCGTTCAGTTCTTCACTCTTGCCATTGAGTTCCGAGATGACCTTCTTCAGTTTCTCGGAGTTTGCCTCAACACCGACAGAGTTGAGGATCTTCACAGACAGAGTTGACGACTGGCCTGCAGGATCCCAGCGCCTGGCTTGCAGGATGCGCCGACGACTTCAGGATGCGCCGGATGTAGATGGAGGCTTGCAGGATCCCGGGGCAAAGAGGCCCCGGGATAAGGCCTTTAGTAGATGTTTCTCGTTTGAGAACTGAAGCGAGACTGTCCTGTATTCTCCAATTGTTCGGCTTTTATACCTTTTTAGAGAGAACGAGAAATTATTTAAATTAAAACGAAATTTATTGTAAATGACCTACAGCCAAAGAGTATTTATGTAGGAAGAACATCATACCAGAGACGAATTTGAATAAAAGTTACCATAACAACCACATAAACAATGGTTATCAAATTGAGCAATTTTTGGTTTTAGGACTGTTATTAAGAAACTATTACATTTAAGTAAGAAATGAGATATTATTCATATAGGAAAAACTAATGCACGGCAGCGTGCGCGAAGCCTGAAATTGTAGAGTTACAGAGAATTCAATAAAAGACCAAAAAAGGTAAGACTCCATTGACAGCTATTTTAAAAGTACTAAATAGTGTGAAAATACGCAGTAAAATGATATGTTATTGTGTAAAAACGTTACAGGATCCTATATAAATAAAGGTGATGCAAAATATAAATGCAGAAAATCAAAAACAGAATGAAAAAAAAAAGTATAAAGTGATGCAAAACATGAATGCAGAATATCAAAACAGAATGGAGAATTAGTGTACAATGAAATGTAAGTAGCATAACACTACAAGTCTTCTTAATAACGACTAAAAATAAAAAAACTGCGGTTGTCAACGCGCTTGCTAAGCGTGACAACTGTGGCAGATATCCCTCCTATGGGAAGCCAATCTATGGGGAGGCCTATGTTCAGCAGTGGTTTTTACTAGGCTCTAACGCCTATGATATGGAAATGAGCTTTCTTTGTTGTACGAACGATAACTTATTGCAACGACGATGTGAGCACCAAGTCTTCAGAAAATATAATTTTATATTTTATTTATAGAGATATATCTTTATTGAGGGGACGAAGGCGTCATTTACATAATTTTATAGAGTTATTGCATACCTTAAGCGCGGAGTATGTTCTACTAGGGCCTAAAATCAAGATCCGACAACGTTGTCTCATTAAATCGTATCTAACAATCATATTGTACATATAAATGATATAATAATTACATTGTCAGAAAGATAAATTGTTAAAAAAGAATTTCTATTTTTACATAATATTTAAAAAACTGGCCAAGTGCGTGTTGGGCCACGATCAATGAAGAGGTAGGGTTCGATAGTTGCCCGTCACAATACATGGGCTTTCTGATAATGAGCATAATAAGTGAGTTTGCGGTTTGACCGTTATAACGACTAAAAATGGGTGATGATGATGAGTTAATGTATAAAAAAATCAGACTATCAAAAGTTCACTAATGAAAATAGGCCTAACCCATAGATTGCCTCATAGAGATCCTCCCTTGGCCACGCTTGGTAGTCGGGTTCGCAACACTGTTTTATTTATTATAGTGAATACAATATAGGCATTGTGCAAGACACCCACGGGACGACATGGGGTACTGGATTACCTTACCACTAAACAGCAGACAGCACTCTCACATATTCCAGCGCGAGGTAAGCGACCCATTTAACTTATAATTAATAATAATAGTAATGTCCTCCAGATCGAATTTTGGTCACAACGGCCAGTCTTAACGAAGGCTAGCCATCCACGCAGGACAGGATTATAGTGCCCGAGTGTTGCACACACCAGGTGGATGCGCAAGCACAGGTGCACTCTCTAATCCTTCCCTCTCCTAGTCCTATGGGACGACAAATCCGACACGCCCGGAGAGAGATCACTTGCTGGACCAATGGCTTTAGTTGCTCTCTGAGACACGGGAGTGAAACACCGCCAAGTCCCTTACTCCTGACTGCTACTGAGAAGTTCTAGGCAGAGAAACTGATTTTTTTCTAACCCGTGACTCCATTATCAGCAGAAATGCTTACAATATGGTCTGTGTTATATAAAAAAATCTCAAACATTCTCTCCTCTTTATCTTTTAAATTTAAAATGCGTGGTAATGCATTATTTTAATTGATTTTACTGCGCACGCACACAATTATAATGGTCTATCGGTACGCAAAAACGTAGCCTCTAATTCTAATTCAATTTGGAATAATTTCAAAGTAAAAAATTTGCCTTATTTACTCGTATTTTCATAAACTGCAATAACGGTATATCACTATTTATATATTTGAACTTAAGTTTAAAATTTGGGTATTCTTTTAAAAATAACCCTGTATAACGTGTCAGTAATTTTACTTGTAACGAGGTATCTACTTCTCAGGGTTACATTATGTTAGTGCATCGCCCTTGATCCTGAACCGAGGATAATAAAAGATGTCTATGTTAATTAAATTTTCATAATATTAACTGTGTGCCCAATTGTCACCCTTGAATAAAAATAGCCGCAAGCTATTTACTCAAACAGTTCAGCTCAAAGACTCAAAGTTAATGAGATGTACTGAGATATTCGTTAAAAAAAATAACAGGTAAACAAACAACATAATATAAAATGACCCAATTATTCCATTTTGCACAAAGAAAACACTCCATTCGAACTTTTGCCGCATTTTTAAATAATAAATAGTCTATTAAATATTTTTTATCACAAATTAAAGAAGAAAAACAACTTTAAGTGAACATCTGAGTCCCGTTTTAATTAAAATTTGTTCCCGAAACGATTTTAAATATTATTAATTCTATCTTAAAGTGATCACAAAAAATAATTTTGGAAATGAAGTTAAAAGAATCGAAGTTCAGTAAAGTTTGTAGCTATAAGTCAGTGACTTAACAATGTTAGCCGGGATTGGCTTTCTAAAATTCAATTATTACTTACAATTCCTAAAAGTTTCTTTCACCTAAATTATAGAAGAAGATACGAGGGTGGATTGAAAAGTACTCGACCTAACACAGATCCATTCAATTCTAAAAATCAAATCTACCCACATTATTTAGTTCAGTTCAGACTAGTTCATTGTTTGAAGTTCGAAACGTGTGCGATAATTAGTTGTGATTTTATAAATTTATTAACAAAGTAATCGGACATAATTTCCGCGAATGGAGCAAATCGAGCAGCGTGCCGTCATTAAGTACCTCCATAAGAAGGGGCTATCATCAAAAGCCATCCATGATGACATGGTCAGTACATTAGGCGATTGTGCTCTGTCATATTCATCCGTCAAAAAATGGATAGCAGAATTTAATCGTGGTAGAGAGAGTGTGAAAGATGAACCCCGCTCTGGAAGGCCTTCGACGGTAACTACTGACGAAAATATTAAAAAAGTACTTGATTTAATAATGGGAGACCGCAGATTAAAAATTAGAGAGATAGCCGAGATTATAGGCATCTCTTATGAACAAACTCAAAACATCATTGTCAACGAGTTGGGTTTCCACAAGGTGTCTGCGAGGTGGGTTCCGCGACTGCTTTCAGTTGAACAAAAAAGGACGCGATTGACTATTTCACGCGACTGTTTGGAGTTATTTGAAGCCGATGCAGATGATTTTTTGAATCGTTTTGTTACTATAGACGAAACATGGGTTCATTACTGTACACCGGAAACAAAACAACAATCAAAACTGTGGAGAAGACCTGGTTCACCACCCCCTAAAAAGGCTAAGTCGATTTTGTCGGCAAATAAGGTGATGGCTTCAGTATTCTGGGACTCGAAAGGTGTGATTATGATTGATTATCTTGAAAGGGGTCAGACTATAAACTCTGATTACTACTGCACCTTACTACGTCGTTTACGAGAGGAAATAAAAGAAAAACGTCGAGGAATGCTCAGAAGAAAAGTCCTGTTTCATCAAGATAACGCCCGTGTTCACACGTCAGTACAGTCAATGGCTGAAATTCACAACTGTGGCTTTGAACTGTTACCGCATCCGCCGTATTCACCTGATCTGGCACCATCAGACTACTTTCTGTTCCCTAACCTAAAAAAGCACTTGGGAGGTCGAAGATTTTCGACAAACGACGAGGTCAAAACAGCTGTAGACGCATATTTTGACTCTAAGGAAGAATCATTTTTTTTCAACGGTCTAAATGCTTGGAAGGGGAGGTGGCAAAAGTGTATTGAACTTGATGGTGATTATGTAGAAAAATAAAAATATAACTGATTTAGTATGTGTTTATTTTCTTGGTTAGGCCGAGTACTTTTCAATCCACCCTCGTATATTGAGTATTTTCTGTTGCTGCAAAATAATTTAAACTTTAAAGCAGCCATTTGGAGACAATTCTTTATAAACATAATCCATCTCCATATAACAACTTGCGAAGCTAGGCACAGTTTTAATAGTGAGTTGTAACCTTACGAAACCCACGGGATGATATGTGGTAGTGCATATCTTACACTACCACTACAAACATAATAATATGCAGTATTTGTTCCAATAAAAGAAACTAAAATCTTAAATTATCACATAGTCACTCTCCCCATGGTATAGTGCAAAGAAGGCTAGCTGCTTTTGCTCGCTCAAAAACTAGACCTTGGGGATGAGCAAAGAACCAGCCCTCTTATAACCAGCGGCCACGACAGATACAATTTCTTTAGAAACTTAACCGCGCATGAACTCCATAGACCGATAGTCTCTACAGCTAATGGTACAAATATATACTCACCTCATGTAGGCGTCACTTAGTTCAGCCAACTCTAACAATACGATGCCGCCATTTTATGTGTATGATTTATCACGTGCTCAGCGGTAAAGGAAAACACTGTGAGTAAACCTACATGATAGACAAATAAAATGAATTGGGACATTGCAGTGGACTTTTTCTTGTCTCTTAACCTACTTAAAAATAAAAGGAGGCCTGTGCCCATTAGTGGAACACATAATAAAGGCTGTAACTTTCTATTACGTGATAGATCCATATTACATCTATATCATGGTTGTAAAAGGAATGGTTCGGCGCGACCGGGGATGAACTACGCTCTCACAAAAAATCAGCGTGAAATAGCAGCTAATGCTACCGTGTTTCTTATGATGAGTGTAAAGAAATGGAGACCCTTTTCACTAGCAACGAGGCACTCTATCTTAGTTGTCAAGAGTGGCAACGCAACTTACTTTACACATCATCAAATTATTAAAAAAAGGTATACGGAAATTATTTTTTGAAACCAAATGTCCATGACTAGATCTAGTTAATCGACTTGAACAATAACAATTCAGCTTTGTAAAGTTTGGAATAGATTGGATATTTATTACGCGTGTCCACACCGCATGTCCATTGAGCAGTGCCAAGAATCGAGCTCAATTCTGAATTCAGTATTGAATTGTAGAACTAAATCACTGAAACACTCTACAAATCAACGGTTTGTGAAATCCGGAAATACAAATAGAATTGTTTAGTTAGTATATACTGGCTTCAATCGCATTTCATTCATCCATCCATTACAGCCTATACAAAACTGTACTTGTGAACATAGGCTTCCCCTATAGATTGCCTTATAGGGGAGAATTTAGCATTGTTACCATGCTTATCAGGTGGGCTAACAGCCGCAGTTTTTTTATTATTTTGAGTTGTTACCTGGAAAATGCTCCTGCCCATCTCTCTTTTAAATGTCCTCTGTCGCCTCGTACCCACGGGAAGATATGGGATAGTGGATATTCTCACACCGCCACTGCTTTGTTTATCGCATTATAATGTTCTCCAAACCGAATTCCGGTCACGGCGGGCAGCTTCAAAGGAGACTAGTCATCGGCGCGGCACAGGATTATAGTGCCCAAGTGTATGCGCAGACACAGGTGCACTCTCTATTCCCTCACTCTCATAGTCCGATGGAAGAGTAAACCGACACGATATGAGAGAGATCAGGCTTTCCAAGGCACGGGAGTGAGACACCGCTAACATAACACTCGGGGCAGCTACTGAGAATTTCTCGATGGAAAAACTCAATAACTGTCTTTTGGCCTGACCCGGGATTCAAACCCGGGACCTCATATTCAGCAGTCGCGTTTACAACCTTTGGACCAACGAGGCAGTCGCCTTATATCGCATTATATTTAGTGTTAACGGTGTAGTGGCGTCGTAAAGTAATCCATCACACCATATCGTCCTGTTGGTGTCGTTAGATGTTATTATAGGAAATCCAATAAATCTCATTGCTTTAGCTAAATATCAGTATAAGAGTCTCGTTTTTGCCAGACGTAAAATATCTAAACCAGCGACAGGGAGCAGCGTCAAAGGTCGCGTCAGCTTCAGACGTCTGGTGTGATCGAAAATCAAAAATACAAGTGGCGATAAGACATGCCCTCCCAACAGGAGTAACCACTATCCAGAAATGGATTTTTCAGGCGTACATTATTTACTTTATTTATTTTACATATATAATTGTATAGTTGTAGCACGTATGGGTCGGCTCGACCGGGGAAGGACCACGCTCTCACATAATACCAGCGTAAAATAGCAGCTTAATGCTGCTGTGTTTCGTATAGTGTAGAGAACCGGAGACCCCTTTTACTGTAAAAGAGGCATTCTGTCTTAGTCCTCACGGCTGACGACGCATCTGCATTTTAATTCATAAGCGAAGATAGATGTAGATGTGTATGGGCCACAGCAACCACTTACCATCAGGTGGACTGTGTACTCGTTTGTCACCCTTATACTATAAAAAAACATTAAATAACAGGAAGTATTAGCCGATTTACAGGAGAATATTCTACACTCTACTCTAAACAACTTTTTATTTTATGGATGTGGAGGCAAACACGCATGCGACTTTGCACACGTTCCTGTCTACTGGCTAACTGATGACCAACTATTATGCCATGAAATATCAAACCCAAATGCCACGGATTATGTGGTGCAACCTTTAATATCATCATCATCATTACAGCCATTACAAGTTCACTGCTGAATATAAGTTTTCCCTTCAAATGGGGATAAGCAGAACTACGGTGAAAAGGGTGTTAAATGAAGATTTAGGGCTTCGGGCATATCGAAGAAAAACATGACATCGTTTGAATGCTCGTCTAATGGACCTCAGACTGAAGAGATGCCGCGCTTTGTTGAAGCGGTACGCGGGAAATAAATATCGAGAAATTCTTTTTTCGGATGAAAAAATGTTTACCGTAGAAGAGAGCTACAATAAAAAAAATGATAAGGTGTACGCACACAGTAGTGAAGAAGCGAGCAACCGTATTCCGCGTGTCCAACAAGGTCATTTTCCATCCTCGCTCATGGTATGGTTGGGAGTTTCTTATTGGGGCTTAACAGAGGAACATTTTTGTGAGAAAGGTGTAAAAACGAATGCAGTTGTGTATCAAAATACAGTCCTGACGAACCTTGTGAAACCTGTTTCTCATACCATGTTCAATAACAGGCACTGGGTATTCCAACAAGATTCGGCGCCAGCTCATAGAGCGAAGAGCACACAAGACTGGCTGGCGGCGCGTGAAATCGTCTTCATCCGGCACGAAGACTGGCCCTCCTCCAGTCCAGATTTGAATCCGTTAGTTTACAAGATATAGCAACACTTGGAGGAAAAGGCGTGTTCAAAGCCTCATCCCAATTTGGAGTCACTCAAGACATCCTTGATTAAGGCAGCCGCCGATATTGACATGGACCTCGTTCGTGCTGCGATAGACGACTGGCCACGCAGATTGAAGGCCTGTATTCAAAACCACGGAGGTCATTTTGAATAAATTTTAGTGTCGTAAGAATCTATGTTTTGTTAAGTTTATTTTGGTACATAAATAGTTACATAATGAATAAACTTATTTCAATTATTTTATATTAAACATGTGACAGAATTTATGACCTGACTAGGTAGCTGCAGCATGGCTCTACCACGTAAAAGGACTAAGATAGAATGCCTCTTTTCCAGTAAAAAGGAGTAGTTACCGAATTTTTGGAAAGGCTTTCGTCCAGCTTTGGACTTTAATTGGCTGAACAGAAGAAACCAATGTTATCAAGTACGTTAAAGAAAACGAAATAAAATAAAAAAATCTTTCATATATATATAGGCCACAAAGGCTAGGCTTCAGTGCTGAGGGCACTTACAAGTTCCAAGTGAACTGCCGTAGTGGCGAGGCACGCGAAAATGCACAGATAGGCCTTAGTATGATGTTGTTCACGCAAGTAGACATAATCAAGCCATCTACTATATAACCATTTACTGATTTCAATCTGATAATATCATAACTAGCTAGCTTTTTCCAAACATGCAGTTCTATGCTTATGTTACAACCAAGCCTCAAAGCATCAATACTCAAAACCACTACGTAAAACTTGAAAATAAATTGCAACAAATTAATTTCCCGATGCGCATAGATCAAAACAGACGAATTAAGTAAAACGATAAACATAAGAGACAGCCCTATTCCTCTTTCCAAATAAATACCTTCGAGAACGCCAACAAATATTGGAAAACAAAGAGAGGATTGATTTTTATTTCCTTCGGCACAAATAGTGTTACGCAATTTCAATTTTCTTTTCAACAAAGCAAAAATAATGATTAAATATATTTACAAACATATGTACTCGTATTAAAAGAGCATATTAAATTCAATTTTTTACTCACAATCGCTACAACTACGAAACATTTCGCGGAAAAACCAAGCATTTTTTTTCCTCAAGCATTCAGAGCTCCAGGGGAGCCCTAGTCTTCCCACCAACCAAGTGGAGGCCACACAGTTTTGAACCCGAATCCAATAGAGCGCGAACCGTTAAACAATCGCCACTCGGGTTGTACACCTTCACTGAGGCCGTCGGCAATAGAACCGTTTGACAAATGGGCTGCTGACGGCTCAAGGGATCAGTGGAGGCGGCCGTGGTGGGAGCTAGGGCGGCAGCTACCTAGCTGGGGCTGCCTCCATCAAAGGGGGTCGGTGGTACCCCAATCGCGGTCACTCAGCTAACGGGGGTGAGAAGGGTCTAGCTAACTGCTGAGCCGAACTCTCGAACTGCTGAGCTGAACGCCCGAACCCTCGACTGCTCGTTGAGGAGGCTACTATGGGCCCTAGCCCAGTCGACTTTTGCCGGGGCAGCTGGGGGCAGTAATAGTTGAAAACGTAAGAAAATGTTACGGCCCCCAGCTGCCCCGGCAAAAGACGACTGGGCTAGGGCCCATAGCAGCCCCCTCGACGAGCAGCCGAGATTTCGGGTCCAATGGCCTATGGATAGTTCTTAATTAATGACAAATAAGCAAGTACAACTTACAGATTTCCGGAGGTAGGGATGACCACAGGGTACCTGTCAGGTTGTAATTGATGCGCATGTTAGTAGTGTGTAGTAGTGTGTACATGTGTAACCTGACACCCCGATGTACGCAGATCCAAAGGCGCTGCTTTTCTCCAAATGTGCGATCTCTCCAGTGGTCGATCACCAATTGAAAACTTCTGCTATTATTTTCACTATATTTGTTTATAAACTTTATTGTACATTTAATTAACTTCAAAGTCAACCAAATCAACGTTCATCAAAATTAAAACAAGTGACACACGACACAAGTAAAGAACAGTCGATCAAAGTTCAATATTCAATGTTCCAGGTTCACTTAGCAGAACATTATAAACACGAGAACGAACGCGGTCTCTTCTCGAGTCACAAAGTTCAGCGTTCTCAAACACTTACACTTTACATAAACACCTTGTATTTGCGCCGTAAGATAATCTATTACCCCATATTATCATCCCACTGGCTTCGTAAGAGGCGACTAATGGAAATGAAACAGAAAATAAGCGGCAACATGTTCCAGATAACACCTCTAAATAATAAGAAAACTGCGGTTGCCAACTCACCTGCGTGGCAACTGTATCAAATATGGGGGATATGATTATTTTTTCTGCTATGAAACAGATTAAAGGGAAGACTGATGATAAGCAAAGGACCATTGAGAGGATGTAATCAACGAATGAATATGTAATGTCATATCATATGTTGCGTCCGGAATCTCGATCGATGCTAAACGCTTAATACTGCGCTACCGAATCAACTATGTTTACCATGTACAATCAATATGATAACACGTTTAAACTTTAACTAGGAAGTGTAAATAAATTCCATATCTATTTAAAACTCGTTTTCAAGTAAGGACAAGAGAGAGCCTTGCAATTTACGAAAGAATATGCTGAGGACAGCTATCTAGGGTACGACACTTGCCAAGATCCGAGGCTATATAAATGTTGCAAGTCCCCCTATAAATAATTGAATTGGGGCCGTGCTATAAAATTTTGATAGCGTCCAAGAAAGTTACTATGCTTTAATTCATTTCTGACTTAAGGAATTACACCAAGTTCACAAAGATAGATTTATACTTTGGTTAGCATACGTTTTAACAATCAATATATTTCAGCAAGTAGAGATATATATTGTCATGTATATTTTTAAATACCAGGGATGCTAATTTTCACTTTAACCACTCCACTACTAGGGGCACTACTACATCACTAGGAGTGGTTCACGACGGAAGTCGAATGGCGGATTCGAACCCAGGATCTTTTAAGTTCGCGGTTCGCAATAGGCTACTGTCGCTTATAATGCATAGAATATTATTGATGGCAATCCCTCTTTCTTAAATGTTCGAATAAGGAAATGTACAAATAAATATTTTAGGAATTTCCCTACATAAACATTCCTGGATTTTTAATAGATCCTTTTAATTACCTGAAGTAAAGTAAAGTTTCAGCCGATATACATCCCACGGCTGGTTGAAAAAAGTTACGTAATATTTGTGCCACAATCAATTTTAAATGTTGCGGAAACAGAATATCGCGCAATTAATTTCCCCTGAGAGGGGCCGCTTTTCGGATGTTTAAACGGACTTTTGAATTCAAAATAAAACACGACAAATTTACAACAGTGTTCCATGATTCCAGTATTTTATACGTATAGTAGTTTATACTGCAGGTATATTAGCAGTATAGTTGTAGCAAGAATGGGTCGGCTCGACCGGGGAAAGACCACGCTCTCAGAGAATACCAGCGTAAAATAGGAGCTTAACACTGCTCTGTTTCGTATGGTGAGTGTAGAGAACCGAATATCCTTTTTACTGGAAAAGAGGCATTCCATCAAAGTCCTCACGGGTGACAACGCATCTGCATCTTGAGTCTTTATTGAGGATAGATGTAGATGTCTATAGGTCACAGTAACCACTTACCATCAGGTAAACTATGTGCTCGTTTGTCACCCTATCTTATAAAAAAAAACTCCTCGTCTTCTTGGCATTTTGCGTTTAAAGGTCTGGTGTAAACAAGATGGTGTAACAGAAGGCGTTCGGAAATCATTTTATTTTTCTGGCATATCCCTTCTAACACCTACGAGATTAAGTGGATGAATTCATGAGGTAATGTCAATAAATGTCAGTAACACAATGTATAGATTATTTTAATTTTATTGGAATCGAAGTTGGTGCCAACGTATATGTAATAATTCTAATAGTTAGGTTTTGGATGCAATTGTTCATCCATCCATTACAGCCTATAAAGTCCACAGCTGAACATAGTCTGCCTGCAAAGATTTCCGTATAAGAGGAATCTGCCATAGTCATTTCTTATCATGAGATGACCATCCTGTTAAAGTTTCCCACTGTCACCTCTTACGACAACCAAGGGACTATTCTCGTTGTATATTTTAATAAAGCGTTTATAAAGCTAGTTTATGTTTATTTTTAATTATAAACAAAAAGTGACAACGCATCTACATTTTGATTATTAATCCCTATCGAGCATACATAGCCTTTCTTTACATAAATACAAATATCCAAAGCTGAAATTTGTAGCTCATATAAATACTTTTTAATACGTGTGGGATTCACGCACACGGCCCGTAGTGCTGCAGCCAAGACATTAAATACCTATTGTTCTACATTATTTCAGCTTTGAAATTCTGTTACGACTGTTCCGAACTTCTTGCTTATACGATGCATTACATTGTTAGTATACTAAAGGTATTGGAAAATTTTGCAAGTTTTGTGTGAAATCTTTCCGAAATTACTTCGAAATCGGATTTCCTTACGAGGAAGGCGTACAAATTGAATTGAATTATTTACGTGCGCGTACCAACATTTCAAACTTTATAACTTAAGATGTTTTCCTTTTTATTGAATTAGTAAAAGGTATCAATGTACTTTTATTTTCTTTTATACAAGCTTTTAGTTAACTTGGTTTCTTCATATGTCTTTTCGGTTAGAAATATGTAATAGATTTTTGAAACACTACTGACATCTGATTGAGCTGAAATTGGGCATACTATCTAAAAGTGATCACAAAAAATAATTTTGGAAATGAAGTTAAAACAACCGAAGTTCAGTTAAGTTTGTAGCTATAAGTCAGTGATTTAACAATGTTAGCCGGGATTGACTTTCTAAAATTCAATTATTACTTACAATTTCTTAAAATTTTCTCTCACCTAGATTATAGAAGAAGATATATTGAGTTTAAGTATTTTCTGTTGATGCAAAATAATTTAAACTCTAAAGCAGTCATTTGAAGATAATTCTTTATAAACATAATCCATCCATCCATCTACATATAACAACCTTACGAAACCCACGGTACATGATATGGGGTAGTGGATATTCTTACACTACCACTACAAACATAATAATATGCAGTATTTATTCCAATAAAAGAACCTAAAATCTTAAATTATCAAAAAGTCATTCTCCCGGTGGTATAGTGCGAAGAACGCTAGCTGCGTTTGCTCGCTCAATAGCTATACTTAGCCTTGGGGGCGAGAAAAGAACCAGCCCTCTTATAACCAACGGCCACGACAGATACAGTTTCTTTAGAAACTTAACCGCTCGTCGACTTTATAGACTGATAGTCTCTACAGGTAATGGTACAAATATATACTGACCTCATGTTGGCGTCACTTACTCAGTTCAGCCGGCTCTGACGCTGTTTACGACGCCGTTATTTGATTTATCACGTGCTCGGTGGTAAAGGAAAACACTGTAAGTTAACCTACATAATAGACAAATAAAACGAATTGGGACAGCGCGGTGGACTCTTTCTTGGCTCTAAAACCACTTAGAAATAAAAGAAGGCCTGTGCCCATTAGTGGAACACATAATAAAGGCTGTAACTTTCTTTTACGTAATAGAGCCATACTACATCTACGTCATAGTTGTGAATATGGATGCCCGATCTGGATCGATTTTCTGAAAGATCGATTCACGGCCATACGATCTACCGATTTTTGCATCGATTCAAGGGAATGCAATCTTCACCCAGATCGAATCGTATGCCTATAAGATCGTATGAAAAAATCGTATCAACTAACATCTAAACATCAACCGAACCATAACGTACTAACGTACGACCCGATCTTTGCATACCTATCGTATTGCCGGGGAGGGGACAGAATAACTAAATAATGTAAGATTACCTACCTACACATTGAATGAGAGAAGCTTCGATTTACATCAAAAGCGATAACATATGAAATATGAAGGTAGGTATGATAATATTTTATTTTATTTTCGGGTACCTAAGGTAGTGTTCTATGAGCTTTCATTCTTTGTATTATTGCGATACGAAAAGTAGAGCTGTTCTGTGAGCGTAAACTGTTATTTTAAAATACTTTTAAATATGGCCCCGCCAACAAATGAAACTTTTGGGCTTGTTTATTTAATGTATTAAACCATTGCGGCTGTCAAAATTATTATTTTTGAAGAGTTGGAATTTATAATGTATAGTGCCACCAAGTTATCTGTGAACAGACAGCTTGACGCTTTTGCGCTGAAGTGTTGCCAGTTCGGGAATATTCCCATCTAAGGGTCTTATATTCCTACATAGAGTCCACATACTAGGGTGATAAATTAGTCACGGGATAAAAAGACTAGAACACATATTTAACAGATATATGTCCAAGAACCAGAAGTAACAAAAATATCATAATTGAACAATTTAAACTTTAATTAAATAATATGGCTTTATGCCTTTTTTACCGGGCGTTGTAATTTGCGTTCCTGAGGTTTATGCGGTTTCCGGTTCTTTAACTATTTTGGAAATGAATCCTTGACTAACATCTGAAAAATAAATGAATTGCATTAACCAATCCATTTATCTGAAATACGAAAGGAAGGAACAAACATAGCAATACTGACCTGTAGCAGCTGATACTCTTTTATAGACCTGATTGAAAGGCATTATCAGTGCTTGCCCTCAAGCTTCTTGTTCACAAAAGCTTAATACTTTTAAAATAATGTTTCGGGCATCACTTTTAATGGTTTTCGGCATTTTTTATTTTTCTATAAACTCTCAAAACAATGACAAATCGTGTGACATTTGATTAAATGGCGGCTGTAGTTCACAATTTTGCCGCAGCTGTCAGTTCACAGATAAGTTGGTGGGACTATAAAACCTGTTTAATACTTTTCAAAAATAATAATTTAGAAAAACTCACTGGACACCGTAATAGACATTGTTAAAATAAATAATATAAAATAGAAATAATGCATACTGTGCTTTTCTTTATTTTTATGAAATTACGGTGCGATTTTCCGAGATCAAACAAGATCGATTCAATGCAATATGATTAAATCGGTAATCGATTCACGAGGTTGCGATCCATTACGATCCAGTGGATCGATTCAAAACAAAAAATCGGGCATCCCTAGTTGTAAAACGAATGGGTTGGCTCAGCCGGGGACGGACTACACTCTCACAAAATACCAGCGTAATATAGCAGCTAATGCTGCCGTGTTTCTTATGATGAGTTTAAAGAACCGAAGACTCTTTTTACTGGCAACGAGGCACTCCATCTTAGTCCTCAAGGGTGGCAACGCAACTTACTTTACACATCATGAAATTATTAAAAAAAGATATACGAAAGTTATATTTGGAAATCAAATGTCCATGACAGGACTTAGTTAATGTATTTGAACAATAACAATTCAGCTTTGTAAGGTTTGGAATAGATTTGATATTTATTACGCGTGTCCACACCGCATGTCCAGTGAGCGGTGCCAAGAATCGAGCTCAATTCTGAATTCGGTATTGAATTGTAGACCTAAATCACTGAAACACTACAGATCAACGGTTTGTGAAATCCGGAAATACAAATAGAATTGTGTAGTTAGTATATACTGGCTTTAATCGCATTTCATTCAGGTTCTTCGAGCTATATTGCTGGCCATTACCACTTCAGCTTACTACGGTTACTCCAGTTCTACTACGGATATTATTGTTACGAATTTTATTGCGCTGAAAAACTCGGAGCCCTCTGTATAGATCGCTGTGGGAACAGGTTCCCGTGAGGGACCACATCTAAGATCTATCACTGACAACACGCACCGATTGTTAAATAATTATGATATAAGCTTGTTAGGTTTCCGCTCATCAACCTGTCTGCTCAGTGATGAATATTATGTAAGTAAATAGTAAATCTATCGACATATGCACGTTAGTTACCGAATTATTGGCAAAGCTTTCGTCCAGCTTTGGACTTCAATTGGCTGAACAGGAGAAACTAATGTAATCAAGTACGTCAAAGGATACGAAATAAAATAAAAAAACAAAACGTTCATATAGTTTTAAAATTCACTTTTAGATATTAGTGACAAAAGCACTAAATTATTTCAACCTCATGTTTTGATATTGTGACTTATTGTGTATCTTCGTTGTTTTAGTAGTTCATGAACATCCTTAAGTGAATACGTCACGCGCTCACAAATCATGAAAAATTGCCGTCCATCGTCGTAAGTAAAGTCGAATGCTGTGAAATTATTACTACATAAGAGAGTGAAGTCGTAAAATCAAAATAGTAACTCTAACACGTACTCAATACAAGAACATCTCATCATGTATGAATTTGTGTATACTGTAACTGTGATTTGTAAACATAACTGTTTTTATAGAATAAGGGTAATAACCGTACACACAGTCCACCTTATGGTAATTGGATGCTGTGGAGTTTTTTAAATACTAGCGATGCTAATTTTCGCTTTAACCACTCCAGTACTAGGAGCACTACCACAAGGCACAAGGAGTGGTTCACTACGGAAGTCGAATGGCGGATTCGAACCCAGGATCTTATAGGTTCGCGGTTCGCATTACGCTACGGTCGCTTATAATGCTAAAATATTATTGATGGCAATCCCTCTTTCTTTAATTTCCGAATAAGGAAATGTACAAAAAAATACTTTGGGAATTTCATTACATAAACATTTCGGGATTTCGATAAATTCTTTTAATTACCTGAAGTAAAGTAAAGTTGCGGCCGATAAACGTCCCACGGCTGGTTGAAGAAAGGTACGTAATATTTGTGCCACAATCAATTTTAAATGTTGCAACAGAATATCTCGAAATTAATTTCCCCTGAGAGGGACCGCTATTCGGATGTTTAAACGGACTGTTGAATTCAAAATAAAACACGACCAATTTACAACAGTATTCCATAATTCCAGTATTTTATACGTGGTAGAGCCATGCTGCAGCTATATTAGTAGCATAGGCTCGACCGGGGAAAGACCACGCTCCCACAGAAACCAGCGTAAAATAGCAGCTTAACGCTGCTGCGTTTCGTATGGTGAGTGTAGAGAACCGGAGACCTTTTTTACTGGAAAAGAGGCATTCCATCTTAGTCCTCACGAGTGACAACGCATCTGCATCTTGAGTCTTTATTGAGGATAGATGTAGATGTCTATGGGTCACAGTAACCACTTAGTTTAGTTTAGTTTAGTTTACGACGGGCTGTTTTCCGCAACTCCACGTCTATGCGCGTATTTTGCGTGTGGGCAGGAATAATGTGATTATTCGAGCCATGAGATCTCTCCGAAGAAGCTCAACAGGCCCTTGATGTTGCATGCAACTTCGGGGAGTGATCCCGGCGTGCCGAGATGTTTAGCCCTGTATGTAGCGACCTCCGGACATTTCAGTAGCACGTGGGCCGCCGTTTCTTCCTCCCCCATACATGCCCTGCACAGGGGACTATCTGTAACACCTATAGTAAATAAATGTTTGTTAAAGGTGCCGTGTCCTGTGATAGCACTTGTTACTATCCTAATCTGTGGCTTGTTCAGTCTCATTAAAACTTTGGTTAAGCGACTGTTTATTTCAGGCAGGGCCTCCCTAGCTTGTCTACAGTCTACTAGATTCTTCCAAAGCTGAGCGTGTTGATTAGTGAAGTGTCTACGTACCAGTGAACGAACGTTACCAAAGGGGATTGGTATGATTGGTTCCGGCCCTATAGTGGCCAGAGCCGATCCTCTTCTGGCCAGTTCGTCTGCTGCATCGTTGTCTCTGGATCCACTGTGTCCCTTTATCCATTGCAGGGTCACATTGTTGTTTTTACATACCTCATTTAATCGTTGATGGCATTCATATATTAGTCCCGAGTTCATCACATTGCATCTCAGGGCTTGGAGTACCGCCCTACTGTCGGTCAGTATTCTAATGGGGAAGTCATTAACCTTCCTAGCATCTATTGCTATGGCCGCTTGAATGATACCCATACATTCCGCCTGAAAGACCGTGTTATAGGTACCCAGCGGTGTGCATATGTGAATATTGAGGTCTTCAGAGAAAGCTCCAGAACCTACACCTTCATTTGTTTTAGAACCATCGGTGAAAATTCTAATCTCTTTTGGGCTTAATCCTTCCGGCTGGCTGTTTTCATTTAATTGTATCTTGTATTTCTTATCGAAAACAAATTGTTTAGGAATCCTATCGTATTTGGCTTGTAGGATAGGAATTTTTGAGTGAATTCTATCAATTATGCCTGTATGAGGGACACTATTCTTACTCCAAAGATTTAGGGTCTTGAGTCTGATGGCAGCTAAAGTCGCTTCTTGTTGTATATGTAGATGAAGCGGAGTTAGCTCCAGCATCGCTTCTAAGGCTGCTGTTGGCGTAGTTCTTATGCAGCCTGTGGCAGCCATACATGCCAGTCTCTGGTAGCGCTGAAGCTTCTTAATTGTAGTGGCTTCATTTGTCTTGGTCCACCATACCAGAGCGCCGTATGTGATCATGGGCCGAATCACAGTTTTGGAAAGCCACAGTATGATTTTTGGCGTCAATCCCCATCTTTTGCCAATCATGTTTCTGCATTGCCAGAAAGTTATACTAGCTTTGTTGATTTTGTTTTCTATGTGTTTATTCCAGTTAAGTTTGCTGTCCAAGGTAAGACCTAAATATTTTACCTCAGAAGATAGCTGGAGTTTTGTGCTAAAAAGACTTGGAGGATGATAGTTATTCAGCTTTCGTTTTTGTGTGAACATAACTAAAACCGTTTTATTTGGATTGACGGTTAAGTCGTATTCCCTGCACCATCTCTCCACTATACGGAGAGCCGCTTGGGTCAGGTCGCACACTATGCTTGCTGTCTTTCCAGAGACCAGTATTGTCAGGTCATCAGCATAACCTACTGTATAGAAGTGATTGTCATTTAATTTGCTGATGAGTTCATTAATGACCATATTCCACAGGAGAGGTGAGAGAACCCCACCCTGCGGGCAGCCTTTCTTAATTTGGATTGGTTGAGATTCACCAGCAATCTTTATTATTCGTGTACTGAGCATGTAAACTATCCAGTCGATCCGTGCCGGTTCAACTTTATGTCTACTGAGTGCACCTTTTATGCTGGAGAAGTTCGTTCTGTCAAAAGCACCTTCTATATCTATGAAGGAACCTAGACATATTTCTTTGTTTTGGATGGCCTCTTCAATCTTTGTAATTACCTGATGAAGGGCCGATTCTGTTGATTTGCCTAGACTGTAGGCGTGTTGCTTGTCGTGTAGTGGTAAGTTCATTAGCGCCGACCCCCTTAATTCCCTTTCACACATCCTCTCCATCGTCTTTAGGAGAAAGGATGTGAGGCTAATGGGCCTGTAGGATTTAGGGTCAGTGTAGTCGCTCTTACCTGGTTTGGGTATGAATGTAACTTTCACTTCCCTCCATCCCCTAGGAACATATTTAAGAGCCAGACAGGCTCGCGTTATGGCAACAAGTCTGACTATTAGGGCATTACCCCCCCACTGTAGGAGTGCCGGGAATATGCCGTCAGGTCCTGCCGCCTTATAGAGGAGGAAACTGTGAATGGCCCAATGGATTTTGTCCATCGTTACCACTCTCTGTGCTAAATTCCAGTCTTCTACTGTTGGTGTCAGTATGTCGTCATGCCGGTTTGCCTCCTGGGTTACGCAGCAACCTGGGAAGTGCGTTTCAATTAGGATGCGTTGGGCTTCATCCGGCGATGTTGAGTAGCAACCGTCGGGTTTCTTTAGAGACATGGATCCCGACGTGTTCTGTTTAGCTAGAATATTCCTTATCCTATTTGCTTGTTCGCAGGTTTCTATGTTGCCACAGAATTTACGCCACCCAGTCGAGCGTCGATACCTGATACATTTTTTGTATTCAGACTTAGCTTTCTTATATAGTAGCCAGTCTTCATCCATTGAGGTATTCATGGCCCTATTTAGGGCTTTTCTTACCTTCTTACGTTTTCTATCGAGTTCTTTACCCCACCACGGTTGCTTTATCTCGGCATCTCTTGGTGGGGTGATTTCTGGACATGATTCATGGTAGCTGTCTATCATGGCCTTAGTAACAGCTGCTACCTGTTCTTCTAGGAGCGACTGATCTGCTATAGTATTTATCCCCTCAAAATCCACGAGCAAAGACGTCAGCCTATTTAGGTATTTTGTTTTATCTGTCTTGCGCGGATTTCTCCATGGTGGTGTAGAGGAGATGTCGACCTGTAGTGCGAAGCAGATCCATCTATGGTCTGAGCATGAGGCCTCTTTCGACACATGCCATCCCGTAATTAGTTTGGCTGCTCCTTCTGTTGCAAGTGTGAGGTCGATTATAGTGCGACAGCGTTTGTTTATGAAAGTAGGTTCAGAACCTATGTTTAAAATGGTTAGGTTAGTACTAAATAAATATTCAACTAAAACCTTACCTCGTTCATTTGGTTTTTCCATTCCCCAAAGGGGATGATGTGCGTTGGAGTCCGTCCCGATCACAACCTCTAGTCCAGTCCTCTCGCAGAAGTTCACCAGCCTGCTGAGGTCATGAGGGGGAGGAGTGTCTTCCTCCGGCATGTAGACCGAGGCGACGACTAAACTTCTCTCCTGTGTGTATTGTATTGCCACGGCATACATGTCTCTAGAACAGAAATCTGTTAATGGTTGTGCACAGATATCTTTAGTAGTGTAAATACACGCTCTAGGCTTGTCGTGTTCAGAGCTGTAGAATAGCTTACCTTTTAGGTTGTTTAGGCCTTTAATTTTACCAGCCCCAACCCACGGCTCCTGGATTAAGGCTATGGCAGTCCTTTGAACCTCCAACCACTTGCGTAATTGAGCCGACGCAGTTTCGCTGTGGTGGAGGTTGGCCTGCACTAGGCTAGTTTTGGACGAAGGGCATGCCATCATTGATCGCGTCCTCCCCGTCCCCGCCCAAAAGTAGGCCTGCCAGAAGATCTCGGGTTTCATCGTCAGCCACCGAGTCGGAAGTCGTCGGCAAAATGCAGTCCTCCTCGTCACTCAGTGAGCTGCCGCTGAGCCCGATCTCCACTGGGGGCTTCGGCTCAATTGTGCAGGCCGTTTCTTCACTGGACTTGGCCTCCAGTGATTCCGCTGTACCGGTAACTATGGCTCCGGTATCCATAACTTCCGGGTTGTTTTCTACCCCTTTGCTCGGTGGAGTATCAAAGAATTTGCCTCCACGACCCTGGAATTTTACGTATACCGCCCCGCATACACATGCGAGACGGCGTCCGGCCTTCATCAGGGTCGGGATATGATCCTCCGGCACCGAAACAACGAGGAACCACCCGTCCGTCTGCTTATCAGCCTTGAGTAACAGCCAGTCCCTGATGTTAACCCAGCGGTTCTGGTACGCACAGCACGCGACCAATGTCGCGTGAGTCTTTCCAGGCCCCTTGGGTATCAGGGATAAGGATACCACATTTGACTCTTTGTGGTATCTCTGACTGTTTCTTTATTGTCAGCAAGGTGTTGGATTTAAGGTCGAGGGTAGCAATATTCCCCTTCAACCAGTCCAGAGCCTTCTGATCGTCGCACCACAGTTTCAGGACACCTTCCGTATAAACGGGTTTGCCCCTAAAAACTGGGCCCGACGCATCAGGGTCCTGGCTACTCCAGGCCTCGCTGATCATCTTCCTCTGTATTGCTACGAGGATGTCGTCAGCTACTTCCTTCGTAATGTGACCTGAACGCGCACACGTTAAGGCTACACCCAAATCTGCTTTAGCAGCGGAAGCGTAGCTCGTTCTTGCAGTCTTTGGTTGATGTTCGAGTCGCACTTTTTTGTGTTCCCCTCTAGGCGAGGTGGACTCTTCCAGCATCCTTTTGGCTGCTCTTTCCTTCTTCCCAGGACGCTTGGCCGCTCGCTGCTTCGTGGCGGATATCCTAGAGCTGGTTCCGGCGGCCGCGACTTCCACTTGGACTGGATTTTTATCCTTCCCAGCTTCAGCGCGGCTACTGGTTCCAGCGCCAAGCACCCCAGTCACAGTAGCTTGCCCAGCCTCCTTGGTTTTGGTTTCGGAAGCAGCCAATGCGGCTCGTTCTCTACGGCCTTTTTCACGCTGCTTCTTGTTCTTCTTTTTGGCCTTTCCACTACTGCCTGCAGGGATAGACCCTCCTGATGGTCCGTCAGGTCGGCAAGTCACCTTTTTGGGTGCCTTGCCTTTCCCCTTACGGCTCACCACTTGCCAGGCAGCAGAGAAAAGGTCGTCAGTCCGTAGTGGCTCCGCAGTTTTGTCACTTGCGGGATCTTTGTCCTTTTTCTCATCCAGCTCCTTGGAACTGGTTTTGGAAACGTTTAGCGAGGTAGTTATCCCTTTGGTGGGGGCACCTACGCTGGACGGTACTGTCCGTGGAACCGTCGGTTTAGTGACGGTTCCCCTTTGTTCTTTGGTGTCTCTGGTAAGCACCTCTGACACCTCTCCCCCTTTCTTATTGGGCCTTAAATTGTCCATAATTTTTTTGTTCTTTAAAATTCATCCCCCCGGCTTCCCACCTTCCATGGAGCCCGCACCTTTGGGAACGCCCTACTTTAGAAGAAAAAGGAATTTCAGGCGTAAGGATTACCGGGGGAATATAGGGACGCGAAGTTGGCTCACAGCGCGACATCGGGAGCTCGATCCAGCTGGTAGATGGGGCTGACAAGGCCCATCCCCTCCACCCGAAAAAAAACTGTCACTTGCTCCGTCAGCATGGCCTTTACCACCACCCAGCCCCCTTTTCAGGAAGACTAGGCAGCCCCCACATCCCTCGCCTGCGACCCTCTGACGGGGTGCTTGGCCATTTCCCTATCTGTGGCTAGCAAATAGGGCCACCGTTTAGCTTGAAATCCGGACCAAAGAGGGCGTGTTGCCTCTCGCCACTATATACCCCAGCGACGATCGGCTCAACCCTCCAGGACTCCTTCATCCCCGCGTACGGCGCTCGACTGCGCAGGTCCTAGCGCAGGTGGGTGTGTTAGTCCACCGGATACACCCACTCTCTCCGGCGGAACCGTCCCCTCCTCCTTTCTCATCCGGGCTTGGGACCGGCAACGGCGGAGTTTCACAGTAGCCACTTACCATCAGGTGGATGTGTGCTCTTTTGTCAACCTATCTTATAAAAAAAAACTCGTCATCTTCTTGGCATTTTGCGTTTTAAGGTCTGGTGTAAACAATATGGTGTAACAGAAGGCATTCGGAAATCATTATATTTTCTGGCATTTCCCTTCTAACACCTACGAGATGAAGTGGATGGATTCATGAGGTAATGTCAATAACATAATTTATAGACTTTGTTCATTTGATTGGAATCGAAGTCGGTGCCAACGTATATGTAATAATTCTAATAGTTAGGTTTTGGATGTAATTGTCCATTCATCCATTACAGCCTATAAAGTCCACAGCTGAACATAGTTTGCCTGCATAGATTTCCGTTAAGAGGATTCTGCCATAGTCATTTCTTATCATGAGATGACCATCCTGTTACAGTTTCCCACTGTTACCTCTTACGACAACCAAGGGACTATTCTCGTTGTATATTTTAATAAAGCGTTTATAAAGCTAGTTTATGTTTATTTTTAATTATAAACAAAAAGTGACAACGCATCTACATTTTGATTATTAATCCCTATCCCACCGGCCCTTTGCCAATTCAACATATTGATCCGCTGAACTATGTCCATTTCTCCTGTTCTTCCTGCGGATACCCTCCTGACGGATTTTATCGCGCAGAGAAATTTGGAGCATACGCCTTTCTTTACATATATACAAATATCAATAGCTGAAATTTGTAGCTCATATAAATACTTTTTAATACGTGTGGGATTCACGCACGCGGCCCGTAGTGCTGCAGCCAATATATTAAATATTATGCTTATTGTTCTACATTATTTCAGCTTTAAAATTCTGTTAAGACTGTTCCGAGCTTCTTGCTTATACGATGCACAACACTGTTAGTGTACTAAAGGTATTGAAAAAGTTTGCAAGTTTTGTGTGAATATCTTTTCGAAATTGCTTCGAAGTCGGAGGAAGGAATCGAGGAAGGGGAATACAAATTGAAATGAATTATTTACGTGCGCATGCCAACATTTCAAACTTTAGAACTGCAGAAGTTTTCCTTTTTATTGAATTGATAAAGGGTTTCAATGTGATTTTTTTTTGTTTTATACAAGCTTTTAGTTAACTTGATTTATTCATATGTCTTTTCGGTTCGAAATTTGTAATACTTTTTGAAACACTGCTGACGTCTGATTAAGCTGAAATTTACCATACATAAGTAACTTCGATGACAATGCATTTCAAGTAACGGTAGCCTAATGGTAGGGTGATTAGAACCCACGAACTCAAAAGTTCGTGGGTTTGAATCCGCTATTCGAGTACTGTCGTAAACCACTCCCAACACTAGCAAAATGCAATAATATGGTACCTCGGTGCCTATCTGATAATGCACCCACCCGGTTGCTGGCCCCAGTCACGACTATAACAGCTTATTGTTAATAATTAAAAATTAAAAACGCTGTACAACCGACTTCAATAAATATTATTAAGGATAATTCGAAAACTACTACATGAGCAGCACCAGCTTTCAAATAAAAAAGAATCATCGAAATCGGTTCACTCAGAAAAAATTATGAGGTAACACACATAAAAAAACATACAATTTTTTACGAATTAAGTACCGTCTCCTTTTTGAAGTCGGTAGAAAATGATTCTATTGTAGTGTTATGCAACTTACATTTCATTGTACACTAATTCTCTATATATACTATTTTTTTCATTCTGTTTTTGATTCTCTGCATTTATATTTTGCATCACCTTTATTTATATAGGATCCTGTAACGTTTTTACACAATAACATATCATTTTACTGCGTCTTTTCACACTATTTAGTACTTTTAAACTAGCTGTCAACGAAGTCTTACCTTTTTTTTGGTCTTTTATTGAATTCTCTGTAACTCTACAATTTCAGGCTTAGTGTACGTACGTACGTACGAGATAAAAATCACATAGGAAAAACTAATGCACGACGCATTAGTTTTTCCTATGTGATTTTTATCTCGTTTCTTACTTAAATGTAATAGTTTCTTAATAACAGTCCTAAAACTAAAAATTCCTCAATTTGACAACCATTGTTTTTGTGGTTGTTATGGTAACTTTTATTTAAATTCGTCTCTGGTATGATGTTCTTTCTACATAAATACTTTTTGGCTGTAGGTCATTTACAATAAATTTCGTTTTAATTTAAATAATTTCTCGTTCTCTCTAAAAAGGTATAAAAGCCAAACAATTAGAGAATACAGGACAGTCTCGCTTCGGTTCTCAAAGAGAAACTCTCGAGAAACATCTACTAAAGGCCTTATCCCGGGGCCGCTTTGCCCCGGGATCCTGCAAGCCTCCATCTACACGTGAAGTCGTCGGTGAATTCTAATTCAAGTGCGGGGCCACACTACTCCGCGCGCTACGACTGCTTGATCCAGGCGCTGAGTGCAGCCTACTGCCCGCGCTACCTTCAGGCGCGCTTCGACTGCTGGCTCCAGGCGCTGCGTCCCTACTGCCCGCGCTACCTCTGGGCGCGGCGACTACTTCTCCAAGAACTGAGCGCACCTACCCCAGGCGCTACGTGCGCCGGCTCCGGACGCTGCGTGTGCCCAGTCCAGGCGCTGCGTGCCGTCGCCGCTGAGAAACCTCAAGCTCTGCGTGTGCCTACTTCTACAAAAGCAGCGAGGCTCCAGGCTCCACTATAAAACTATATTGTCCTATTCTCCAACCTTTATTTTTTTTAAAACCTAATTGTAATCTCATTTCATCCATCACCTTCATATTTCATTTTTTTTATAAGATTGTAAATACCTTTTAAAAAATTATAATATATTATTTTCTTGGTCTATTTTGTTGTTTTGCTGTTCTTAGGTTAGGTTCTTTCTCTTTTAATTGTCGCTTCACGACACTATATAATTTAATTTAGAATCCTTCTAATGATGCGATTTATGGGGAGTCAGTACAATTAAAGACATTGAGTCATTCTATCTTAGTCTTCAAAGATGACAACGCACCTCACCTTCTTTTTTTGAAGTTGGAGGTAGGTGTCCAGGGGCTGCCAATTCCCATATAACATTAAAATAGACTATAACTGGGCACTTTAATATTAGAAAAAAAAAATCTTGTCCAAATTTTTATGTGTTAGGCCCCTTTGGGAAATGTCCTAAACCGCCAAACGTGGCGATAATGACAAATCCTGTCTACAACGAGAGGGTCCGGCCGGCATATTGACCCACTGAGATCAATCACCAATGTTTTAAGTCAAAAATAAAACTGTATTTCACATTAATAAGGGAGAGCTTCCTCTAAAATGTTTAATCTCACTAAGAGCATGAAACAAAGTTCCCGCATTACATTTAGCTAATTTGTAAGTTTAAGAAAATTTAAACAAATTACTGTAAAATACAACTGGCGCAACAGTTCTAAAATGTTTTGAACTTGTTTGAAAAGTTATATTATAAATTCCACCTATGACATTTCTTTTTCAGTCCCTAAAAACATCTAAAAATCCATTACTGAAGATTTTAAGTACGACTGATGTATAAATAAGAAATTGATACATCCGAAAATTAATGCTGTCCATCGTTATTCCTTTTCTATTAATGACATTAAAGATTTTCCATGGAACATATCTTGAACTCATGACATCTATTTAAAAATAATACTTGTTCTTCTTCTAAACTATAATTCCTGAACAACTTAATGACCCCAATAAAATCAACGACCACTTTTTGAATTTCCAGTCGGTAACAAAACAGTTGTTACTAAAAACTTAATTAGTCTAATTAAAATACCGGAACTTGATATGCTGGTCTTAAAAACTACTACAGAAAAGGAAGTTAAAGTTATTATTAATAATATAAAGACCAAGTCAGAGGGACACGATATCATAAGTATAGAAATGATTAAGCTTACTCTAGATGTGACCGTTACGATCATTACGAGAATACTAAATAGGTCAATTGAAGCAAATACTTTTCCGTCCTGTTGGAAAAGAGCACTGGTAAGGCCCACACCTAAAAAAATTCTCCTACCGAACTAAAATCCTTGCGTCCTATTTCGATTTTGTCAATATTATATAAAATTTTAGAAAAAGTAGTGTTAAATCAAGTGCTGAACTACTTATAAACTAAAAATATAATACCTAAATTCCAGTTTGACTTTCGCGCGGGTCATGGTACAGAAATTGCAGTTTTACAAGTCACAGACGAATTGACGGAGACTTCGGATATGGGGATGAGTAGTATTATGGTATTATTCTCAATCATTGGTCTGTTTGAAACCTGAATTACTTTTAGCTAAGCTGTCATCGATTCTCAAAGAATACATGTCGCTAGTTTTACAGTTTTCTCGCTAATAAAGAACAAATGTACGTAATTGACGATAAAGATGTAGAAAAAGACCGTCGTGGTTCTAGTCAGTGCTGTGCGGCGTGCCTCAAATCTATCTACATAGTTCAGTCCTATTTACAATTTTCATATATAATATAATAGAATAGGGAATAGGTTTAGGTATCTCAGAATATCCACCGTATAGTGACGGTGGAAAATATCCACTACACCATATCGTTTCGAGGGTGTTGTAAGAACCGACAGATAATAATGAACCAGAAGATGGGCTGCGCCTTTTTCCTAATAACATCTAGAAAATAGAAACTGCGATTGCCAAAACAACTGCGGTTATAACACAATCTATGGGAGAGGCCTTTGTGTAATTCTTAAAGTGAAAACTTCTTTAGGCACGTTGAGCATTTTTAGAACCAAAGAAAAGCTACGAACTCGCGTGATCGTCACGCTCAAATACATAATATATACAGATGTGTGTATATATAAGAGCTAGAGCTAAGAGCTTTAAAAAGAGATTATACAGCTCTTTAGGGCTGGGGAAAAAGCACTGAACTCGCGTGACCGTTCACGTTCAGATACGTATATACAAAAATATTGTTTAGAAGTTTGTTAAGCTAAGTTTTACTTCTGACGTGCAGTCCTACGACTGACTGTTTTTTATTATACTTTTGTTGGGTGTAGTGTATGTATATATTAGTGTTAAGTTTAGAATTACAGTAGTCTAATTAAACACATAGAAGTCACCCATACCATACCAGACACAATCAACGCGTCTCCTTTTCATTCACTCCACCAACATTCAGTGGACTTTGATGACAGATGACTTTGATGTTTGGCTGTATTGATTTTTTGATTGAGATGTAGGTGTCTGTGGATCATATAATACACCTATCATCACTGGAAAGGACTGTGTGTTCTATATTAAAGAGGCTCACGAAATTGGCGCAACATATGCTTCTGCCGCCCGGAGCCACTCTAGCCAAATATGTCTCAAATGAGATTTTTTTAAAATTTTACCAGCATCATTAACATTTCTTCTAAAATGCACACTTCTTAAGCCTGGCCGCCCGGAACGAAACCCTTCTTGTTTTGTCACTGGCTCATTTTGACTGGTAGTAAAACTAATTGTGTTAAATTTACAACAACGAATGTTAAAAATCTGAATACCAATGTGTTTTTAAATGGGGAGGAATTGAGCCCTGTTGTATCCACTGTTTTTCTTGGCATCACTTTTGACGCAAAGCTTCAGTGGGGCCCCCATATATCCAAATTAGCAAGCAGACTAAGTTCTGCAGCTTATGCTGTAAAAAAGATTAGAGGTCTCACTAGTGTCGAGACAGCTAGATTAGTTTATTTTTGTTATTTCCATAGCATAATGTCTTTTGGGATTTTGCTATGGGGAAATGCGGCTGATTCAGAAACTATTTTTGTTTTACAGAAGAGGGCCATTAGAGCTATTTACAATCTAAAACCGAGAGAGTCTCTTAGAGATAAATTTAAAGAAATTAATATATTAACTTTGGCCTCTCAGTATATTTACGAAAATTTAATGTATGTTCACAAAAACAAAGATAGTTTTAGTAAAAAAAGTGATATACATTCTGTAAACACTAGGAACAAACACAAGCTAGTGATGCCAGTTTCTCGACTCCACAGAGTCAGTAATTCATTCTTGGGGCAATGTATACGCTATTACAACAAGGTCCCGGAAAGTGTACAGGTTCTCTCTATTACCAAGTTTAAATGTTTTATTAAGCTGAAACTGTATAAAAAGGGTTATTATAGTATAAATGAATACATGGTTGATAATAACCCCTGGGAATGAGGTGGTCGCTTCAAAGCAGTTTCTAAAATAAATTTTGTAAATTGTAATCATTTATATTGTAAAATTTATTTAAAAAAAAATGTCCCGCTGGGTTTCTTCCCAGGACTACCCAGGACAGGGGGTATTTTTTCGAACCAGTGGTAAAGTAAAAAATGACTTTCAATAAGAATTACACATGTAATGTATATTGAATAAAAATTATTCTATTTTATTCTATTCTATTCTAGAGGATGACCAAAGACGTTATTAATATGCCGTAACGTTTTAAAAACTAAGTAAAGGTCATTAAGTCTAGCGTAAACAAGATGGTTTTTACCTCCGTCTGTTGGAAGCCATAAGATCTTTCAACGCGCGGGACAAAATGGGGTGATAGATTCTCTTACACTGTCTCTATAGACTTGGTAATGGTAATAAATCCTCTCCGAACTATAATTTCTGTACCGCAAAAGATGCAGCGCACCAGTGGGCGTTTGGGGAATGTGCATCCCGCCTGCCCAGTGTGGTGAGTAAGAGTAGAAAGATGGGGCTGTTTCCACCAGTCGGTGCATTATTAAAAAAAATTCGGTCGTGAATTAAAATGGCTGTTTATCTTGATTAATAAAATAAGACCCACTGCTGGACACAGGCCTCTTCTCTTTTGGTACTGACCTTTCGATGATAAACGTAATAATTAATTAACACGGTTAATTTTCTTAATAAATTCATGTTTTACAGTATTTTTTTTATAGAAGAAGTGTGACAAATGATCACACAGTCCACCTGACGGTAATTGGTTACTGTGGCCCATAGGCATCTACATCTATCTTCGTTTGCAAATTAAAATGCAGATGCGGACTAAGATAGAATGCCTCTTTTCCAATAAAATGGGTCTCCGGTTATCTACACTCACAATACGACACACAGCAGCATTAAGCTGCTATTTTACGCTGTCATTCTGTGACAGCGTAGTCCTTCCCCGGTCGAGCCGACCCATTCGTGCAACAACTATACTATTAATATAGCTGCATCATGGCTCTACCACGTCATAAATTATATATTTTGGAATACTCTTCTCGCTCCCCATCTCTCTCTCCCTATCTCTCTCTTTCTCGCACTATTTCTCTGTCTCTCTATCTACAAAATAAAAATAAAAAAAAATATTTTTTAAAAAACGTTACCCCCACACTAGGATTTTCTTCTGTATCATGGAGGCAGTTTACAAACACAAATTGCGCAAGGACAAACATCCAGACCTGGAACAATTATTTGCAGGTAATACAAATACTTTTTCCGTGCGGGATTCAAACCCGCGGCCCCCAGCGCAGCATCTCATTGCTAAACCACTGCGCCACGGAGCCGTTAAAATAATATTACAATTAAATATAATTATATTTAAATGGCGTCTTGTACTGAATCTCCATATATTTTACTCGTTTCCCTTTTGTTTTGCGATCGGGTAGATAACTGACAGCTCCAGCCCCCCTGGATTGATAAATGATTTACGTACATCCTGTTCAATTGTACGCCATTTGATTTCAAAAAGGGAAATCGGTTCTTTTTTCTTCCGGCGATGAAATTGCGATCTCTAAAAGTGTCAGGTAGATCCTTGATTAATGGTTGAACTTGTGCGACTATGTTTCGCAAGATATTCTCAAAATAGAATTCACTTTTATTTTTTACTACCGACCATTTCACATCAGTCTAGTTTCTGTGATGTTAATGCTGTTTGTCAATCCTAATGCCTACAAAAACGGTGGGGGGGAGGTATTTATTTTGCGAACGCGACGTTGCACTGAAATCGATAATCTAGGGGCGGGATTTACTGTAATCAGTGATCACATCATCAAAATTCATTTCACATCATTTAACATGATTCATTTGTATATGAACCGAAAGTTAAAAACGCACATTCGCACGCACGCACGCGTTTTTATCACAAAATTTTCTTCGTCAATTGTCAACCGATTTTGATGACTCTTTTTTATTTAATAGACTATAATTTCGAGGTGGTCTAAATTAATAATTTAAAATAAATGAAACTAATTAATAATGTAAAAAAATTCCACCCTTAAGGGTTATAAAATAGTAGCTGAAGTTTTCAATGCAATTATTTAGATGACTGACATTGTGAACTTCTTTTATGATTCCACCAATATTAAATTTAGATCATTGTAGGTCACTCAATAAGTTTTGAGATATACAAAAAGTATTCTAGATACTATTAATATTTATTTTACATCTTTTCAAAATATTCTCCATCATGCTTTATACAAAGTTTCATTTGCCTAAACCAACTCTGAAAACACTTTTGCCAGTCTTGATCTGACAGGTCGGAAATCACTTCTTCGTAGGCAGCCACGGCTTCTTCGGCGCTTGAAAATAATTTGCCTTTTATTTTTTCTTTGACTCTTGGGAACAAAAAGAAATCATAAGGAGCTAAGTCAGAGCTGCAGGGTGGGTGTCTTAGAGTTTCAACACCAGATTCCTGAATAAACGCTTTTTTTCTAAAGGAGGTATGTGTATGAGATGAGGCGTTATCGTGATGCAGCCTAATTACCCGAAACCCTGTGTTTGGTCTTCTCTCCCGCACATCTTGAAAAGCTTTGGGTAATTCAACTGTAGTATATTATTCAGAGTTGACGGACCTACGATTTTCCAGCATTGAGGTCGACAAATGTCCGCTCTGCGAAATAAACTAGCTACCATTTTTTTATACTTTTGAGTAGACCCATACCGATGATTGCCTTTTATTTTCCGGATCATATTGATAGATCCATGTCTCGTCACCAGTAACGATTACTGAAACATGGCTAAATGCCCCGTTTTCAAAACGTAGACGCATTACATGGCACCAATCCACAAGAGTCTGTTTTTCACTTTCAGAGACCAAACGAGGGATCCATCGACAACAAAGCTAAAAATATTTATGTATCTATAAAAATATAAAATAATACCTAAAAATTGTTGCGCGTGATGGAGCTGAGTCCCCTAATACTGATTTTAACCGTTGTAAACTTAATTGTTTGGTTAAACCAAATTTAAAATCATAATATGTCATAGCGCGCAAATGTTCACGGTTAAGTTCCATCGTTTTAAATGAAAAGCGCGGGCAGTGTTGCAGGAAAATTAAAAGATTTTTTTTTATATTAACCAATTTGGGTTATGGAGTTCTATTTTTAAATAAATTTGCTTTTTAGAAACATATAACACAGGTGCGTTCCTTTTTTAAATTTCGAGCATATCAAAACTTATTGTGGAACCTACGTAGTGCCAACTGTGTAGATGACATTTTTACGCCGTTGCATAAATGTATAATTCAAAAATTGAGTTCTGATCACTATGGACAGTTAGTTTCGTTACCTTATGTTCACAAAAAGCAAGTAGATGAGAAAATTGTGTTTGTTCCAGTAAATGCACGTCGCTTGGAGAAGTTTAAAAGTAACATAGTGATGAAACTTCCATCACTTTCATACCAAAATAAACCAAATTTTTGTATGGAATGTTATTTTAGCTTATTTGCAATTAATTTTGGAAACAGCTAGACTTGTTTACTCTAACAATTTCCATTACGTAATGTCGTATGGTATTTTGCTATGGAGACACGCGACAGACACTGAAATTATATTTGTTTTAAAGAAGAGGGCCATAAGAGAAATCTATGATTTAAAAGCTAAAGAGTCGCTCCGATAGAAATTTCAGGAAATTAATATTTTAACTTTGGCCTCTCAATACATTTATGAAAATGTAATGAACGTTCACAAAAATAAAAGGAGTTATACAAAAAAGCGATATTCATTCTGTAAATACTAGGAACAGACACAAGCTAGTAGTACCATCTCTTTATCTCTTTATATATAAAAAGTACGTGTCACGTTGTTTGTCCGCGATGGACTCCTAAACTACTGAACAGATTTCAATGAAATTTTGCACATTGTGTGCAGTTTGGTCCAACTTAAAAGATAGGATAGCTTACATCTCAATTTATAGTCGCAATACAATATTATTTTATTGAAAATTATTTGCCTATTATTTGACAGTCACAATTTTCTATTAGCTCCAAACGATTCTGTCAGATGACGATATCTGTTGATTGGATTGAGTAAATATTCAATAGATGGCGCTATGTTAAAAAATACAAACGTTTAATATAAGCTACAATTTAGTAGTATAACCACCACGTGTTGCTGTAAGTATTCAACAGATAGATTTTGATTTCAATGACATTTTGCAGACTGTGTGCAGTTTGGTCCAACTTGAGAGATAGGATAATTTTTATCCTGATAAGTGACCCTCAATTTTTTTATTGCTAATTTCAGGAGTTTTTTTGGTAAAGTAAATGGTTGTTCGGAAAGGGCAGAACAGCGTCTGCCTGGTCAGCTAGTATATATATATATATATCAACACTCACGCCTGTCACCCAGAGGGGTAGGCAGAGACTACGGACTTCCATTTGGCACGATCCTGACACACCTCTCTCGCTTCCTCCACATCCATATATCTACGCATACACGCTCGTCGGTTAAGGGTACTCCTAATCTGGCCCATTTTAAATGTATCGCCGATTTGGTCAATAAACTTTCGTCTAGGGCGTCCCTTCCCAACCCTGCCGTTCACTTCTGCAACATAAATTTGCTTTGTCACTCTTTCCTTTTTCATTCTTTCTATATGACCAAACCACCGAAGCATTCCTTTTTTAATCCTGGTCACAACGTCATCTTGCAAACCACACTTTTCTCTTATCACACTATTTCTCACCCTGTCATTTAGATTCAGCCCTAGCATACTCCTTAAGGACCGCATTTCTACAGCATTTATTCTCCTCTCATGCTTCTTCTGCCAGACCCAACTTTCACTACCATACACTAGAGTAGGGACTAACACAGCACTATGAATTGCCATACGTGCCTTATTTGACACATTCTGACTCCTCATAATAGTGTGTAGAGCCCCATTCACTCTATTTACTGCGTTCACTCGTCGTTCTATATCCTTATCATATCTACCATCCCTGCTAAATAAACATCCCAAATATACAAACTCATCCACTTGCTCAATCAACTCCCCTTCTATTCTTATTTTGCATAACGTTTTACTCTCTTCTCTTTAAAAAACCATCACTTTCGTTTTAATTTTTTTCTTTAGTTTCGTTTTCGAATTATTTACGTGCGCATGCCAACATTTCAAACTTTACAACTGCAGAATTTTTCCTTTTTATTGAATTAATAAAAGGTTTCAATGTACTTTTATGTTGTTTTATACAAGCTTTTAGTTAACTTGATTTCTTCATATGTCTTTTCGGTTCGAAATTCGTAATACTTTTTGAAACACTGCTGACGTCTGATTAAGCTGAAATTTGGCATACATAAATAATTTCGATGACAATGCATTTCAAGTAACGGTAGCCTAATGGTAGGGTGATTAGAACCCACGAATTCAAAAGTTCGTGGGTTTGAATCCGCTATTCGAGTACTGTCGTAAATCACTCCCAACACTAGCAAAATGCAATAATATGGTACCTCAGTGCCTATCTGATAATGCACCCACCCGGTTGCTGGCCCCAGTCACGTCTATACGAAATAATACGTTTTTACGAATTAAGTATCGTCTCCTTTTTGAAGTCAGTAGAAAAGGATTCTATATAATTTAATTTAGAATCCCTCTAATGATGAGATTTATGGAGAGCCAGTACAATTAAAGACATTGAGGCATTCTATCTTAGTCTTCAAAGATGACAACGCACCTCACCTTCTTTTTTTGAAGTTGGAGGTAGGTGTCCAGGGGCTGCCAGTTCCCATGTAACATTAAAATAGATTAAAACTGGGCACTTTAATATTAGAAAAAAAAATCTTGTCCAAATTTTTATGTGTAAGGCCCCTTTGGGAAATGTCTTAAACCGCCAAACGTGGCGATAATGACAAATCCTGTCTACAACGAGAGAGATTGGCCTGCAAATTGACCCACTGAGATCAATTACCAATGTTGTAGGTCAAAAATAAAACTGCATTTTTCCTTAATAAGTGAGAGCTTCCTCTGAAAAGTTTAATCTTACAACACACATGAACAAACAACATGAAACAAAGTTTCCGCATTACATTTAGCTATTATGTGTTTTAGAAAATTAAAATAAATTACTGTAAAATATAACTGGCGAAACAGTTATAAAATGTTTTGAACTTGTTTGAAAAGTTATTTTCTAACTTCCAAGTATGACAATTCTTTTTCAGTCCCTAAAAGCCTCTAAAAATCCATTACTGAACATTTTAAGTACGACTGATAACTATTAACAACAAATTGATACATCCGAAAATTAATACTGTCCATCGTTATTCCTCTTCTTATTAATGCCACTAAAGATTTTCCATGGAACATATTTTGAACTCATGACATCAATTTACATAAAGAATGCTTCTTCGTCTTCAAAACTATAATTCCTGAACAACTTAATGACCCCAATAAAATCAACGAACACTTTTTGAACTTACCAGTCGGTAACGAAACAGTTATTGCTAAAAACTTAATTAGTCTAATTAAAACACCGGAACTTGACATGCTGGTCTTAAAAACTACTACAGAAAAGGAAGTTAAAGTTATTATTAATAATATAAAGATTAAGTCAGAGGGACACGATATCATAAGTATAGAAATGATTAAGCTTACTCTAGATGTGACAATTACGATCATTACGTGGATACTAAATAGGTCAATTGAAGCAAATACTTTTCCGTCCTGTTGGAATAGAGCATTGGCAAGGTCCAAAAAAAATCTCCTACCGAACTAAAACCCTTGCGTCCTATTTCGATTTTGTCAGTATTATCTAAAGTTTTAGAAAAAGTAATGTTAAATCAAGTGCTGAACTACTTATAAACTAAAACTATAATACCTAAATTCCAGTCGGACTTTCGCAGAGGTCATGGTACAGAAATTGCACTTTTACAAGTCACAAACGAATTGAAGGAGGCTTCGGATATGGGGATGAGTAGTATTATGCTATTACTTGATTATTCTCGAGCATTGGACTGTTTAAAACCTGAATTACTTTCAGCTAAGCTGTAGTTGATTCTCAAATAATACATGTCGCTGCTTTCACAGTTTTCTCGCTAATAGAGAACAAATGTACGTAATTGACGATAAATATGAAAAGAGAGGCAATCGCACTAAACAATCTAATTTAAAGTAATATGTATTACTCGAGAGATTCATTGTGTTTTCATGGGGTGGCCAAGTCAATCTATTTAAAACATAAAAGATGTTTAATATTGATATGGTCACTATAAGATGTTGTTAGGTTAGCTAATTACGTAATAACTTAAGACAGAAGGACCCTTAAGTAGGGACTGAATAAATGAACCGACTTGGTATTACATGGATCTCACTACTTTTTACGGTAGAAGAACTGAGTTGCGAGACTTGGTTCTTTTACAAGTTATGTTTTTGATGGCATCTCATTTCTTTTTGTAGATAATTATATCTAGGTACCTATCTACACCTATTATTCCATTATATTATACATATATAGGTACACTGGTTCATTCACTGCAAATGTAACTTTGTAATCTTATATATGTATATGGGATTACAAAGTTATTTATGCAGTTGACGTATCTCGAAAAATGAACCGAAATTGCAAATTATTTTAGTTTTACCTTGATTTATATACTAAACAATAATTGTATTCTAAACTTGAAGCTTCTATGTCTGCTCGAAGTGCCTTAGAGTTTTGATGATCGGTCAGTCAGTGAGTGACAAAATTAAGAAACTTTGACTAGTTATAACTCTTAAACTACTGGCTCAAGTTTAATGAAATTTGAAATATACCGAGTATATACAATGTTTATTTGGTTACTGAAAGTTCAGGCTTCTTATTTTATCCACAACTAAGTTATAGGGTTTCGGAAATGGCCTGAACTGCTTTGAGAAAAGGATGGTACGGCCGTGCCGCTTTTTTGCTCGACTTGGAGGGGCACTGCCGTGCCCCCAGAAATCAATAATATTGTTCTAGAAGAAATACCCTCTGCACGTAATGTCGGTCTGATTTTAGGTGGGGGACAAAAATGTATTGGTCACCTGAATAATAAAATCAGGACGGCATTTTTCAAGCTTAAAACGCTCTACAAAATCAGGCTTTATGTTAAGAAGGTTTTACGCATAATTTTATATGATATTCTGATGCTATCTCAAATCAATTACTGTAATTCTACTAGTACCTTTGGTACAAGACTAATTGTCAACACAGAGAGTGCAAAATGCCTGTGTTGGTTTTTGCTTTAATGTACCCAGACGAGAATCCATTATGCCCTTGCCTAAATAAAATAGGCTTAATTAACATGAGTGCTAGAAGGGAGCTTTATTACGCTTGCACTTTACATAGGGTAATAATATGGAGATAAAAGCCTGTGTACCTCTTTGAAAAAATCTTATAGGTTAAAGATGTTTCACATCCAAGCCTTCTTACGAACTCATAAAAGCTGTTAAATATACCAAAATATAAAACAACGCGGTACGGAGATGTTTTTAATTGACTGCAGCAAGGATATAGAACGATTTACTCCCTCTTCTGAGAAATAAAATGACTACGGGAAGCTTTAAGGCCAAAAATATAAATCAACATTGCTGAAGCGGCATATTGCTGCTGAAAATTTGAAAAATGGCTACCGTAAATACATAAACTTTAGAAACTTTTTTAACATGTTAGTATAATTTAACCCTTTTAAAAAAACACACACATACACACAACACACACACACACACACACACACACACACGCACACAATTGTGAAATTTCACAAAGTTATGTAAAATTACAAGATGGTGATCGGGGAACTCGCAATTCTCATGACATGCATGTCACATCTCAGGGCGGAAAGAGTGTCCTAAAATGCTGACAAGGTGACTGAGCTTTTGCTTCTTAGTTCCACGTAAGCAAAGCTGAGTCACCTCCAATTCATCATTACAGCCCTTCAAAATTCCAATGCTGAACACAGATCACACCAAAGAATGCCACAAAGCACGATCCCGAGCCACCTGCATCCATTAACTTCCTTTATGTCTAACCAGTTCATCACTCCATCTAGTGGGGGGATGGCCTACACTTCGCCAACCGGTACGAGGCTGCCTTTCGAGAAGCTTCCTTCCCATCGTTTGTCTGTTCTTCGAGTTATATGGCCGGCCCATTGCCACTTCAGCATACTAATTCGAGCATAGCCCTCTCCATAGCGTGCTGAGTGACTTTGAGCTTCCCCATACAGCCAGCAGTGAAGGACCGCGTCTCAGATCACTAGGTTATCACTGGCAACAATGGTTGTACAATCTAGTTTTGAGGTATGCCTGACGAGGAGAAGTGTCGTAATCTCCCGAATTTTGTACATGTTCATCTTAAGACCTATCTGTTGGACGACACTATTGAGGTCATTGAACATAGTCCATAGGTCCTCCAGCGATTCTGACATGAGTACTATATCTCCCGTCTAACAGCCATAAGATTAAGAGTGTGATCGGAGAGTTTTTGTGTTCTTCTGCAAGAGGTCTTACAGAACTTAGCTCCGACTACATGGACAGTTTCCACGAGCTTGTTATTTATATCGTCCACTTCAATGCAATCTTCGAGGCACTGAAAACGATTTTATAACTCGAGCTGAAAGTTTTCAGGGCTTTGGATTACAGCACGAGATGACCGAGCGTTAACTGCGGATAACTTACGGATAACCTTTCTGTTTCTATTCTGTTGTTTGTTCTTTTTGTTGATATGAAATCCGCCAATGCAAATCAAGTAGCGTGGGAGACTTATTGCTCTATAACCCTTTCAAAATGAAAAGAGGCATGTATCCAGCTGTGGGACGTATATATGCTGTAACTTGCTGCTGATGTGATTCTTATGGTTAGTGAGGAGAAGTCGAGACCCCCTTTAGTAGTAACGAGAGTCCATCTTAGTCCTCACAGGTAACAGCGTGTCTGCGTTTTAATTCTTAATTTTTAATTAGGAATATGTTTAGGTATCTTAGAATATCCACCGTATAGTGGCGGTGGAAAAATATCCACTACACAATATCGTCTCGAGGGTGTTATAAGAGCCGACAGATAAAAATGAACCAGAAGATGGGCTGCGCCTTTTTCCTAATAACAACTAGAAAATAAGAAACTGCAATTGCCAAAAAAACTGTGGTTATAACACAATCTATGGGAGAGGCCTTTGTGTAATTCTTGAAGTGAAAACTTCTTTAGGAACGTTGAGCACTTTTAGAATCAAAGAAAAGCAATGAACTCGCGTGACCGTCACGCTCAGATACATAATATATACTGATGTGTATATCTTAAAGAGCTATATACAAAAGAGATTATATAGCTCTTTAGGGCTGGGGAAAAAGCACTGAACTCGCGTGACCGTTCACGTTCAGATACGTATATAAAAAAATATTGTTTAGAAGTTTGTTAAGCTAAGTTTTACTTCTGACCTGCAGTCCTACGACTGACTGTTTTTTATTATATTTTTGTTGGGTGTAGTGTATGTATATATTAGTGTTAAGTTTAGAATTACAGTAGTCTAATTAAACACATAGAAGTCACCCATACCATACCAGACACAATCAACGCGTCTCCTTTTCATTCACCCCACCAACATTCAGTGGACTTTGATGACTGATGACTTTAATGTTTGGCTGTATTGATTTTTTGATTGAGATGTAGGTGTCTGTGGATCATATAATCCACTTATCATCACTGGAAAGGACTGTGTGTCCTATATAAAAGAGGCTCACGAAAGTGGCGCAACATATGCTTCTCCCGCCCGGAGCCACTCTAGCCAAATATGTTTCAAATGAGATTTTTTTTTAATTTTACCAGCATCATTAACATTTTTTCTAAAATGCAGACTTCTTAAGCCTGGTCGCCCGGAACCAAGCCCTTCTTGTTTTGTCACTGGCTCATTTTGACTGGTAGAGGATAACCAAAGACGTTATTAATATGCCGTAACGTTTTAAAAACTAAGTAAAGGTCATTAAGTCTAGCGTAAACAAGATGGTTATTACCTCCGTCTGTTGGAAGCCATAAGATCTTTCAACGCGCGGGACAAAATGGGGTGATAGATTCTCTTACACTGTCTCTACAGACTTGGTAATGGTAATAAATCCACTCCGAACTCTTATTTCTGTACCGCAAAAGATGCAGCGCACCAGTGGGCGTTGGGGAATGTGCATCCCGCCTGCCCAGTGTGGTGAGTAAGAGTAGAAAGATGGGGCTGTTTCTACCAGTCGGTGCATTATTAAAAAAAATCGGTCGTGAATTAAAATAGCTGATTAATAAAATAAGACCCACAGCTGGACACAGGCCTCTTCTCTTTTGGTACTGACCTTTCGATGATAAACGTAATAATTAATTAACACGGTTAATTTTCTTAATAAATTCATGTTTTACAGTATTTTTTTTATAGAAGAAGTGTGACAAATGATCACACAGTCCACCTGACGGTAATTGGTTACTATGGCCCATAGGCATCTACATCTATCATCGTTTGCGAATTAAAATGCAGATGCGTTGTCAGCCGTTAGGACTAAGATAGAATGCCTCTTTTCCAATAAAATGGGTCTCCGGTTATCTACACTCACAATACGAAACACAGCAGCATTAAGCTGCTATTTACGCTGTCATTCTGTGACAGCGTAGTCCTTCCCCGGTCGAGCCGACCCATTCGTGCAACAACTATACTATTAATATAGCTGCATCATAGCTCTACCACGTAATAAATTATATATTTTGGAATACTCTTCTCGCTCCCCATCTCTCTCTCCCTATCTCTCTCTTTCTCGCACTATTTCTCTGTCTCTCTATCTACAAAATAAAAATAAAAATAAATTATTTTTTAAAAAACGTTACCCCCACACTAGGATGTTCTTCTGTATCGTGGAGGCAGTTTACAAACACAAATTGCGCAAGGACAAACATCCAGACCCGGAACAATTATTTGCAGGTCATACAAATACTTTTTCCGTGCTGGATTTGAACCCGCGACCCCCAGCGCAGCAACTCATTGCTAAACGACTGCGCCACGGAGCCGTTAAAATAATATTACAATTAAATATAATTATATTTAAATGGCGTCTTGTACTGAATCTCCATATATTTTACTCGTTTCCCTTTTGTTTTGCGATCGGGTAGATAACTGACAGCTCGAGCCCCCCTGGATTGATAAATGATTTACGTACATCCTGCTCAATTGTACACCATTTGATTTCAAAAAGGGAAATCGGTTCTTTTTTCTTCCGGCGATGAAATTGCGATCTCTAAACGTGTCAGATAGAGCCTTGATTAATGGTTGAACTTGTGCGACTATGTTTCGCAAGATTCTCAAAATGGAATTCACATTTATTTTTTACTACCGACCATTTCACCTCAGTCTAGTTTCCGTGATGTTAATGCTGTTTGTCGATGCTAATACCTACAAAAACGGTGGGGGGGGGGGGGGGGGTATTTATTTTGCGAACGCGACTTTGCACTGAAATCGATAATCTAGGGGCGGGATTTACTTTAATCAGTGATCACATCATCAAAATTCATTTCACATCATTTAACATAATTCATTTGTATATGAACCGAAAGTTAAAAACGCACATTCGCACGCACGCACGCGTTTTTATCACACAATTTTCTTCGTCAATTGTCAACCGATTTTGATGACTCTTTTTTATTTAATAGACTATAATTTCGGGGTGGTCTCGGAACCAATAAATTAATAATTTAAAATAAATGAAACTAATTAATAATGTAAAAAAATTCCACCCTTAAGGTTTATAAAATAGTAGCTGAAGTTTTCAATGCAATTATTTAGATGACTGACATTGTGAACTTCTTTTATGATTCCACCAATATTAAATTTAGATCATTGTAGGTCACTCAATAAGTTTTGAGATATACAAAAAGTATTCTAGATACTATTAATATTTATTTTACATCTTTTCAAAATATTCTCCATCATGCTCTATACAAAGTTCCATTTGCCTAAACCAACTATGAAAACACTTTTGCCAGTCTTGATCTGACAGGTCGGAAATCACTTCTTCGTAGGCAGCCACGGCTTCTTCGGCACTTGAAAAAAACTTGACTTTTATTTTTTCTTTGTCTCTTGGGAACAAAAAGAAATCATAAGGAGCTAAGTCAGAGCTGTAGGGTGGGTGTCTTAGAGTTTCAACACCAGATTCCTCAATAAACGCTTTTTTTCTAAAGGAGGTATGTGTATGAGATGAGGCGTTATCGTGATGCAGCCTAATTACCCGAAACCCTGTGTTTGGTCTTCTCTCCCGCACATCTTAAAAAGCTTTGGGTAATACAACTGTAGTATATCATTCAGAGTTGACGGACCTACAAATTTCCAGCATTGAGGTCGACAAATGTCCGCTCTGCGAAATAAACTAGCTACCATTTTTTTATACTTTTGAGTAGACCCATACCGATGATTGCCTTTTATTTTCCGGATCATATTGATAGATCCATGTCTCGTCACCAGTAACGATTACTGAAACATGGCTAAATGCCCCGTTTTCAAAACGTAGACGCATTACATGGCACTGACACGAGTCTGTTTTTCACTTTCGGAGAGCAAACGAGGGATCCATCGACAACAAAGCTAACAATATATGTATCTATAAAAATATAAAATAATACCTAAAAATTGTTGCGCGTGATGGAGCTGAGTCCCCTAATACTGATTTTAACCGTTGTAAACTTAATTGTTTGGTTAAATCAAATTTAAAATCATAATATGTCATAGCGCGCAAATGTTCACGGTTAAGTTCCATCGTTTTAAATGAAAAGCGCGGGCAGTGTTACAGGAAAATTAATAGAACTTTTTTTTAATTAACCAATTTGGCTTATGGAGTTCTATTTTTAAATAAATTTTCATTTTAGAAACATATAACACAGGTCCGTTCCTTTTTTAAATTTCGAGCATATCAAAACTTATTGAGGAACCTACGTAGTGCAACAAGCATAGATGACATTTTTCAAATGTTAAGTCGTTGCATAAACGTATAATTCAAAAATTGAGTTCTGATCACTATGGACAGTTAGTTTCGTTACCTTATGTTCACAAAAAGCAAGTAGATGAGAAAATTGTGTTTGTTCCAGTAAATGCACGTCGCTTGGAGAAGTTTAAAAGTAACATAGTGATGAAACTTCCATCACTTTCATACCAAAATAATCCAAATTTTTGTATGGAATGTTATTTAAGCTTTTTTGCAATGAATTTTGGAAACAGCTAGACTTGTTTACTCTAACAATTTCCATTACGTAATGTCGTATGGTATTTTGCTATGGAGACACGCGACAGACACTGAAATTATATTTGTTTTAAAGAAGAGGGCCATAAGAGAAATCTATGATTTAAAAGCTAAAGAGTCGCTCCGATAGAAATTTAAGGAAATTAATATTTTAACTTTGGCCTCTCAATACATTTATCAAAATGTAATGAACGTTCACAAAAATAAAAGGAGTTATACAAAAAAAGCGATATGCATTCTGTAAATACTAGGAACAGACACAAGCCAGTAGTACCAGTTACTCGACTCCGCCGCGTCAGTAATTCATTCTTGGGGCGATGTATATGCTTTTACAACAAAATCCCAAAAAATGTACAAAATTTTACCTGCTCAAAGTTCAAAAACTTTATTAAATAAAATTTGTATAAAAAGGGTTATTTTTTTTTTTTTATTTATTAACACAATACAGATTACAGTTGTGGAAATATAAGTTTCTTAAAATTAAATGATTAAGTACTAAACTGTAAGCCAAAACATGTGTTTATGAAGTAAGTTATTAAGAGTTACATCTGCTAAAGTTATAAAACATTTTAAAAAAAAACAAATAAAAAAATAAAACAGAGGCTTTGCAATCAATAAGAGAGGCCTGTTACAAGCTAGAACAAAAGTATATAAGTATATAAGATGGGAGCAATTATTTCAGTTATTTCAAAATATCACGGATAGATCTATTGAAGACATTTGGAGTTGAACCTAGAATATCAATATTTGGATGGTCCTGGGATATATCATTGTAGAGGCGACACATCCTAACCACTGGGTTGTAATATGATGTGTTGTTACGGTACACTTGGAGTGAAAACAGTTTAGGCTTGCGGTCACGGGCCCTGTAGTGAGTGTTTATGTTAATTGACGCAAGCAAGGACGGAGAATCAAACATAGAGTGTACTATTTTGTGTAGATATGTAAGCCCGAACCTTATGCGTCTCGTTTCTAGCGTAACCATGTTAAATTTCTGCAGCCTATCTGTGTAGGAGGTCAACTTGCGATGGTAACCATGACGAAAAGAGAGACATCTCAAGAACCTTTTTTGAATGTTCTCGATGCGGTCAATATGTACGGCGTAAAACGGAGACCAAATGACTGCACCATACTCCAGAACACTCCGGACAAGTGAATTATACAGATATACCATACTGTTTGGCTTTTTAAACTGCTTAGTGTTTCGCAGGATATAACCCAGCATTTTACCACTCCTCGTAAGAATGTAATCGTAATGCTCACGAAAACTCAATTTATCATCGAAAATTATACCCAAATCCTTAGCTTGACTCTGCCTGTTAAGTTTTTGTCCATATAGAGTGTATTTAAAGTTAATTTTATTTGTTTTTCTAGTAAAGGACAATACAAAACATTTATTAATATTTAAATACATGTGATTATCAGTACACCATCTTGCCACGGTTTCGATGTCCATTTGTAGTTTTTCAGCGTCTTCAGGGGTAGCTACTTCGGAGAAAATTTTTAAATCGTCCGCATATAGTAAGCTAGGACATTTCAATTGCGCAACAAGGTCGTTTACAAAGACAATGAACAGTAAAGGGCCGAGAATCGAGCCTTGTGGGACACCTGAGGTAACAAGAACTGGGTTGGATAGTTCACCCTTGAAAGCCACTAGCTGACTCCTTCGAGACAAATACGATTCGACCCACCGAAGCAGCGAGCCATGTATACCCATTTGACAAAGCTTTCGACAAAGGAGAAGATGGTCAACCTTGTCGAAAGCCTTAGAGAAGTCGGTATAGATAGAATCTACTTGCACATTTTTAGCAAAAGCAGAACATAAATAGTTTTTATATTCTAGTAAGTTGGTAATTGTAGATTTGTTTTTAACAAAACCATGTTGATTGGTCGACAAAAGAGGTTTTATGTGATTATAAATGAGCTCAGACACAATAGATTCGAAAATTTTCGCGCAGCAAGACAGTATACTGATAGGTCTGTAGTTTTCGCAAATAGCTCTATTTCCACTTTTGAAAATAGGGATTATGTGAGCCGTCTTCCATCGGTCAGGGAAAATTCCTGAACTAAGTGATTGGTTAAAAAGTATGCAGAGTGGAAAACTGATTTCATTTACGCAAGTCTTGATGAAAAAAGGAGGTATTGTATCTGGCCCAGCTCCCTTAGAAGAATCAATGCTTTTAATTACATTTATGATTTCCTTAACCGTAACTGAGACAGAGGCTAGGGTACTGTTGACAGGGACATCAATAGAGTTAGTGGAGGAGTCATGAAAATTATTAATCTCAAAAACTGAACCAAAGTAAATTGAAAATAGGTCACATATCCCCTTATGGTCAGAAGCTTCAAGGCTATTATATTTCATCGAATGTGGGATCGAGTTACTATCTTTACGTTTGCTATTAACAAAAGACCAAAAAGGCTTTGTATTGTTACGTAACTCAGTCTCAGTAGAGGCAATATAATTTTTATAACATTGAGACATTAACTTTTTGCTACGAGCACGAAGTAGACAGAAAACATCATAATCTCGAGGATTTTGAGTTTTTTTATATAATTTGTGGAATTTTTGTTTCTCGGCAATACATTTTTTTAAGCTGTAGTTAAACCAAACGGGGTAATTATCCTTCATTTTATGTGAATAAGGGGTGTGTTTCCTGATAATGTTAAGCAAAGTGTCATAAAATACATCAACATTTTCATTTATGTCAGAAGAAGATAACAGGGATGACCAATGTATTTCAGAGAGTTCATTTTTTACTCTATCAAAATTACATTTTTTATAATTTAACCATTTGGGAGGATTAAGTGTAACTCTGTTGGCAGTCACGCGAGGTATTTCAATAGTAAGAGCTGGATGATGTGTTTCCAAACGACTTAAAGGAGAGCACTCATTAACAATGACATCCTCAAAGGTACAATACACCAAGTCTAAGTACCGACCATTCCTGTTGGGCACCCCATTAAACTGATATAGACCACATAATGAAGCAGTTTCTAGCATGAGACTCGATTTGCGGTCAGTAGAGGGGGAGGGTGCCAAGTAGGACACACCCGAGATATTTCTCCACTGTATACCAGGGTTATTGTAGTCTCCGACACAAATAAATTTATTATTTTCGTTCGCCTCTAAAATAATATTTTGGTTAGTTATTGTAAAATATAATAAGGTCTTCCACGGTGACATAGGAAGGTAAGTAATTAACGCAAACATTCAAATTAAAGTGATTAGAAGAATTCGACCGAATAGTAATCCAGATGTCTTCCAGGTGAGTTTCCCATAACTGTTGACGAATAACATTATATATTTTTTTAATAGCAATTGCAACTCCCCGTCCGTTGCCGTCCTTTTTTATATTACTTGTAGTTAGTCTATCCCTACGGAAAACGTGATATCTAGAATCAAAGATTTCGCTGTTACAAATATCATCAGTTAGGTTAGTTTCAACAAGACAGATGGCGTCATAGTTGCTATTTAATACATTAATGTGGATTTGATGCAATTTCGACCTTATTCTATTGACATTTTGATAAAATATTTCCATTTAAAACAAAACAAAAAAGTACAAAATGTTAAGTAAATATAATGTTGTGGTTTTAAGTAAGTCAATATATAAATTATGTAATATATATTTATTTCCGCGGGGGTTTTGTTAGCTTAGTTAAGCAGTTAGAATTTTTAATCAGAATTGCGCTGGAAGAGTCGTCTTGACGAGTGTAAATTTTGCCATATCGCACCCAAGTGTATTTATAATTGTTGTCTGCGGCACATTGACGAGTTTCGGCGTATAGCATCTTCATCTCCGGAGACAAATGTTCAGCGACATAAATTCTGTTAGAAGTACCAGGCACCTCAAGATGTCTCGAGTTCAGCATGGCATCCGAGTGGCTTTTATTGTAGCGAGTGACAGCCGAGATGACAAGGTCACGCTGTCGGGACGATGCTAGGGTGACTAAGATGTTACGGGGCCGGGAGGACTTGGGGTCCATTTTGGATACTCTGCGACATGCCCTGATCGATGATTCATCTATGTTAGCACCGACGACTTCGCATAGTTTACGAAACAGTACTAATAAATTTTCATTTTTATTTTCTGGGACGGCATGAATTTCTAAGTTCAGACTACGAGTCATGTTGTCCATACTGGATAGCTTAGTACTCATTTTGCTAATTTGCTGCTTCAGGGCGCAGTTTTCTTCTTCCAAGCTCTTAACTACAGAATTTTGATCTTCTATTTGTTTTTTAATATCTAGCTGCTCATTGTGCAGAAAGTCGGTAGTAGCTGTAAATTCCTGCTTTAACCCATCAATACGCTCACGAATCATATTGTCTATGTCTGTTTTCAAGGAGGAGTGCAGATTATTCAAGTAATATGAAAGAAAGGAGTTCAGTTTATCATCCATAAGTTGCGAAATTTTTTCTATAGTTATTGGCTCGGCAGTCAACTGAGATGCGCCTCTAGACGTAGTTGTGGGATTTTTCAAATCATTAGCACAATCCGATTTATTTGCGCCGATTGTGTCTTGATGAAATGACATATTCATTGCATCATCCGCTGTCGGCACCTGATTAAGGCGAACTGGGGTGTTACAAGTAACCCTATTCTTACGTTTCGTTATGTTAGTGCAGGCAGGGCATACCCAAGATGAAAGGAAATCCTCGGGCAGAGCTGCAAATTGGCTACTACTAATGTTCAAGCATTTATAATGATAATCGTGTTTGCACAATCGACAGTGTAAGCAGCTATCAGCTTGAAGATGTTGATTACATGCATTACAATTCATATTTATGGATTACGTAGCGACCTCTATCGATGTGTATGGAAGTGAGATAATACCTGCGGCAGTAGGGATGTAGTTGCTAGACGATGCGGTGATGCGCCGACGTTGTTGGATAGTAATGCGCACCAATCGCTATAGATGGCGCCGTAACAGTCGTTAGCAAGTAGGTAGATGAGTACAAGATTAACGAACGAATTGACACTATGTATATCCGCTAATATGTGGGTAAATAAATTATTATGTATTTTGACACTGCGCGAGTTCTGGGTTTTTACACAAAGAAATAAGCACTCAAAACCACACTGTTCACCCAGATAACATTTGATGGGAGCACTGAGAAACGAATGAACGCGAAAAATATATTATTATAATATTAAGGATATATATATATATATATATATATATATATATATATATATATATATATATAAAAACACTCACGCCTGTCACCCAGAGGGGTAGGCAGAGACTACGGACTTCCATTTGGCACGATCCTGACACACCTCTCTCGCTTCCTCCACATCCATATACCTACGCATACACGCTCGTCGGTTAAGGGTACTCCTAATCTGGCCCATTTTTAATGTATCGCCGATTTGGTCAATAAACTTTCGTCTAGGGCGTCCCTTCCCAACCCTGCCGTTCACTTCTGCAACATAAATTTGCTTTGTCACTCTTTCCTCTTTCATTCTTTCTATATGACCAAACCACCGAAGCATTCCTTTTTTAATCCTAGTCACAACGTCATCTTGCAAACCACACTTTTCTCTTATCACACTATTTCTCACCCTGTCATTTAGATTTAGCCCTAGCATACTCCTTAAGGACCGCATTTCTACAGCATTTATTCTCCTCTCATGCTTCTTCTGCCAGACCCAACTTTCACTACCATACATTAGAGTAGGGACTAACACAGCACTATGAATTGCCATACGTGCCTTATTTGATACATTCTGACTCCTCATAATATTGTGAAGAGCACCATTCAATCAGGAAATAACCTGCGTTCACTTGTCGTTCTATATCCTTATCATATCTACCATCCCTGCTAAATAAAAATCCCAAATATACAAACTCATCCACTTGCTCAATCAACTCCCCTTCTATTCTTATTTCGCATAACGTTTTATTCTCTTCTCTTTCAAAAACCGTCACTTTCGTCTTACTTGCGTTCACTTTCATACCCCTTTCTTTCAATGACAAGTTCATTAAAGTAACCATCATTTGCAACTCGACCGCCGACGATGCAAATATGACTTGATCATCGGCGTACAAAGGGCATTTGACGATTAACTCACCCATTCTCAACCCACATTCTTCAACTTTCAAAGTTTGCAAACAACTGTCCATAAATAGGTTAAACAGCCACGGGGAAGCTACACATCCCTGTCTGACACCTTTATGTATGCCAAACCAGTCCGAGTAGACCCCGTTGATCCTAACACAAGCAATAGAGTTTAGGGAGAGTAGAGGGACCTCAATGCCTGTATCAAACCAGCGCTCAACCCAAATGAGTTCAGTGTTTGCCATAACACATTCCTGTACACTCTGTCATAAGCCTTTTCCAAGTCCATGAACGCACAAAAAACTTTCTGGTTTTTGGCCAAAAACTTCTCCGCAATCATGCGCATGGAAAAGACTTGGTCCGTACACCCCATCCCCTTTCTAAATCCAGCTTGCACATCTCAAATTTTTCCATCAGTTTCTTCCGTAACTCTTTCAATTAACACCTAAGCATACAGTTTACCCACAATGCTAAGCAAGCTGATACCACGGTAGTTTTTACAGTCCTGCTGTGAGCCCTTTCCCTTATATATTGGGACTATAATGGCTTTACACCAGTCTTCCGGTACTCGCTTCAGTTCCCAACATAAATTAAACAAGGTGCACAGCAGGCCTGCAACCACACCCTCTCCAGCCCTTAGCATCTCGAGTGATATTCTATCATATCCGGCTGCCTTACCTGCTTTCATGCTTTTAATTGCTTTCATTACTTTATCTACACTTATCTCCCTACCTCTCTCCACTTCTTCCGGAATTTCTATTTCACTTACTTCAGACGGCTCTTCAGTCTTAAACACGCTTTCAAAGTATTCCTTCCATCTCTTTAGATTCGAAACTTCATCATTCAGCATGCAGCCATTCTCGGCTGTTTCGAATTTCCCCTGGCAGTTCTTACGAGTTTCCAGAACATTTTAATATTTGCCTGGAAATTATCAGATATCCTTCTATCATTCTTATTTTACAATTTCTTTTACTCTTTTATTTATACGTCTAAAATCTGCCTTTTTTTCTTTCAATCTCATCATTCATACCGCTAGAATTACCAGCTTTGGTTGCTAGTAAATCTAGCCATGCTCTCTTCTTTGCTTCAACTTCCATCCGTACCTCATCATCCCACCACAACGTATTACTTTTCCTTTCATTCTTTCTCTTACTTACACCACATACTTCGGTGGCTGCATCCACCAAAACTTTCTTTACATTATTCCATACAGTCTTCACGTCTAAATCACTCATACATAATTCATTCACACCACTTATATTTTCCCTCAGTCTACATTTATACTTCTCTTTCACACCTTCATCTTGTAGCCTCTCTATTCTTATACGCTCTAACGCAGTGGTAGACACAGATGTCCGATGCCGCCAACGCCTGAATAGACCATTAATTCGGCATACGACCAAGTAATGATCCGTTCCTACGTTGGACCCCCGGTAAACCCTTGTATCTAACACTGCGCTCCTTATTCTTTCATCCACATTTATGAAATCTATCATGCTTCTATCATCCCCTCTTTCCCACGTGTACATGTGAATCCTCTTATGACGAAAGAAAGGGTTCGTCACAAAAATATTCTTTTCCACACATACGGTGAGGAGGTCTTCACCATTCTCATTTATACTTTCATCACCAAACGTTTCTAATATCCTTTCATAACCAGACCTCCTCACCCTAACCCTTACATTAAAATCTCCTAACATAATAATATTTTCATTTTCCTTGCATTTCAATAACACCAACCTTACCATGTCCCAAAACTGCTCTCGGATATAAGTGGGCTTAGACATATCTGGGGCGTACATCCCTATCACAAACAACTTCTTTAAGCCCACTTTCATTTGTATCCACAACAGCCTTGGGCTCGTTCATACTCTTTCACACATTGACCCATTCTTTCTGAAAGGATGACACCGACTCCCTGGCATGCCCTCTCGGTCTTGTCTACTCCAGACCAGTAAGCGGTATACATGCCATGTGCAGTGACATCCCTTCCCTTTCGTTTCGTCTCGTTTACACATAACACATCTATTCCTCTATCATTCATCATTTCGCATACTTCATCCATCTTATCATTCATTGCTCCACATACATTCAGCGTAGCCAGACAGACCTCCGCAATCCACATTTCGCCCCTCCGGGAGACAGGACGTGACGGGTGGCGAACCTCGTCGCCGGTTTTTCTCCCGGAGATTCTTCGCACCCCTGCCCCATTAAAGGGGCGCCGGGAACTCGGGGCCATTTCTTTCACTTCTTGGCTCATGGTGCGATCTAAGGGGTGGTAGATTTCACGCCGCTACCATACGGCGAGGAGCCGAGTCTATTCTATCGGCTTTGTCGCTCGTTTAGCACCACCCCGGGGACACGTGTAGGGTGGGTCTAGGATAAGGTAGTCGAAGCCTACGGACGCGAGCGACTCATCCCCCATATTAAGGAATTTATGGATAATAAAGATAATAACCCCTGGGATCTATTTCTAATCTGATCTATTTCTAATTTGTTTTGTTTGGTTAATTGTGTAACATAGTACATGATTGTAAGTGGTTATTTAAAAAAGTCTCGCTGGGTTTCTCGCTGGTTTATGCCAGGACATAGGTTTTTTTTAGAACCAATGGTCATTAAACAAAAGAGGACTTGCAATAAGTATTATTTATAATCTATATTGAATAAAAAACTTTCTGTTTCTGTTAATTAATCCAGTCTAATAAAGGTATTTCTTAAGTTGTCGAATACCTATCTCAAGATCTCAAAAATCCATTGGTTACCTAAACCTAAGCATCAAAAACGTCTTTTTTTAGGGTAAGTGTGGAAAAGGAGCGCACAGTCCACCTGACAGTGAGTGGCTGCTGTGGCCCATACACATCTACGTCTATCTTCAATTAAGAATTTAAATGCAGATGCGTTGCCAACCTTGAGGACTGAGATGGAATGCCTAGGTTCCAGAAAAAGGATCTCCGGTTCTCTACAACTAAACACAGCAGTGATAAGCTACTATTTTACGGTGGTATTCTGTGAGAGCGCAATCCTTCCCCTGTCAAGCCGAACCATTCGTACTAACACTATACTATACTTCGTACATTAACCATTCCATTCCATGAATTAAAACTTGTTACATCGTAATTAAACTATAACAATTTTATACGTGGTAGAGCCATTCTTCAGCTATATTAGTAGTATAGTTGTAGCACGAATGGGTTGACAGTGTTTCATATGGTGAGTGTAGAGAACCGGAGACCATTTTACTGCAAATGAGGCATTCCATCTTAGTCGAGAGAGAGGATAGATGTACATGTCTATGGGCCGCAGCAACCACTTACCATCAGGTGGACTGTGTGCTCGTTTGTCACCCTTATCCTATAAAAAACAATTCTATTAAAAATGCATAGCACTAGAAAAGCATGATCATCATACCGATCTAAGTAGAGCAATGTAGTAATAAAAACGGTTATTGTAAATTTGAATACACCGCGAGAAGTAAAAGAAAAGAAATATTTTTTCTAAATTAAATTTCTATTTCTCCGCAATTTAGCTGCAATTCTTAACAATTTAAATCAGAATCAGATATCGAAATCAGATATATAGTATTTACATTTGATGATGATGCTAAGTAAAAGGCTCCTTAAACGCGTTTCTAAAATAAATTTAACACTAAAGGAAATAATAAAGTCGCTTTGCATTAAGGAAGCGATAAAATCCGCTTGAAAAAGTAACTCGAAATGAACTTTGGGAATTAGCCAGACACCTTTATCGCTTTTATAACGTTGTAAATCTCTTTACCTTCTTTCCTTTGAACGTTGCTAAAGATATTTTTTGACAACATCGCAAAAGAGTTTCTATATAAGGAAAACTATGTAATGTATAAAAATATCAAGATAGTCATGTAGTGGCGGTGTAAGAATATCGTCCCAATATCTATTCTGTTGTAAGGCGCGACAGAGAAACTGAAACAAGAGACGGGCAGCAGCGTTTGCCTGATAACAACTCAAAATAATAAAAACACTGCGGGTGCCAACAGTGGCAACCGTGGCAAAATCTCCCCTATTAACGACTTATATAGGCTGTGATTGACGACAGAAAATAATCAGGCTACTCAAGGCATTACAGACCATCGCCGATAGTAATAGTGTAATATTAATACATACAATAAGAATTTAAATAATTCTAATTGGAACTAATTTTTTACTTTAATTATGGGTCGGAAAAAGCCTGTGTCGGAAAAGAAATCCAGCGGGACTCTTTTTTTTTCACAGTAATATATTGCAATATAAAATTTGTTGTACAATTGTTAAATGTAATTTCTACAAATAAATAAAATTTAAGTGTCTGTTTGTAATGTCAAAATAACAAAAAAAACAATTTTAATTCTTTTAGTCTGTCTATCTGTCTGACTGTCTGTTTGTCTGTTTGTTCTGGCTAATCTCCGAAACGGCTCGACTGATTTTGACAGAACTTTCACTGGCAGATAGCTATTATAAGGAGTAATTTGAGCTACTTTTATTTTAGAAAAAGAATTAGGCTTTCCGCGCAAAAAATTAAAACCTATGAAATCAATTGTATTAAATTCCACGCGGGCGAAGTCGTGGGGAACAGTAAATATAACTATAAGTATAAATAAGTATACCTAGTCAGGTCATAAGTATTGTCACACAGTAAAAACTTTTCTTTTAGAATGCTGGCCACAAAAAAGTTTATTGAATTCGAATTTCGAATCGTTCATGAAAATAAAACTGTATACTTTTTAGAATTTTACTCATTTTTTAACCGACGAAAAAACGGAGGTTCTCAAGTCGACGTGTATATTTTTTTAATGTTAGACCACGCATAACTTTTTACATAGTGAACCGATTTTGATAATTTTTTTTATTAGATAGGGTATACCCCGAAATTGGTCCCATATAAATTTGAAAACAAAACGTCTACCCTAAGGGTGGTAATTAAATATGGAGTGGACGCTTAAAGAAGACCGTGTTGCAGTTATTGCGTTGCATCGTTGCGGTTACGCGCCAATTCAAATTTTTGACATACTGAAAAATTTGAATATAACCAAAAGATTCGTTTATCGTACCATCAAACGATACAATGAAGATTCTAGTGTAGATGACAGGTCAAGAAGTGGTCGCCCTCGGTCTGCTAGGACTCCAGTAGTGATAAAAGCTGTGAAGGCGCGAATTCAAAGAAATCCCAAACGTAAGCAGAAACTGTTGGCCCTTCAGATTGGGTTAAGCAGAACTACGGTGAAAAGGGTGTTAAATGAAGACTTAGGGCTTCGGGAATATCGAAGAAAGACAGCACATCGTTTGAATGCTCGTCTAATGGACCTGAGACTGAAGAGATGCCGCGCTTTGTTGAAGCGGTACGCGGGAAAAAATATCGGGAAATTCTTTTTTCGGATGAAAAATTTTTTACCGTAGAAGAGAGCTACAACAAACAAAATGATAAGGTGTACGCACATAGTAGTGAAGAAGCGAGCAACTGTATTCCGCGTGTCCAACGAGGTCATTTTCCATCCTCGCTCATGGTATGGTTGGGAGTTTCTTATTGGGGCTTTACAGAGGTACATTTTTGTGAGAAAGGTGTAAAAACGAATGCAGTTGTGTATCAAAATACAGTCCTGACGAACCTCGTGGAACCTGTTTCTCATACTATGTTTAATAACAGGCACTGGGTATTCCAACAAGATTCGGCGCCAGCTCATTGAGCGAAGAGCACACAAGACTGACTGGCGGCGCGTGAAATCGACTTCATCCGGCACGAAGACTGGCCCTCCTCTAGTCCAGATTTGAATCCGTTAGATTAGAAGATATGGCAACACTTGGAGAAAAAGGCGTGCTCAAAGCCTCATCCCAATTTGGAGTCACTCAAGACATCCTTGATTAAGGCAGCCGCCGATATTGACATGGACCTCGTTCGTGCTGCGATAGACGACTGGCCGCGCAGATTGAAGGTCTGTATTTAAAATCACGGAGGTCATTTTGAATAAACTTTAGTGTCATAAGAATCTATGTTTTGTTAAGTTCATTTTGGTATATAAATGGTAACATAATGAATAAACTTGTTTCAATTATTTTATATTAAACATGTGACAGAATTTATGACCTGACTAGGTATATTTATCTTGTTCACATCAACCTGAAAACAGTCAGTTACAAATTATGATACGGCACAAATGCTCATCGATTTCGCAACCAACTTGTCAAAATCAATAAAAATAAAAAAAGCTCCCGAAAGTGCGAGTCGGACTCGCCCATGAAGGGTTTCGTAGCAGCAAGTAACATAATTTACGATTTATGACGTATAAAAAACCTTCTTACTAGATCTCGTTGAAACCAATTTTCGGTGTAAATTAACATGGTAATGTACATCATATATTTTTTTTTAGTTTTATCATTCTCTTATTTTAGAAGTTACAGGGAGGGACACACATTGTACCACTTTGGAAGTGTCTCTCACGCAAACTATTCAGTTTAGAAAATAATAATATAAGAAACTTCAATAAAATTTTTGAATACCTATCCATAGATACCCGACATGTATGGGTTTGATGGAAAAAAAGTTTTTGAGTTTCAGTTCTAAGTATGGGGAACCCCAAAAATTTATTGTTTTTTTTTCTATTTTTGTGTGAAAATCTTAATGCGGTTCAAATACATCTACTTACCAAGTTTCAACAGCATAGTTCTTATAGTTTCGGAAAAAAGTGGCTGTGACATACGGACGGACAGACAGAAAGACACACATGACGAATCCACGACGGTTCCGTTTTTTGCCAATTGGTTACGGAACCCTAAAAATAAATCAATGTAACAAATACTAAAACACGGCAGAGCGTTATAACATTTTTTAAAACAAAAACTTCATAATCAAAGTGCTTGCCTGTACCTAGTTCTTTTGTTTCTTTCCATCTCCGCTCTCTCCTCGTTGTCATAAAAATAAGACCAGAGTAACAATTGAATGAAACTTGGTTGGATAGATTTTTCATTCCGTAATTTAATCTCGATGAAGATTTAGAAGTGCACTAGAATTTTCTGCTGAATTGTCTAGGTGTTAGAGCCATGCTGCCTGAAAATACTCATTATTAAGGATAACTCAAAAACTAATTTTCAGATCTTGGTCACTTTATATGGGACCAAGACAAGAAACACCAGCTTTCAAATAAAAAATGAATCAACAAAATTTGTTCTTGAAAAAACATAAAATACAGTGGACCCTCGTTAATTCGGCCCTCAGCTAATCCGCCCAAATCCCCCCTTTGTAATCCGACATGCCCTTAACATGTAGGTACAATCGAACCTTCGCAAATACGTGGACAAACAAGTTGCAATTAGTTCGCGCCACCACGAATATAGTATGACGCGTATTTTATCAGTTTAAATGTGACTAATGGCATTCATTATTTACTGTTTAGGTATTCGTTGTGCATCACAAGATTTTTAATTTTTATTATTTTATATTTGATATGTAATTTGGCGGATTACAAGGTATTTTTTACATAAAGTTCCGGACTACCAGGAGGCTGTGGTAGTACTCTGTAATCCGGCAAATTTAATAATCCGACACCATCCTGCAAAACGTTTGTCGGATTACCGCGAGTTAAAACAAATAAAAAAAAACAATTGCTAAAAGAGAAGTTATTTATTTAAAAGAAGTTTATTAAAATAAGTTCTCCAAATTTATATGAGACCACTCTTAAAGTATAAAGTATTTAAAAAAAATAATCATTAAAATTGGTTCACAACCAGCGAAGATATTCATAACATATATACAAAATAAACATGCACTCGAATTGCGAACCTCCCCCTTTTTGAAATCTGTTAAAACAGTTAGTTGTATGAAGATATCATAATTTTACCTCAAAAAAATGTGACGTGAAAGCTACATTTCTCTGGACTTAAAGTCATTGGGTATCGCAATCACTTTACTAAGTAGTTAGTGGAGTGTAAGACAGCCTCCTACATTCCGATTGGCAGACTACAGTTAAAAGAATTCCCAATCCCCATGATGTCAACTCTTTCAGTTTTATGACAATTCAGTTTAGTATTTCGTTGAGTCATGAATTGAAATTTCACTTCACGGAAATCTCTGATACATCTATGCTAGCCGTGTGTAATCAGTATCATCATTATTTAGCCGGATGTATGAACGATATTTCCAAAAAAATAATTGAAGCTGACAATGAGAAAGAAACTCCGAAGGTAATCTCTGTCATTTCTTTTTAATTCTCCACGGTGTTTTTCTTAAGCGCCGTTCATATTAATATGTACTCAACACCTCGCCAAATCATTTCCTTACCTGCATTTTTACTTTCCGTAATACTGATACCATACTACGTTGTCTTCTTCTGCATACGCCTTAGCGCTGCAGGTTCAGGCCTCGGGCATCTCCCCATTGCCTGAGTATTCATCACGGCCCATAACTATGGGCCGGTCTTGGGTGCCTTCTTGGCATTTATCTGATTTATGTGTGGTTCTCTATATGTTTGGTAAAATAAATATGTCTATGTTGGCCTTTCTGTGGCATTGTGGGATTTACTCAACTCCCTAATCTATATAGGGAGGAGTTCTCTTGGTAATGGTCGCCCGTCCGGAGGGCGGGCGTGAAGCGGCGCGAAGTTGTTCAAGTGGGGGTGTGGCCCGTTGTCAGCGCGGTTGAACATACCGCGCGCCAACCGGACCACAAATTCTTGTAGGTCTTCTATTTTCAGGTCGGCCGCTATCACGTCGTTCCGGACGTAGCGACCAGCACCGACAATGGTCCTTAATGCCAAATTCTGTTGGACTTGCAGTCGCCGCTTCTGCCGGTCACTCAGGAGTGCATACCAGGCCGGAGCAGCGTAGGTGAGTACTGGTCTGATGTAGAGCTTATAAAGTTTCAATTTTGTTTTCAGTGGTAACTTGGATGCCAGTACGGGACGCAGCGCCGCCCGCGCACCTCTCGCGTTGCGGACGACGAGATCGACGTGCGCGGTCATGCGCAGCATTCTGTCGATCCGGCATCCAAGGTACGTCACGGTTTTCTGGTATGCAATTTCCTGTCCTCTGAGCGTTAATGGTGGTGGAAAGTTTCTGTAGCGGCGAGTGAGCAGAGCGGCCGTCTTACCAACATTGACGGCCATCCTCCACTCATCCAGCCATGCTGGCAGCAAGTCCAACAGCCTTTGCATCCTGGCGACTGCGATGTGGGCTCTTCTGGACGAGGTGAAGTAGGCGCTATCGTCCGCGTATAGCGCCAGTTCGACGTCGTCCTCCCACTCTCGCAGGTGTCCAGCCAGTGTTGGGATATCGTTGGTATAAGCCGCGTACAGGACTGGTGACAGACAGCTGCCCTGTGGTACGCCGGCTCTGATGGTCTTCATTGCGGACATCGCGCCTTCTACGCAGACGTAGAACTTCCTGTCAGCCAGGAATGACGCTACTAGCCGCAACATAGCAGGAGGGATACTTGTTTGATCTTCTAGCTTGTAGAGTAAACCAGGGTGCCATACTCTGTCGAACGCCTTCTCTATATCGAGAAGGACGCCCAACGATGTGCGGCCGAAGTTGTACTCGACCGCTAAGTAGTGCAGCACCCTGGTCAGCTGAGTTGCTGATGAGTGGTCCCTCCTGAATCCATGCTGCTCCGCCCGAAGTTGGATGCACGGGCGGAGGCGTCTGAGCAGTAATCTTTCGAGCAGTTTAGCTATGTGCGGCAGCAGCGTAATCGGCCTGTAGCTGGCAGCTCTACGCCTGTCCTTCCCGGGCTTCGGTAACACGATTACTCTCCCTATCTTCCATTCCTCCGGGAAGTGGGATGTCCGCAATATTCCATTGTAGAGTCGACAGATCTCTACTAATGTCCTATTGGGCAGCTGTCGAAGCGCAGCGTTGGTGATCCCGTCGTGCCCTGGCGCCTTCCTGGGTTGCAGGCGGGCTACTGTCCACCGCAGTTCAGCGGGGGAGATGTACCACTCTCCTGCAAGCGGTGGCGCGGGCGATGACAGAAACTCCTGTACGCGGCTCTCCTTCCGGGCATGAAGATCCATGAACTCCGCACTTGCTGGGTTCGGCATAAATTGCTCCTCGAAGTGCTCTACTAGGATATCCGCTCTACCCTTGGCATCATAACGACGTTCGCCCGCGCTGTTGATCAGCGGGCATACGGCAGGTCGTTTTTTGGTCAACTGCCGGCTCAATTTGTAGAGCGACGCATCTTGCTCGTCTGCCTTCACAATGCGCCGCTCCCAGGCCTCTCCTCTGTGGGCCTGGATTGCAACCGACAGTTCATCAGTGATCCGATTAAGTTGCGTCTTCAGTCTTGGGCAGCGAGTGCTCGCCCAAAGCTTCCTAAGCGCCCTCTTGCGCTTAATCTTCTCCCGTATTGGTCGAGGCAGGACGTCTCTTTTGTTTGTTAGCGGGACGACCGTAGAGGCCGCGTCGAGGGCTTCTTTGATGTTGTTGATAATTCTAGTTGCAGCGGTCTCTACGTCGTCCGCTGTGCTGATAGGTGTAAAGACTGGAGGTCTCTCCTGCAGATGTTGATGGTAGAGCCCCCAGTCTATTCTGGTCTTGAATGCTCTGGGCGGCGTAGTCACTGCCCTGAGGCCAAGGGTGATTAGTATCGGGAGGTGCTGTGTATCCATGTCGTACAGCACCTCTACCACTATCGGGTAGTTGATGTTCCTAGAGAGCACGATGTCCAATACGTCCGGACTTTTACGTGCATCTGTAGGGATGTGTGAGGGTTCCTCGGGACCTAAAACGTCATAGTTGTTTTCTTCCGCATCTTCATATAGTACACGACCCGGCGGGTTGATCAATCTTGACCCCCACGCCGGGTGTTTGGCGTTTAGGTCCCCGGCGATGATGGTGGGCGTCGTGCCTTCCATAACCGTCCGGACGTCTGAGGAGTGAAATGGAGTCCCTGGCGGGCGGTATGCTGCGTAGATCCTTAGTTCCTCGCCCGCCGCCTCCATTTTTATGCCGATGGAGCGCATCGTTCTGTACTCTGGTAGCTCTAGCTCTTGGTGGACGATGTCTCTCCTCACTAGAACCGCCGTGCCTCTATAGGCGGTCCCGTGAGGATTGACCTCGTCCCGCCTATAGATGTGGAAGTTTGGCAGCTTCAGATGCGTTGATGGTCTAAGTTTCGTCTCCCCCAGCAAGATCACTTGAATGTCCTGTTGTTGAGCGACGGTACGGAGTTCATGGATCCTCTGCTGTATCCCGTCCGGGTTCCAATAGAGGAGGCGCAGGTTACCGTTACTCTCCTCCGTAATGCCGGGCCAGTAAAGTCGCAAGCGCCTTCATCACGGCGGTGATAGGATCTGTCCCGGCCCTTATGTCGGCCAGGACTTGAGTACCGACTTCGATAGCTATGCTTACCAGTTTTTGGATGGCATTAGCTGTCTCGAAGTCGGTTGATGGTTCTGGAATAGCTGTTCTTCTACTTGGTACTGGCCTCGGGACATTGGATTTCACACTTGGTTCTTCGTCACGCTGGGTAGAGCGCGCTCTATATGTAGAGCGGGCTCTATGTTCTGGTAGAGCCCTTTCCGGTGCTCTACCCACGCTGGCTTCTCTCCTTGTAACCTGCGCCTTTGCGGCTGTTGTTACTTGTGGTGTCGGGGTAGAGGTCACAGCCTTAGGAGGTAGAGGCTGTTCCTTGCTCTTCTTCTTCCTCCCCCGCTTCCTCTTCTTTGAGGGCTGACGCTCTGTTGCGTCGTTAGCGGGGGGCTGTAGAGTCGCCCCGGTGGTTGCCTTCACTTCTGCAGGTTCCACCGATTCCATTGGTATTACAGGTGGGGGGGGGGGGCTGGTTGCCTGCCCTTCCCACCCACCGTGGTCCACCCGTCTTCCTGTATGGTAACAGTTCTTGGGCGACTCTGGGGGATCTTCTTCGGGTCCTCCGGGAGTAGGCCCGGCAGAGTAATCCCCTGCCTCCTGGCAACCCTCCTAAGGACTGGGCAGCGGCGATCGTTTGCTGTATGGTTTTGTGCGCAGTTTGCGCACGTCGGCTCTTCCTCTCTACCCCGAGGGCAACGGGCGGCAATGTGCTCCCCGGCACAGCGAACACACCTCACTGGCCTGAAGCAGTTGGCAGAAGCGTGCCCGAAAGCCTGGCAGCGGTGGCATTGTGCTGGTCCTGTCCTTTTCTGCCAGGCTTCGATGACGACTCCTCTCATGAATAGGAGTTCGTCGATTTGGTATATGGAGTTCAGCTGCTCCAGGCTCAGGTGATCCAGTTGGGCAAAGTAGAGGCATCCCGGTCTGCCTCTACGTGGTGGAATAGCCTTTACGAATTGTATTGGGAAGCCCTTTGCCCTAACAGCCTCCTCTAAGGATTTGGTATCCGTGCCCGCTGGCAGCCCCCTGATGCCCACTTTTGTGGGCTTCTCCTCCTCTGGGGTGAAGCAGTACCAGGACAGATCTTTAGTTTTCTCGGAGAGTTCCTTCATGTACCTCTGTACGATACGGAACTCATCCGGACTCTGGGGCGTGAATCTAACGCCCTTTCCGAATGGGCGGGCATTGGGGGCGTGGCCTAATTTTTCGTTTAGAATTTTAAAATGCCCCGTCCAATTTGGGAGGCATTCGACGACGATCGGCGGGTATCTTGCCTTCTCGGCTTCTCTAGCCGATACTGGCTCTTCACCCGCCTTCGCCCTTGGTACTGCAGGTGCTGCTGCCAGCTGGGCATAGCTAGTTGATGGCCTCTGCCCATCATCTTGCTGTAGTCCTGATGGATTTGGAAGAGGCACAGGCGATGATCGTCCGGCGGATGCAGCTAGGGTCGCATAGGTTGTGGACCCCCAGCTGTATGATTCTTCGCCTCCTTGTTCCTCGTGGGCCGAGTCCATTTGGCTCCTTCGGTCCGGCGATGTGTAGGTGGCTGGTTGGGATGGCGATGGGGACTTCGGAGGGGTCCGTTCCTTCTTCTTCCCTTTCGCGGTTGGTTCTTCCTCTTCCTGCTCTTCATCTGATGATGAGGCGGATGATGATGCGGATGATGATGATGGTGATGACGGCATAGGTGACCCTATGCACTGCCTCTTCTCTTTTAAGGAGCTCTCGGTCTCTGGTGGGGTGTGCCTCCTCGCCGACTTCATCGGCCGCTGGGGCTTAGGCGTCGATTCCAACTCGCTCGTATACTCAGATACGGTGGGTTGGGTGGCGCTCGGTGCGGCGGTCTTGCTCGGCGAAATTGGCTTCGGGAACCTTTTGGGGATGTGGCTGAAGGATTCCACAATCCTGGAGCGCTCCGGGTTTGATAGGTCCTTCAGCAGTAATGGGCGATCCAGAATTCCCGGACGATCCGGTGGTTTCCTAACGCGGGGGGGGGGGGGGTTCCCCCTTCCCCTTATCCGACATGTTACTACTGTTTTGTTCTTACGTTTGGTGTCGAATTATAGTGCCTACGTCTAATTTCCCTATCTACGTTGCAGGTGCTGAGTGACAGTCAAGCGACGCGCGACGTACGATACGGATTGGGTGCGAGAGGGACGGATGACCGCAACACTTGGGCGCACTGCCTACCCCTTTCCTCAGGAAAGGGTTGAGAGAAGTGCTAGAAAGAGAGAGCACTTAGGTACGCGACTAGGCACAGAAGGCACGAACGCACTTAAGTGCCAAGAATCTACCTAAGGGCCGGTGACCTCGACACCTCACGGAGTATGCGGACTCGACGATCGGTGGAGTATGTCGTACCGGCGGTTGCTTGGGACCACTGCTAATCCACAAACAACACACACTTAGGAGATCCTTGGTCGGTGGTGACTGATACCATAAACTGAACTTTCATTAATTAATACACTCAGGCGTTACTTTATGGAAAGCCGTTACATTGAAGATGTTATAAATTTATTAGCTAAGATCCGATTAGATAATACTCTTAAAGTTAAGTTAAAATTACAGCCTATTTACGTCCCACTGCTGGGCACGGGCCTCCTCTCATTTCTGAGAAGGTTTTAGGGTAGGGGTAATAATCTTAGCTAATTAATTTTTAACATCTTTAATTTTTTGAACTCATATTACTCACGTTTTAAGAAATTATATCAATCTCTTCAAACGCTACCACGGCTCACGCTGACATTTATTATAAAGATAATAATAAGGTATTTATGTATATATTTATGACGTTCTTTAAAACTTTTGTTTACGGCGTTTTAGATATAATTATATCGTTATAGAACATTATTTTACATCATTTAGTTATGATTTATAATATGATATTAGTTTAAAATATACTTGATGACTAACCAACGCCACCATTGAAAAAATTCGTACCTATACTTCGTACCCATACTCCAGAACATTTATCATAACTTGAGATAGAATGAACTGATTTTAATGAAATAAAGACTAAATGTAACCCGAAGATACACTTTATAATATCTGTTACGGCCATCAGTTGCCCCGACAGAAGTCGACTATACTAGGGCCCATGAATAACACACTCGACGGGCAACCAGAGGGTTCGGGCCCAAATGGCCTATGGATAATTATTATGTAATGGCTGGATAAGCAAACACAAACTTACCGAGTTCCGGAGGTAGGGTCGACCACGAGGTACCGTCAAGGGCAAGTAAGTGTTATGTAAGTGGTGTGAGATAGGTGTGTAAATGTAACTTGACGTCACCGATGTAATCGGCCAGCAGACCCACATGCGTAGCTCGGCTCCACAACTTCGATCACTCCAGTGGGCGTTCACTTTTATCTGAACTCAAGTCTAACGTCACTTAGCACAAAGTTATAATCGAAAACGAACGCGACCTTCTATCTCGTCTATTTCGTCACAAATCTGTAGCGTTCTACCCGACAACGGAAAAATGCCTTCGTACGATTTTAAAATGCCACACAAGCAACTCGTTGACGCAAATTCATGGCAATCGAAGTTAAATTAATCACTCAAAACTCAAGAAAAGCCTCGTTGTCACGTATACGAACGAAATAAGACAACGCAAAAGGAAGCGGTCTTAACGCGACCTAACGATTCTAACGTAAATTCCAGACATCTAACCGACACGGCCGTCGCGGACAATTGCTTCTTTCAGATTTGGCTGGGCGCGGCCGCCGCGTGCAAACAGGTTTTGAATGCAAGTTTTAATGTGTTAGGATTAGGCCTAAACAAACCCCCGTCCCGGACATAAGGACTTATGTCCGCGAATAAATTGGCAAACGGGATAGGGTCGCGATGGCATGTTGCAAGACCGAATCTCCAACCAAAACCTCGGCCACCCTAGGCACCCCATCCGATCCATACGACAACTTAAAAATGCGCCCACGGCGCCAATACAAAGACAAGGCGTTGGGTTCTTTAACTAACACGAGGTCTCCAACCCGAGGAGGATCCGTCTTGTCAGACCACTTAACGCGCTGCTGCAAAAGATGTAGGTACTCCAGAGACCATCGGTGCCAAAAACTCTGAGTCATCTATTGCAGCAGGTCAAATCTGCTCAACCGCGAAGAGTTTATTTCCCTGAAGGGGTACTCGGGCAGGGCGTTAAGTGGCTGACCAATCAGGAAGTGGTCCGGGGTTAGAACCTCCAAATCATTCCGATCGGACGAGAGGGGACAGAGGGGCCGAGAGTTGAGTACCGCCTCAATTTTACAGAATACAGTGACAAGCTCCTCAAATTTCAAAATAGTTTCGCCAATAACTCGACGGAGATGCGTTTTTGCAACCTTAACCACCGCCTCAAAAATACCGCCCCAGTGTGGGCAAGCCTGAGGGTCGAATTTCCACTGGATGCCTTTCTTGGACATCGCAGTACCTAAATAAGTCCTGTTGCTGGACAGAAATTCGACGACCTCTTTCAAATATCTATCCGTGCCCTTATAATTCCTTCCGCAATCAGACCGGATCAGGTCCGGCAAACCACGACGCGATACGAAGCGGCCCAGCGTGGCCACAAAGGCTTCAGTGCTGAGGGCACTTACAAGTTCTAAGTGAACGGCCTTAGTGGCGAGACACACGAAAACGCACAGATAGGACTTATGTGAACGCGCGTTACGAAGGTTGGAGGACTTGACGAGGAAGGGGCCAGCAAAGTCTGTTTCGACTCCAGCAAATGTTCGGATGGCCCTGACGCGGTTGGGTGGTAAGTCACCCATCATAGGCTGCGATATGGTGGCCTTCAGTTTATAACAAGATATGCACTTAAAGAGGACGCTCCGTAAGGTGCATCGGCCAGCCAAAATCCAAAACTCCCGCTGCGAAATAGCCGAAAGAGCGTTACACCCAACATGATGGTGAGTTACCAGCAACCGAACAAAGGCCCCGTCCTTAGGGAGCAGTAACGGGTGTCGAGCCCCGTACGGCAGTTGAGAATTTTTTAAACGCCCGCCAACGCGCAGCATCCCAGCATCGTCCAGGAAAAGGTTCAGACGGGCCAGAGCGCCCTTGACAACGGAGCCCCGCTTTAAGGTTTCAATCGCGGGCTCAAAATGCTCCGCTTGGACCATACGGGTCCAATGCATCAAAGCTTCGCGACGCTCGCTAGGGGACAAAACGGAATCAGAGGTTCGGTTGGACGGGTCCCTCGAATTGCGGACAAATCGACGGCACCAAGCAGTCACTCCTAAGAGCTTATCGAGAGAGCTGTACCGTTCTAGCAGGGAGAAATCCCGAGTGGGCTTATCCTTGCCCACTCCTACTCGGAGTATTTATTCTGGGGCCAGAATGACTGAGACTCAGTCAACCAACTGGGACCACACCACAGCGGGTGTTCGACCAAAGAGGGGGCTTCACAGCCACGAGAAGCGCAGTCTGCGGGATTCAACTCCCCTGGGACATGTCTCCAGTTAGAGACGTCCCAGAATCCTGGATTTGAGACACGCGGTTCGCCACAAAGACCTCAAGATTGTGAGGTGCAGCTCTGAGCCAACAAAGTACTATCTCACTGTCCGACCAAGCGTAGACGTCCGTAATATCGATTACAGACTTCAAAGACGAGTGAACGTGGTTGAGGAGTCGCGTGAGAAGAGCGGCTCCGGACAGTACCAATTTAGGGATAGTTAAGCGGGACCTAATGGGAGCAACCTTGCTTTTAGCAAGTGCGAAATGGACGGAAGTATGGCCAAGAGCTCACAGTCCGCAAATATACGACAGCAGCATAGCCTTTCTCAGAGACGTCGCAAAATCCATGTAGGGTAGCCTTGCATTTCCCTGGAGGGAGGAAGCACCTTGGCATGGAGACCCGGTTGATGTCCGGAAGGAAGGACACAATGGAGAGCCACTCTCGCAAGAGAGCACCGCTAATAGGTTCGTCCCAATCCAACCCGGATATCCAGAGCTTTTGAAGAAAGCACTTAGCCAAAAAAATGACCAGAGTGATCCATCCATTAGGATCGAAGGTGCGGGCTACTGTGGATAGCACGGAGCGCTTGGTCCATGCTTTAGGAGGGGGATCGAGTTTGACTCGATACGTGAAAGTATCCTCAACAGTCTGATATTGAATGCCCAGCACAGTCAACAAGTTAGGATTTTCAGGGTGCTCGAATAGATGAGGGTCTTGTTGATCCTCTCCTGGGAGGTCCTTCAAAATATGAGGGGAGTTCGACAACCATTTGCGCAACTCATAACCTCCGGATTTCAGGATGGCAATCAATTCGTCTCGCAATACAAGAGCCTCCTCGACGGTGGAGGCGCCCGTGCAAATGTCGTCCATATAGACCGAAGTCTCCAAAATAGAAGCCCCCCGAGCGTATTTTTGACGCTCTCTCTCTCAGCGAGTTCAAGGAGGGTTCGCATGGCGATATACGGACTGGACCGGAGTCCATAGGTGGTGGTGTTCAATTCAAACATCTGTATCGGATCGCTGGGCTTCTCGCGCCAAAATATCAGCTAATATCGACAATCATTACGATGGACCACTGATTGTCGAAACATCATCCGAATGTCGGCTTTAAAAACCACTTGGTGCCGACGGCATGGGTCAAAATGTCGGATATGTCCTAGGTCAATTTAGGACCAGAGTGGAGACACTGGTTCAGGGACACACCATTTGACGAGGGGGCGGAGCCGTCAAAAACTACCCGAATCTTACTCCCAGGGGTCCTCAAGACCGCAATGTGAGGGAGGAAGTAGTGCTCCTGTGACCGCCAGTTGAAGTTGTACGGTGACATGTGACCCAGCTCTTGATACTCGCGCATGAACTCGACATATTTGTCGCAAAAGGCTGGGTCTCGCCGCATACGGCGCTCCATGGAAAGCAACCTCTTTTCGGCCAGGGTACGAGATTGGCCCAAAGAGGGCCGTGAGTCAAGAAAGGGTAAGCGAGTGACAAAACGACTGTCGACACGACGGCCGGGATTATTCTGGTAGAACAACTCGCACTCACGGTCCAGAGGGTCGACTCGAGCCGCATGTGGTGACTCCGCGATTTCCCAGAACCGCTGGACAACTTCCTAAAGGGACACGCCCACAACAGAGAGCGGGTCGGCCATCTGAGGAGGTGGAGACCACAGAACCGGTCCAAATACAGTGGACATGGCTGACAAGCCATCGGGCTGTAGGGCTCGTATCTCGCCTAACAAGATGAACTATAGCGCGTCGGCCCACAGCAACAAATCTATAGGCCCAGATTGGGACCACTGAAGGTCTGCCGGTCTCAAACCCGACGTACAATGAACCGCGCTGTCATTTATACGGACATTAGGGAGAAAGCCTACAATTTCATCGAGGACATTTACTTTAACTAGAATGTGAAGGTGTTCGCTGGCACGGCCAAACACCAACTCCGCTTGTCCCCTAGGAGCAGGAAGCGCGGCACCTCCGATACCTACCATTGGACGTGATTCAGTGCTCCAGGGGAGCCCTAGTCTTCCCACCAAGATGAGGCCACACAGCGTCGTAAACCCGAATCCAATAGAGCGCGAACCGTTAAACAGTCGCCACTCGGGTTGTACACCTTCACTTAGGCCGTCGGCAATAGAACAGTTTGACAGGTGGACTGTTGACGGCTCAAAAGATCAGTGGAGGCAGCCGTGGTGGGAGCTAGGGCGGCAGCTACCTATCTGGAGCTGCCTCCATCGGCCCGGCACTCGAACCGGTTTGAATTACCAGGGTCCCGAAAGCGGCATTCCGGCGGCATCTCAATGACCCGTGGTTGGAAATCACGAAATGGGCCGACCTGGGAAGCTTCGGGGAACCTCGGGCTTGAGGCCCGGGACAGATTCGAGGTTGCAGACACCCCGTAGTACCGGTACCGATCAAAGGGGAGAGGGTGGTACTCCAGTCGCGGCCACTCCGCTAACGGGGGTGAGAAGGGTCTAGCTAACCGCTGAGTGGCCGTGAAGTTCCTCTCAACACGCTGAGGGGGGGGGGGGCGACGACCCCGCACCCTTGGGGGATTGACCCCCCGACTGGTCGGGGGAGGGGCCCCTTCAAAACCAGGGGCACGGTGGCCGGCAGGCGAGCGCCGAGTGTTGCCCAACAGAAGGCGTGGCTAGGCGCCCCCGCCCGTGGGAGTTGAGGGCCCGGCAGAGCCCCGAGAGGAAGCGCCGTTCGCACCCAGGCACAAAACGGCATGTTGGATGCCTTAGCAGTGCGGAAAGGGCCACGGGTGCGGGCAGTCTCGTTGGAGGTGCCTTTCCAAGCACGAGTAGCACCAGCGACGCTCCTTGGCGATGGTTCGCCTCGCCGGGACCGGCTTACCCAATAACTTCGGGCACGACGTCACCCGGTGATCGGATGCTCGACAATAGGAGCAGGGGGGCGCCTCCCTGGCTGCTAGGCCGCTATAAGATGGTAGGGGGCGGCGCCCTCCTGTGGGAGCTCCGCTCGGCCTTAGGGGGGTTAGCGACGACTTGCCCGACGGATTCCGCCTCTCCCTGGGCACGGCTCGGTTGGCAACGCGCAGGTCGTCGACGGTGCCCGCTGCGTTCTCAATTTGCTGGCACTGCTCCTCCAAGAAACGCAGCAGGTCCCTGAAGGGCGGAATATAGGAGGCGCCGTCCCCGCCGTATCTCTCCTCACAATGGATCCGAAGATCGAGAGGCAGGTGGGACAGCACGATGTGGAGCAACAAGAAGGACCATGCGTCCACCGGTAAATCCAGCCGCCTCAACGAATTACAGGCCACCACGACTGGATTTACGATGTCCGGAAGTAGTCTGGCCCCGTCCCTAAGCAGCGGGAGGTTTAGAAGCTGCCTAACGTATTCGTCCGCAATTCGCTGGACGTTGGCGTACCTTCCGGCGAGGAGGTCCCGGGCAGTCTGGTAAGCATCGTCCAACAATTTCAAATGGCCGACGACGCCCAGGGCTTCCCCCTCCAGTGAGGCCAGGAAGTACGCCATCTTCTGGCTTGGTGTCAAGTCCCTCCGGGCGTCCACTTGACTATCAAAAAGACCAACAAAGGTCAGCCAGTCGGAGAGGACGCCGGAGAACCTTGGCAGGTCCAGAGTTGGGAGACGTCCCAACAGCTCCGGCTGATTAGGCTGCTTCCGAGGGGACTCGGGCAGGCCACTCAGCCGAGCTTCACGCGCTTCATTAGCATACTTGGCCCCCGCCTCGATCAAGTCGTCCGTGAGCAAAAAGAATTGCTCGTAGTCCGCGAGGCAGGAGTCTATGACTCTCTTTCCGCATCCAAGGCCACGAGCTCAGTGTAAGCCTCCTCCACTACGGCCCTTCGGGTCGTGACCTGCTCGAGCCGCTTCTCTAAACTATGGACCCGATCGGGTCGCCCTATCAAAGTATGGGCATTCGCGGCCCAGCGCAGCTCCGCCTGCAGGCGAAGTTTACACGACACGGCAAGTAAACACTGAAGTCAGTCAGCAAAGATGCCTCGCTCAAGCGACCAACCCTTCGGCTATTTAATCTACCTACTCGAAATACCTGACACGTAGGTACCTTACCCTAGACTACACTGCTCGCGCAGCCTAACGGGCGTGGTTCTAACCACCGATCCGCTAACAAAACAAAAAAAAAGAAAAATATATTACGGCCGGGCGTGATTGGAGAGACAATCAACCACGCTCTGCTACCAGAAAGTGGTTGATTGCTTCAAATCAACCACACTCTGCTACCAGAAAGAGTTACGGCCCTCAGCCGCCCCGACAGAAGTCGACTGTACTAGGGCCTATGAGTAACACACTCGACGGGCAACCAGAGGGTTCGGGCCCGAATGGCCTGTGGATAATTATTATGTAATGGCTGGATAAGCAAACACAAACTTACCGAGTTCCGGAGGTAGGGTCAACCACAAGGTACCGTCAAGGGCAAGTAAGTGATATGTAAGTGGTGTGAGATAGGTGTGTAAATGTAACCTGACGTCACCGATGTAATCGGCCAGCAGACCCACATGCGTAGCTCGGCTCCACAACTTCGATCACTCCAGTGGGCGTTCACTTTTATCTGAACTCAAATCTAACTTCACTTAGCACAAAATTATAATCGAAAACGAACGCGACCTTCTCTCGGGTCACAAATCTGTAGCGTTCTACCCGACAGCGGCCGGCCGGCATAAGCCGTCAAATCGGTTTTGAATGCAAGTTTTAATGTGTTAAGATTAGGCCTAAACAATATGCTTAACAATCCTTATGATATAAATTAGTACTTCATACGTGATATGTTAAAAAACAAACAGACAGACAGACAGAAAATTCTAAAAATGGTAGAAATGTATTTAATTACTTATTTTATAGTACCTCTTAATCACTTTTATTACAGAAATATAAAATGTACAGACGTCTGTTATTTACATTTTTATTATATGTATAGATACAAATACATAAAAAAGAGACACCGTATATTTATAATTTAAGTTACAACACTTTCGATAATCATCCCACAAGCACTCAAAATAAATCTGAAGTTGGAGATAACTTGATCGTTTAAAATCTTAACTAAGTAGATATTGTGTAAATTGTTTGTTGAGAGTTTACCTTCAAAATTTACCTTCAAAACTTCTACAGTGAAGTATACTGAGGCCGTTTGTACAAATTATCCTACTTGCAAGTATCGCGATGGAACGGGATTAGTTATACAAACGAGTTCGGTTAACTAGAACCTAACTTATACAGCTTGAACTTCGATTGAGCATCCAAGGCTTGGTGTTACAAATTATATGAAAGTTTACTAAAATCATAAATTACCTTGACATCATTCACAAGACGCATAATTATTTATTACTAGGCGATAGAACTGCAATTCTTTCTAGAAGTCTGCCTGCGTAAGTACTTTTCTCTTATAAACGTAGTACGTAGTACGTAGTAGCTTAAGTTACTCCTTATAATATCAGCTATCTATCTACCAGTGAAAGTCCCGTCAAAATCGGTTCAGCCGTTTTGGAGATTTGCTGGAACAAACAGACAGACAGATAGACAAAAATTTTAAAAATTGTTTATTTGTCATAAGTAGTTATATATATATATATATATATATATATATATATATATATATATATATATATATATATATATATATATATAGATATTTAATTATTTTGCTATAACTGGTAAAGTTTGCAGAGAAGGTTCAGAATAAGTAACATAGGCAAATGGTGAAGAAAACTTATTTACAAAAAACCTCAAACTTTCTTTCCTTTTTATCTTTTAAATTCAAAATGCGTAGTAGTGCATTATTTAAACTGATTTTCATTCATAAATATCTAACGACTACTATTTTACTACGCACGCATATTCGTATGGGTCGATCAGCCGGAAAAAACGTTGTGAATTGATTCGCATACAGAGGTGTGCGCGTACGCGTTGTCAATAAATCACATTCATTTTGAGATAATTTCAAATAAAAGTAAAGCCTTATTTAGTTGTATTTTCAAAAACTGCAATAATGGTATATCAATATTTGTATATTTGAATTTATGCTTAAAATTTGACTACTCTTTGAAAAATAACCCTATACTTTCATATGCATTTAGTAAGAAGCTGTTATTTTGACATTACAAACAGACACTTCAATTTTATTTATTTGTATAGATTTCTCAGCACAAGTTTTTTTATAGGATAGAGTGGCAAACAAGCACACAGTCCACCTGATGGTAAGTGGTTGCTGTGACCCATAGACATCCACATTTGTCCTTAATAAAGAATCAAAATGCAGATGCGTCGTCACCCGTGAGGACTAAGATGGAATGCCTCTTTGCCAGTAAAATGGGTCTCCGGTTATCTACACTCACCATACGAAACACAGCAGCGCTAAACTGGTATTTTACGCTGGTATTCTGTGAGAGCGTGGTCCTTCCCCGCTCGAGCCGACCCGTTCGGGCTACAACTATACTACTAATATAACTACAGCATGGCTCTCTGATACTCAACAGGCATTTTAAAATTGTTTATTGACCTTTGACATTGTATTATTTTATAAACTGTAGTGACAAACGAAGTTACAGTCCACTTCATTGACAGTCCACGGACACCTGCAGCCGACTTCAAGCAAAGAAGGCCACAGATGCGTTGTCACTCTCACTTTGGCTCTCTTCAGACTGGAACACAGCAATGCAAGCACTGCTAGTTGAGAAGCAAAAGATCTGCAAGGCAGAAAAGGAGTCCCACGTAGTATTATTTTACTATAAGTTGCAATTGTATATGAAACTGTAACGCCGCTAAAAATAAGACCCCATACTTTCTTACCGGTTCCTCCTCGAGAAGGTCTTTTTTTTGCGAACCGGTGTAGATTTTTACGTTTATAAGAGCTTAAAACAATTCTAAATAGAATCAAACTCATAACTTTTACCGTTGATAGTGTCGTCACGATGTTAGTCTTCGCCGATGCTAGTGAGAAGGCATTCATGGCAGTACTTTATTTCCACGTGTAAAATATCAATTGAAATACTTTTAGTGTGATAAATAAAAAGTCGGAGCTTTCATCTCGGAAATATGATTCACTTGCACGTATTGAGCTTTGTGCTATTCTCGTTTTTTATTAGCTCGTGATAAAAATTATAACATTGTGTGTAAAATTTGTTAACATTTTAAATATATTTCTTTATTGGGTGCATTCATAATCAGGGCGATGTGGCAGGTTTGTTAATGAGAGAATGGCAATAACACAAAATTATTTAGCGCATTTGTCAGAACTTATTATTATTAATACGGATTAAAATCCAGTAGGTCCTCATGACAAAATCGAAATAAATCGCCATTTAGCATCATAGGCTGTCCTACGATTACACCGCCACTACACTGTTAGGGCGCGTTCCGACGACACGCACCCGCTACGCGCACGCCACGCGCGTCAGCACCCGCGTCTAACTCGCTTTGAAATTTGTTGCATTTAATTTGAGTCCTATGACGATTCTTTAAATCTGAAATTGTATAAAATGCGCGTGTGCGGGTGAGTGCTGAATCAGCGCAGTGCGGGAACAAGGGAGGCGCGTGGCGTGTACGAGGCGGGCGCGTGGCGTGGGTGAGGTGAGTGCGGTTTAACGTCGATAAATGCAATTTCAGATTTATTGATTTGTCATAAGACTCAAATTATATGCAACAAATTTAAAAGCGAGTTAGACGCGGGTGCGTGTCGTCAGAACGCGCCCGTAATCTATTTATCATATTTAATTTACTTATTTGATTGAGACTAGAATACTTGATAGACTACAAAAGGCGGGAATATCTATAGGCATTTTCGACTAGGTAAGTCCAACTTCGACCGAGAGGTCAGTCGACGGATTCAACTCGGCTGGACAGCGTTCGGGAAACTACGACACATCTTCTCGTTAGACATACCTCAACACCTGAAAAAGAAACTGTACAACAAGTGCGTGTTGCCAGTGATGACTTACGGATCTGAGACGTGATCCTTCACTGCTGGCCGTATGAGGAAGCTCAAGGTCGCTCAGCGAGCTATGGAGAGGGCTATGCTCGGAGTTTCTCTGCGTGATATACTTAGAAATGAGGATATCCGCAGTAGAACCAGAGTAACCGACAAAGCCCAACGGATTAGTAAGCTGAAGTGGCAGTGGGCCGGTCATATAGCTCCGAACCAACAACCGATGGGGAAGAACGGTTCTCGAGTGGCAGCCTCGTACCGGTAGGCGAAGTGTATGGCGACCCCCCACTAGATGGAGTAACGACCTGGTAAGACATGCAGGAAGTCAATGAATGCAGGTGGCTCAGGATCGTGCTTTGTGGCATTCCTTGGGGGAGGCTTATGTTCAGCAGTAGACTTATGAAAGGCTGTAATGATCATGATGATGATTTTCTACTATCGACCCATGGAGTGAAGAATTGGACGTAGGTGTAGCAATTAAAAAAAAACTTTAAAAAAATTAGAATCTGAAGTAAATACTAAAATAAAAGAAAAATACATAAATAAATAAATATAGCAATGTTAACTACTAAAAATATAATATTATATCATTGGCTCAAGCTGACATAAGCTTCTTAAAGATTTACTAAACGGCCTGTATTTAGCGTATTTAATCGCGAAAATGAAACAACGAGACATTAGCGAAATGAATAGTAAATAGTTGAAATGTTCCAGTTGAGTTGAAAGACAAATAGAAGAAAACATTGTCTGTACTGCTACGTGAGTTACTTGAACAGAGCTTACATTACCGAAGTGTGGCCATTCAACTGTGTTTGTAAGCAATTTTAATTTTTTTATATTTTTACGACTAGAACTTGATCTGCTTTCAGCAATAGGCTAATTACTAATATCTCTGACAGTGCATGCTTCTTCGCTTTTTTTGATTTTTTTTTTTGTAGGATAAGAATGACAAACGGGCACACAGTCCACCTGATGGTAAGTGGTTGCTGTGGCTCATAGACATCTTAATCTATCCTCGATTACGAATCAAAATGCAGATGCGTTGTCACCCATGAGGACTATGATGGAATGCCTCGTTTCCAGTGAAAAGGGTCTCCGGTTCTCTACAGTCACAATATGCAACATAGCAGCGTTAAGTTGCTATTTTACACTGGTATTGTGTGAGAGCGTGGGCCTTTCCCGGTCGAGCCGACCCATTCGTGCTACAAATATACTTGTAGCTGCAGCATGGCTCTACCACGTATGAAAATATTAATATTTGGGTGAAAATTTTCACTAAAAGGTCTGTATTTTGAAATTATTATTAATACAAAATCCCACAGGTACAAGTACAAGGTACAGGTTCGAAACACTGTTCCAGCGCGTGTTTGCAGACCAAACATATTTTAGAAATATCATTAACTCCTCATACATGCGAGTGCTTTCTCTTCAGAAGTTTTGCTTCTCGAATTGTGAAAATCACGAGATCTTTCTGAACATTTCCAGTCTGTTACGCTGTCAATGCAAGGCAACATTGTTTAATATTTATGGTAAGGCAAAATTAATAAATATTTATAATATTTTTTAATTATATTAATAAAATATATTATAGTAAGAAAATTATTATATTAAGAAAATATAATAATAACCTATTAACATGAAATGTAAATAAATGAGAAGATTCTAAATTTTTCTGTACCTCAAAAACTTCTTATTATAAACTCGAACGCTTGTTTTCTGGCCAAGCCCAAACTACTCTCAAATGTTTTAGGTACATTGCGCAAATCGTGAAATACGGGCTTTTAAATTCATTAGTGAAATTACTTCGTTAGTTTTATACACTAGTGTAATTAAGACTTAGCTTTATATTCTACATACATATACATGTGGGTACTATGCCTAGATTTGTTCTACATTTAGGTACTCTATTTCAACTGTGTTGATTCGATAAGTCCAGTTAAAATGTATTTAGGTATGACTTGTTTTATCAACACGTATGCATTAGTGGCTTTAGCGTGGAGCATCTTGGTCATTAACCATTTACCATTTGCTTAGTAAGCGTTTCAAAATACAGTAAATTTATTATTTATACGAACGAAGTTTTGGAACGAAGTTCCTTATCGGGCGGATGGGGGCTAGGCGAGAAAATATGTAAGATTTTTCCATCACGAACCCCTTATGACGTAGTGTAGACGGCCTTGGCGGCTATAAGGAAGTGAAATGGAATAATATCCATCTCCCTCACACTTTTTCTTATCTTGCCATGAAATAAATATTATTATTTCATGGCGCTTAATTTTAATAGACGATAGTAAATAATTTATTTGTATTTGTTAATCAATAATATAAGACTTGAATAACTACGAAAGGAACTTCGTTCCAACCGAGTAGTGTTTCTTTTTAGTATTAATTATGTTATTTTTAAATCAAGAACAATTTGTAATGTATTAAGAAAAAGGAATAAAATATTTTATTTATTTATTGTCCACACCTAAAGTTAAAATTAGTGCACTCAAATGACGCCTTGTGGCATATTCGCCAGTCCACCCAGGGAAATAAAAAATCGGTTGTCTGTAAAGTCGGTTTACTGACGATAGTTTAACGTGACAACGTCATAAGAAATATTTAATATCGAAAGAATCTTTACCTTTATCGCCGCAATTATCGTTGCTATAAACAATTGACACCACATTCGCTCGCACAGTCGCTCGTTCCGCGCTCTCGCTTGCACTTTAAATGGAACGCCTAGGTAACGCCGCATGAGTCATGTTTTTTCGTGCCGGCAGCCAGCTTCATCGATTTATAAGACGTTGTCACGTCAAAAGCATTACGTACATTATTTTATTGCGTACGGTACGTAGACGCTAGATGGTTTAAACACGACTTCTCTGTATATATTATGACTCCCCTGTCCGTGTGACTCCTTCTGAACGGCTAGCACGATTTTGGCGAACATTTATGTGTGTGACTAAGTTGATTCGAGTATAATTTAGATTTACAATTATCTGTTGTTGAGATCCAAAATCAACCTTGCGAAGCCGGGGCGTACCGATAGGCATAATGTATATATAAATGAAGAAGAAGCTCTGAAGCGTCAGTAGCCTAATGGCAGGGCGCGGACCGCGAACTCGAAAGGTCGTGGGTTCGAATCCACCATTCGACTACTGTCGTGAACCACTTCTGTGCGTTTTATTTCTTAATCAAGAATTAATGTAGTTGTCTATTGGCATACTCTTTTATTATCAGTTGGCCTGTGCTATGATGGTTTCTCATGGTTTCGGTTTCTCACTTGAAATGTACCCAGCGCTTCGTCTATGTTCTTTGTCAGTCTAAGGCTTTGAAGTAAGCTTTTATATTTGTGTATTTAGAAATAAATAATACCAAAAAGTTTAAATTAAATTAAAGTACGTGAGGGTAATATGGTCACCTTAAGCTTCGCCGCCCTATAAATAAAAACTAGGAGAACTACAGGACTACAGAGGCAATCACGCTTTGGCAATAATAAGGAATACTTCGAAAAATTAATTTAAAAATAACTAAGTACACTACATACACAATACTAAAATCGACTAAAATATTTACTATATAATGTCAATTGTCAAAATGGCGTCGACAAAGCAACGCCCTTTGACCCCTTATTATTTGATTGACTGATGAAGAGCTATCGTATCACAGAGCCAATCTCTGCAAACAAGGCTTTAGTTTTTCAGCTATAAGAAAGTGACCATATAACCGGATGACCATAGATATTACCCTCACGTACTATATTATATAACTTTATCCTTACTTTGGTTGTTATTTATAGCTAACCAGAGTTAACCAAGTTAATAAAGTTAAATAGCTGTTCATTTGAATTCCTAAAACATTTCGAAGTTCACAGGGAAATCTTGAACGCTCTATCTAAGTTCAAGCCACAGGTTCAAGTTAAGTTCAATTCTAATTAGTATTTGACTTGACTTCTACGAGTGGTTTTGTAAAACTAGCTTAATTCTAGCCTAGTAACGTAACATTTGTCCCGATCATCGTCAACGTGAAATTGATTAATCTTTTTAAAAGTGTCTTTTTAAAAATCGTTATAACTCGCTCAAATTGCGTTTTTGGAAAATTTATCCAGAACAAAATATTCATTATTTTGCAAGTAGTTCATGCCTGCGGCTTCGTTTCTGGATATTCTGAAAATTTTAAAAATTTTTAGGGGTTGACAACCTTTTTTTAACTTGTACATGGTACTCTTTTTACTTTGTGGGTTTTAAATCATGTTGTGGAAAAATAGTCTAATAAGTAACAAATAATAGCGCTCATTGCGATCGCTCACAAACTCAAGTTGTAAAAAAAATTCTGGAAAACAAGTGTCCTGTTTAAAAAAAACAATGCGTTTGTCTTATTGTTTAATTTTGCTTAAAATGCATAATTGAGAAAAAATATATTTCGGAGACATGTGAATACCTCCAACAAGCTGCCTTAATGCATGTTGGCGGACTTTCCTTGGCCTTAAAAACCCTCTCAGAAATGAGGAGACGCCTGTGCCCAGGACGTGCTCGGAGTAATTCAGATTAATTCAGCCTTCAAATTTCACTATCGTTCATTGTAGCATATTTCTTAATACTATCTACATGATAAAGATAGCTAGAAGTCCACAACTGGGTGGTCTTCTTGCCACGACGGCTGTAATGGAATTTACTAATGCCACCAGATTTTTAACACTGACATGATTCATCTTCCCTTCAAGAAAAATTCTGCTCCTTTCCCAAAGGTCTCCAACGCACCTGCCATTCCCTTGTGTTGTGGATATTCAAGGGCGACGGTGGCCACTTAATATCGAGTAAGCTGGGTGTCATACACTATCTTATAGAAAAAAGTCCACTGCCTTTGTCCCTTTGTAGTCGACATTCCACGCATTCGAATTAACCGGTTCAGTGCGGGTGACACGCCAGGCGTGCCATCGAATACTTTTGTGTGTGGCGTATGATACTCGAGGCGTGTCTTTTTAAAAATCGTTATAACTCGCTCAAATTGCTTTTTTGGAAAATTTATCCAGAAAAAAAAAATCATTATTTTGCAAGTAGTTCATGCCTGCGGCTTCGTTTCTGGATATTTTGAAGAATTGAAATTTTTAGGAGTTGACTACCTTTTTTAACTTGTACATGGTACCGTTTTTACTTTATAGGTTTTTAAAACATGTTGTGGAAAAATAGTCTAATAAGAAACAAATGAAGAAATAATAGCACTCATTGCGATCGCTCACAAACTCAAGTTGTAAACAAGTTTCTAGAAAACAACTCTCCTGTTAAAAGAAAACAATGCCTTTATCTCTTTTGCTTAAAATGGTTGAAGTGCCGACTTATTACTATAATTTGGCCGAACGAACCTACGAAGTACCATGTGCTCTTGTGATATGGTATAAGGTTTATTTTTGCTTGAAACAGTTCGAAACCGTTCATGCATAAAAAACGTTCGCTAATAAATAGTTTTTTGTCAATCCGCTGCCGTATAGCGCCGGCGTTTTTTTCCTTTTGAAAACACTTGTTTTGCTATTCTTACTAATTAGACGTTTTCAAATCGACTTTACTTTTACATTTGTATAACATTAAATAATATTTAACATTTGTAAATATTAATGAATCATAAACCTTATTTTTTTCCAAATTGAGGTTCTTGATTGTTTGATATTTATAAATATTATTATTAGGTGAAACTTTATTTTAATAAAAACCAAGGTTTTCCAGGGTGATTTAGCTGTACCTATTTATATAAATGATTTTTTTATAAAACAAAAAATAGTACAAAATGTTTGTAATCTCTGTATAAAAAAGTCACTTTCTCTTAATTTCAAAGAAAACACCTAGAAAAACACGTAGTTACCCACTAAAAACAAGTATCCTTCCGTTTGTAACTGATGTTTGATATCAATTAAACTTAATTAGGTCTAAACAAGTGAAAAAAGCATAAAAAAGATAATTATTTTTACTGATGGCACAATAGACGTGTCATCAATATCTGAGAAGTTTGAAACGCCAGGCGTGTCATGAAATATTTGTTCGCCGCCACAGCTAAAATTTGACGAAATTCGCGCAACGAATCGGTTAAGGTATAGCGATGTCAGACTGGCTTTTAATATTTTAATTGCAAAATAGATGAATCTAAATATAAAAGAAACTAATTCTGTTTGGCAGTAGTCATCCATTAATTCATTGCAGCCTATAAAAATTCCACTGCTGAAGATAGACTTTCCCAATAGATTGCCTCATCGGTGGGTTTTGCTATACTTCCACGCTTGGTAGACGGGTTGATGGGATTTTTATTATTTCAGCAGTAAACAGCTGTCAATTATTTCAATTGAAAAAAACATCGGTGAAGTTTTTTTTTATAGGAGAGGGGGCAAACGAGCATGCGGCTCACCTGATGGTAAGTGACTACCGCCGCCCATGAACAACTGCAACACCAGTGGAATTGCAGATGCGTTGCCGGCGTTATAAAAAGGAGTAGGCTCTTTACTTAAAGGTTCGAAAAAATCGCTGGTGGTGATCGATTCCACAAGGAAGTTGTGCGAGGGAGAAAACTTCTTCTAAATCGCACAGTGGTGGACCGCCAATCATCCAGATAGTATGGATGGTATCGCGAGTTTTGTGCAAGTTATACTTGCAAAATTACTGTTCCCTTCAATGTCATCAGCTCTTAATCACCATTATAATTTGAACTCATTCTTTACCTATTTATCATGGTGATTGTACCTAAACGATTTTTCTTTAGAATTTCCTGTGACTGCTTGACAGTCAGACTCTGACGTGACCCCATAAGTGTTATATTACTAATTTTACTACGAAACTCTGACAATATATTTGATTCCCCTCACATGATGAATACTTGGCGTGTAGTAGCAGCGTAGGAATATCCACTACCCCATATCATCCAGTGTTGTAAGATCCGACAGAGGAAAACTGAAACAGGAGATGGGCAGCGGTATCTTCCTGATTACAGCTCAAATAATAAAACACAACGGTTGTAAACGCGTTCAAGCGCGGCAACTATGACATATACGGGGCGGTGGGTTAACTCTCCCTATTAGGTTATCTATAGGATAGGCTTATGTTGAACAGTGGGCTTTTGATAGGCTAATAAATGATTGAATATGATCAACAGAACTAGCAGACAACACACACAAACACTCGATTTCGATAAATATTATTGACGTGACAACGTCTTATAAATCGATGAAGCTGGCTGCACGCACGAAAAAACATGACTCATGCGGCGTTACCTAGGTGTTCCATTTAAAGTGCAAGCGAGAGCGCGGAACAAGCGACTGTGCGAGCGAATGTGGTGTCAATTGTTTATAACAACGATAATTGCGGCGATAAAGGTATTAATTCTTTCGATATTAAATATTTCTTATGACGTTGTCACGTTCAACTATCGACAATAAACCGACTTTACAGACAACCGATTTTTTTAACATATTTTATTCCTATTAGATTCATTTTGGAATGCCACAAAGCAAATGGCATTCCTTGGGGGAGGCCTATGTTCAGCAGTGAACTTATGAAGGGCTATAATGATGGTGACAAGGGCGTAGCTACCGCCGTATCAGCCGTATCAATGAAACGGGGCCCCGGTCTACAGGGGCTCCGAACGTATATAAGCAAAAATTCTAAGGACTTCTATGGGACAGGATGTTGGTTTGATTTTTTTAACCGGAGACCCTTTTTACTGGACAAGAGGCATTCCATCTTGGTCCTCACGGGTGACAACGCATCTGCATTTTGATTCGTAATCGAAGATAGATGTAGATGTCTATGGGCCACAGCAACCACTTACCATCAGGTGTCACCCTCTCTTTGTCACCCTTATTCTATAAAAAAAATGTTTGGCTAGCTTAGTTCCTAGAAGTATTAATTGTAAGTAATAACTTATAATCAATATATAATTATTTTAATTAAATGCAAGGTTTTTGTTCCTTTTGTGAAAAGTCTTTACCCTTCATTTGGGGCCCCGACAAATTTTGATACAGAGCCCCTCTAAGGCACGCTACTCTACTGAATGGTGATGATGAAGATTCATTTTAATATTACTTGATTTTGTCCAAACTCAACGAAAATAGGTGGTAAAGCCACGCCGCAGCTCTATTATGGTAGGAAGACGAATGGGTCAACTCGACCGGGGAATGACACACGCACAGAATACCAACATGAAATAGTAGCTGGAATGTTTTTTCGTATGCTGAGTGTAGACCGATCCGGGGACCCTTTTTACTGGACACGAGGCATTCCATCTCAACGTCTGAGAAGTGTAAAAACTAACTCAGGGTGACAAAGCATCTGCATTTTGACTGTTAATCGAGAATAGATGTAGATGTCTATGAACCACAGCATTCACTTACCATCAGGTGGACTGCGTGCTCGTTTGTCACCCTTATTCTATAAAAAAAAGAAAATATAAGAAAACTTAAGACATTCAACATTTATGTTATATTAAGAGATCTTTAGAAGGCATGTTATTGGGGTCTAAAATAAATAAAGCATAACTACAAATTAACATTTTATTGGCAAATAACTTTGATTTGTAACAGTGCATCACAGAATACATAACATTACTAACAGAGATTAACTGCGGGGAGATTAACCAAGATGACGTCCTACGATTGTTAATGTTATTAGAAAACTATAAAATTGAATGAAGATGACATATCTGAACGTTAAGTCGTCTGGCTTAGCGTTGATATCAGTAATTTTTATAGGTTTCAATAGCGTTCTAACGGAACTTCTTTTTAACAACTTTCAGCGATTGTAAATAGAATTACTTCTTGGCTAACCCCTCTGGTCCTCATTCACAAATAAAATAAAACATATCATGCACCTCACCTTATTACAAAAGATTTATTTTTAAAAAAACTCTTAACCCGTAGCGTAAGCCGGCGATTATCAATAAGCCGCGTTTTGTAATAACATCGAAGTTTTACTTACTACAAGTCTAGAAAGTACATGAATATTACGAAATCGCAAAATAGGGAAAATTAATAAAAAGGTAATATTATTAGTAAGTACACTGCTTTAAAAGGATCGAAATTAGTTGAAATTTTAAAATAAATTTAAATTTTCTCTTATTATACATAAATAAACAACATTTTATAGAAATCTCGAATTAAAACATTTGCATGTCTAAATTAATTTTCCATTTAAAAGGTTGTAATGGACCCGATATTTGATGTGAAGCACCGACGGTCCGTTCTGTGTTTAGTTGCCTGTACTCTGTCAAATCTGCTGAAAACTGCAGCTTCATTTCCCGTCTAAAAGCCATGAGATTAATAGTGTTATCGGAGACTTTTTATATTCTTCTGCGACGGGTCTTGCAGAACTTAGCTCCGTCCGCATTGCCACTTTCCACAAGCTTGTCATTCATACGAGTATCGTCCACATGCAATGTCGCAGTCTTATAGCACTGAAAACGATTTTGTAATTCGAGCTGAAAGTTTTCGGGGCTTTGGATTAGAGCACAAGGGGGACGGAGCGTTGATTTCATTAGACGTGACCCCTCCAACTTAACGTTTAGGTTCAGTATGGCTCAAACTATTTAGTGATCGCTGCGAATTTTCACCCTCGCGATCACTGAGACATCAACGAACAGTGGTGATCTGGTATTCGGGTAGAATCTACTAGTTAGTCTGTGGATCTGGTCGTCATAAATGACCGACCAAACAAAATGTTTATCAGCTTTCAATTATATTCCTATGATAGAATCTTTTTTTACAAACCACTTACTCTAAATATTTTATTGTTATAATTTTTGATTTTCAATAATTTGTTATGCCTTTTAATTGTATTGTAAATTCTAAATCTAATATAAAGTTTTTTTAAATAATCTAATGGAAAGCACTCACATGGCATATCAAATATACAATTTTGCACATGTTTAAATATATCATTACCAATATTGACAATGTTTGTTTCAAGATTAAAATATTCGCAAAATTTTCGCTCAAGCAAATCAACAAATGCGATAAAATTGGCAGGAGGTATCGTTAAAAAACTCGATCGTATACTATCTTCAATAAAAGCCTTGTAATGGTTGAAAAAGGAATCTTTTGTCATATTTATAGGTTGTTCAGATTTATTACCGTACAATTTTATTTTCTCACATTTATGGTGTTCGAGACATTTTCTGTACAAATATACTGATACATAGACTAAAACATTTGTTTCTGGTAAATCAAATCGATAATCATTTGTTCCTATTATTAACCCAGGGGCAGTAACATCGTCCGGTTGCGAAACTTGTGATGGTGTATTAAAAATACAACAGTCTTCTGATTTCATAAGTAACAATTCGAAATCTTGATCACAATTAGTACTTTGAGGTTTCTTTAAGATATTAGTTATAAACTCCTTATTGAAGACAATACTAACTTGTCGACACGTTGGTTTCTTGCGGTTACCAGCCGCCTGTCTGACTTTGCCAAAGAAATTTTCGAGACAATCTCGACTGAGACGTCTCGTTAATATAAATTTAATTTTTTCTGATTTTAAATCTTCATGAAGTTTTAATAAAGATTTGATAGATACTTGAAATCCGTGAATGAAATTCATGATATTTGTAACGTCTTTTTGTCCATCACTTCTTTTTAATTTTAAGTTCTTGAAAAATGTGAGCATTTCCTCTAAAAACTCAATTTGATAATTATCGCCACGAAAAGCTCTTTTATATTTATTAGGAGATCGCAGTGTACTTGAGTTAAATAAATCAAACAAATTACTAATTTTGTTCACAAAATCTGCGGTATCTCTTGCAGCAACCTCGATAAGATTTAAGTCTACGTAGCTATTAATAGCTGATGCTACAGTACGACTAAAGACCTCTTTGACTACTTTCACAGGCATTTTCTGAAAATTATAGGGTTTTATGTGAGTATCAGTTAGTTTTGGTGCTAATCTAATTTGTCGCTTTTTATCTTCATTATATAATTCCCTAATATGTGACCATTTTGCTACTTTACTGTCAAAAATGAAATTACATGTTTTTAATTTATTTCTCACGCATTTTAAAAGATGCGGAACATCAAACATGTAATAAATTTTGTGTCCGTCTACTTCAAAATATGTTTTATCCCTGATCATGGATCGCGACTTTGAAATGCGTAAGAAATCTGAACCTAAATCTGAGATAAGGACGCGTATGTCGAGACCAATATTTAGTAATGACATTATAATTTCGTCAATCCAATCATTTAGTTCTGTATGATTTTTGCATTGAGAAATAAACGAGTGAGCTATTGGTTGTTTCCAATCGTGTATAATACCGCGAATCATCATAACAACCACGTATTTAGCTGGTTCTTTTTTTTGAATCCCGTTTATTTCATGGAATCCTATAATTCTATCGTTTCTGACGTCATAACACAGATTAGCCTTCAAAGGCATGCAGTCTACACAAACACTACAAATTTTTTCTTGCGTTCCCATCTTGTCAACCTTCATTTTTAATGCACAAAGCAAACGTTCATCAAGCTTAGTACCTATTGGCTTAACTAACTTTTGTAAGGTGACTAATGAAGGTAAAGAAAATGTATTCGTAAAAAATCTATACGCTGCTGGACCGGAGTAATGAAGATTGAGTGCGAAGTATTTGAAAGCCTGGCTATACCGGTTTTCGTTATAACCCTTCAAATCTATTTGCCATTTAATAATTTGAGTCATACCTTTAGTCAAAAACTTATCACACAATTTAAAAAAGTCGTCTTCAGTTACACTATCTAAATCATGTGGTTTATCTTTTTTTGCTTCCCGAAATTCAGGTGATAGCTTCCTCTTTCTCGGAGTGTCCGCTGAAAGCTGAAGTTCCGTTTGCGCCGATCTACTTTCACAAGTTTGAATATCATTCATCTGAAAGCTATAATATGATTGATCTTCCAATTTGATTATTTTATCAATAGTATTATTTGAACTTGATGATATCTCAGTAGTAGGTATAAATTTAATGTCCTGATTTTCTTGTATAGATACATTCTCACATAGGCTGGAACTCGAACAAGCACCGTCATATGTCGGCAAGTTAAGTGTTGGTAAAGCATTGTCAAATAAATATTTAACAGTTCTCTTTTTTGAATACTTAATAAAGGATTTCTCGAAGTGGACCTCACAGATTCTGTATTGTTGCCTTGTTTTATCTTCAATAAGTTTTGTAAGGAGATCTTCTCGTCCGACAGCTTTTAACCACTCCTGTCGTCTGAAACAATAAAAATATAAAATGGAAATATTTCACTAGAAATTTTAATCGTGGCCACGCGGCAGCTTTTGCTGTCGCACGGATGGGCCGGCTCGAACCGGGGTGGTACCACGACCTCACAGAAAACCAGCGTGAAGTAGAGGTTTACCTCTGCGTTTCGCTGGTGAGTGCAGGTGGCCGGAGGCCCTTTTTACTGGGAATGAGGCATTCCATCTTAGTTCTCACGGGTGACAACGCATCGACATGTTGATTTGTAATAGAGGATAGATGTAGATGTCTATGGGCCACAGCAACCACTTACCATCAGGTGGACTGTGTGCTCGTTTGTCACCCTTATCCTATAAAAAAAAGAAATGATTTATTTAATATAATTTTCAAATACAAGTGCGGCATATAATATAAGATTAGCTCTAACGTACGTGGTAGAGACATGCTGCCGCTATATTATACATAGTTGTAATGCACGAATGGGTCAGCTCCACCAGGGAAGAACGACGGTCTCACAGAATACCAGCGTACAATAGCAGCTTAATGCTGTTTTGTACGATGGGTGTAGTGAACCGGAGACCCATTTTACTTGGTACGAGGCTTTCCATGTTAGTCGTCAGGGGTGACAACGCATCTGCATATTCATTCTTAATCGAGGATAAAATGTAGATGTATATGAACTACAGTATCCACTTACCATCAAATGGACTGTGCGCTCGTTTGTCGCTCTCATTCTATAGAAATAAAAAAGATAAGCTTAATTTTATAGCAAATTAAAGTTACAGTCCTTATTTTCAGACACGTAGAGCGTAAACGTATAAAATAAAACCGATCAAGTGCGAGTCGGACTCGCGCACCGAGGGTTCCGAACAAATCCGCAGGTATATAAGTTTAAAATTATTAAAAATATTTTTATTATGTGATGTAACTAAGAGTTTATGCTTTTTGCAATTTTTCCTTTATCTGTGCTAGGAAACGTTGCTTCGTACCAAATTTCAAGATCCTGAGTTCACGGGAAGTACCCTGTATGTTTTGATTCCCTTGCGAATGTCGAAAATTTGCGGCATGCACGGCTGTATCTTTTGATTGCGTTGGCTTAGAAGTTTGATTTTTTCACATCTCCAAGGGACAGTAGACTTGAGTATTTGATATGAATTTCAGCTTCATAAATCTACGCGTTCCTGAGAAAAAGGGTCTTGACAGACAGATAGACGGACAACAAAGTGATCCTATAAGGGTTCCGTTTTTTCCTTTTGAGGTAAGCAACCCTAAAAAGCGAACTGAACATCGTTGCCAACTCTAAGTATTTTCCCGTAGATGGAATTTTTTCACCGTCTACGGAACTTTGGAATTTGAGTTGAAATCTACGGAATTTGATTTCCACGTTAATTAAATTTATTTTATACTTGACAGTCCTTTCAGAATAATTAAATCTTTAAAAAGTTAACAAAAATTTTTTTATTAAGTTTTTAAAAATATTTTCATGGTAATTTTTGTTTACTTGACTAAATTAGCCATCATTTCTAAAAACAACTATGAGGTAAGGAATTCCCAAATTTTTTTATATATGTATACGTATATTAATTTAATAAATATTATTTTTCATAAAGACGTTGAAATTCTATCTATGAAAAAAAATTAAAATGTCATTGTGTCTCTTCTTCTATGCCTTTTTACTTATTAATATCTCATTTTTGGTGAGGTTAATCGATTTCTTTTCATAGCATATATATTTTGCAATAAACTACGTCTATTTCGAATTTCGACTTCGACACTTCTTGGAAAATAGGCAGTTAATGTCATAAAATAAAATAGTCTTTTATTTCCAAAATCAAAAATTACTATTAAATTTTCTTTTTTATAATTAACCTAATATTTAAAATAATAAAAAACCATTATTAAAATATTATAACACATTACGACATTTAAAAGTTAACTAATTAATGAATAACAACGGCACCAACTTCGTGGGCGCAGCAAGAGCATTGGAAAAACAACGAAAGGAGGCATTACAATGCTACATAAACAATGACGTCATAACTAACATGTCAGAGTGGGGCATTGAATGGCATTTTAACGCTCCTTCCTGGCCTACTGCTGGTGGACTCTACTGACCAAAATGTAGGGGGTATTTTGTGATTTGTGACCCTCTACATATAATTGATATGTAGTATATTAATGTAGGTTGTATCTTCTACGTTACGGGATGTGGTAATTAAAACTGTGTCCGTTTCCGTAGAGAGCGTTTATTGTACTGAAAATACTTATGAATAAAAAATGTAATTATAGTGAACGTGTCGCGCGCGCAGGCGCGATATCAGCATTATTTTCTAAACTGTTGAAATATCATGTACTTGCTCGTACATCTTGCCAATTTTATAAACAAGAAGAAAGTTTAAGGCGATGAACCCCTATTGAGTTTACGGGCAGCCGTTGCGATCACCGCATCCACACTATCGATGTCCGAGACCCCATGCTCCGATGAATGTCCTTGGGTTGGCTGCTCGACATTGTTGGGGTCTGGCTTGTCGCGAAGGTTCACGCTGCAGCCTTGACATCTTCTTTTCAGCCGGAATGTCCCCCATGCAATGAAGGCTACAATAATAAATCCGACTACGGTGTACAACACATAGTTGTGTGTGTCATGTGTGAGTGATTGTACACTCAGTGTTTGTTGCTGTTCCTTGACCTTATCAATGTTGTTTTTCAGCTCTTGTAAGGCGTCTTTATGATCTTCAGGTCCAAATGTATGATTAAAGTCTGTCAGTATGTGGTTCAGGCTTGATTCACGCATGTACATTCTTTCTTCACTGCCTGTTAGTTTCAACTCGCTGTGATAGTCGTTGCGAGCATGAATGATGAAGCTTTCTCCCTTGAGCATACACCCAAGTCCGAGTAACATAATCCCCGTGCCGTGTAAGTGCTGTGACGTCACTCCAGCTGGGCAGAAAATGCGCATCGTGCAGTCTTCGCAACAGGAGAACAGCCACGCGCCACGATTGTGTAATCGCACCCACCTGTCGTTGCAATCCAATACTCTTGTGCGGCATGTTGATGAGTCGCCATTGTTTAATATTTGCGCTTCACATAATGTATCGGCTACCTTAATGTTGTAAATAGGTTGATTGATAGCACATAACATTTTGTTTTCTTGCAGATTTAAGCATGATGATACATCTCGGTTTTCTAAGGGTATTATCATGTCCCCTTTTAGGTTTACAGCAAGGTATTCAGATGTGAGTACTATAGTTTTCTCTGTGTGTCCAGTTATTTGCGGAATAGGAATGATGCGGTTAAGTTCATATTGTTCGTTGTTTATTAGCGGTAGCTTCACTTCGAATATTATGTATGCACTTGTTAAGCGCACGTGCACTCGCGCCAGCTTGTATAGGCTTCGCGTGCAATGGCGTGTGTTCACACAGGGTAGCGATAACTCGCTTGGTAAATGACCGGAGATGATGTTGAGCTGATCTTCAAATTGGTTGGGCTTGATGAGATGGGTGTCAACTCTCCCGTCCTTCACGTCAGTTACTAGGTCTAGGAGTTGCTGTTGTATTTGTCGTATGTTTGAAATGATCAAGTTCACGGCCAGAGCGGTAGCTGTTATGTACATAGCATTGTCATGGCTGATTTGTATGCGTTTTTCCGTTTCAGCGAGATGATTGTCGATGATACGAAATTGTGTGTTCATTACTTCCTCGTTTCTTTTTAGAAGATTATATTCACTTTCGATGATCGATGTGTGATTTTTGTAGAGATTCAATAGATGATTTTCGTTTGACTGGATTATGTTGATATCCTTCACGTACTGATTGGCAAATCTCTCATCCAGAGTACCAAAAAGGGAGTTTGCTAGGTATCCTATTCCATTCACTAGTCCTCTTTTTCTTCGAGACGGTCCATGTTCTGATCGTAAGATATCGTTATAGTGTTGAATTTCGTTAAGTTCGTGTTGAAACTGGGATGAAATTGTAAGATAGGCTGCTTCATTCTTGCATAATGTGTTCAAATGGTTGACATAGTTTTGTATGTTGTCCAAACTCCGCCAATATGTCGTCATGTTGTAGTATACAACCATTTTCCACTTATCTTGAATAATCTGCACATCAGACACCTTGTCAAAATAAACGACTCTTGAACTACTAAGCCTTGTTATGTTGATCATTTGTTGCGTAGTAGGTCCAACACACATCGAAAATATAAGTAGTAACGTACAAAAAAGGTTGTTGAAGTGTTTTTTGCCGTTGTTGTTTCTTCGTTTTCTTTGTGTATTTATTGCAGGCTTCGTAGTGTCAACGTCAGAAGATGCAGTTGTATAAGATGACGGATCCAACGGAAGGCGTGACAATTTTGTAATCGGTCGCTTCATATTACTTGTTTTAGTTTTCAGTGTGACGACTCGTACCCGGCCGTCCGCACCTGGGTGAGTCTCCAACACCCGTCCCAGGATCCATTTGGCAGGAGGAATGTTGTCTTCTCTGACGATAACGACGTCCCCAACTTCTAAGTTTTTAGTAGGGAAGTGCCATTTGCTTCGAGTTTGTAGAGTTTGAAGATAGTCAGTAGACCACCTTCTCCAGAAGTCCTTGTACATTTTCTCCGTAAGTTGCCATCTTGTAGAGAAGGTCATGTCATTACCCTCAGCGGATAGTGGTGATTCTAGAGAAGGCTCGCCGATTAGGAAGTGAGCTGGTGTCAAGCAGTCAAGGTCTTCGATATTCTCTGACAACGCCACCAGGGGGCGAGAGTTGAGACATCCTTCAATCTGCGCCAACAGTGTAGAAAATTCCTCGAACGTAAGTTTTTGATCCCCAAGTACTCGTTTGAGGTGATGTTTCAGGCTTTTTACTGCAGCTTCGTAGAGTCCACCAGCAGTAGGCCAGGAAGGAGCGTTAAAATGCCATTCAATGCCCCACTCTGACATGTTAGTTATGACGTCATTGTTTATGTAGCATTGTAATGCCTCCTTTCGTTGTTTTTCCAATGCTCTTGCTGCGCCCACGAAGTTGGTGCCGTTGTCGCTGTAGATGTGACGAGGCTTTCCTCGGCGGGCACACATTCGTTTCAAGGCGTTCAGAAAAGCCACTGTGCTGAGATCGGAGACAAGTTCGAGGTGAAGAGCTTTTGTGCACAGACACACAAATACAGCTACGTAGGCCTTCATTGTCTTTATTCCTCTGCCCTTGTTAGCCTTTACCTCCACATGCCCAGTGAAATCTACACCGGTGTGTGTGAAAGGCCTTGATGGTGTGACGCGTGGAGGAGGTAAATCACCCATAAGTTGGTTGTTGTTGATAGTTTTGAAGCGATGACACGTGATGCACCGTATAAGTCGTTTTTTCACTGCTCTCAAACCGCTGATAATCCAATATCTGTTGCGTAGATATGATAGAGTTAGTCTGGCTCCACCATGCAGGGTCCTCTTGTGCGCTTGGTCGATCAGTAACTCCGTTAACCTGTCATTGTAAGGTAAGATAATTGGATGTTTTTGTTCTTGACTTAAGTTGGCATTTTCCAGACGTCCTCCTACACGTAAGATTTCGTGTTTGTCCAGGAATGGATTTAAGTTTAAAATGCTGCTTGTTATTCGCACTTTATGATGTTTATTGAGTTGTGCAATGTCGTCGGCGAAATGATTAGTTTGTATAGCCTTGATAATTGCATTATGTGCGTTCTGCAGGTCACTCGTTGCTAAGTACGATGACCGCATGGCATTGTTGACGTCACGTGCATTGTTTATGAACCGAAGTATCCAACTTAGGATTCGAGTTACGCGTGCCATACAGCTGTGTTTGTTTAAAAGTTCTCCGATTAATGGCATCGACCTTTGTGACACGCAAACTTGTTTGACCTTTTTCTCTTCAACAGTTGTGTGGAATTGGTCTTGAAGTGGGAGATCGTTGTCTTTTAGCCAAATAGGTCCCCACCATAAATGATGATTCGCCAGTTGTAGTGGAGTTAGGCTTCTGCTGGCACAATCTGCTGGGTTATATTCAGACTTGACGTGCCTCCAGCATCCCGATGGCATGATGACAGTGATCTGTGTTACGCGATTAGCCACAAATGTAGTCCATCTTGAAGGCCCCCCTTGTAACCAACCCATCACGATCATAGAATCTGTCCAACCATGTATTGTTACAATCTGTGAGTTTATTGACTCTATGACCTTTTTCATAAGTCGAGACAGTAGTAGGGCACCGCATAGTTCAAGCCGTGGTAAAGACGGGGGTTTTCTTAATGGTGCGAGCTTAGTTTTTCCCGCCACCAGCGTGATAATTTGTTGCCCTTCTTCACTAATAGATTTACAGTAGATAACGCAGCCGTAGGCTTTCTCGGAGGCGTCACTGAATCCGTGTAACTCGATGGGTTGTTTAGTGTTACCAATCCAGCGTTGTAAAGCGATGGTATTGATAGTGGGCAATTCTTGTTGAAAGGTTGTCCACTCTTGTTGTATGTCTTCCGGAAGAGGTTCATCCCAATTTGTTGAAGCAAGCCAAGCTTGTTGAAATATGAGTTTTGCCTTCATTGTTACCGGAGACAGCCAACCAAGTGGGTCATATAATTTTGATAGATCAGAGAGCAATGTCCGCTTCGTTGTGACGTCACGTGTGTTACTAAGTGGCGCCTTGAATGTAAACTGATCAGTGTGCGGATTCCAGGTTAAGCCGAGTGTTTTGTTACTCTCTGCGTCCTTGAAGTCAAACATATTCTGGCTTATGAGATGTTCAGGTAAAGTTTGAAGCAATCTGGGGTGGTTACTAGCCCATTTGCGAAGATTGAACCCACCGCCTTTTAACAGGTCAATCAATTGGTTTTGAGCGTCTTGTGCTTCTAACATGTCGTTGCTGCCACCAAGTAGGTCATCCACATACAGCTGGTGAGTAAGGATCTCTGCCGCGAGAGGATAGCGGTGTCCATCGTCCATTACGAGTTGTATTATGGTGCGCATTGCCAAAAATGGTGCAGCTTTGGTACCATATGTTACAGTGCACAGTTGGTATTCTTTGATGAGATCTGTAGCAGAGTCACGCCATACAATTTTTTGCAGGTGTTGATCTTCATCGTGTATCAGTACTTGACGGTAAAACTTCTCAATGTCTGCAGTGTAGACGTATTGAAAGGCTCGCCAACGTAGAATCATAGATTGTAGGTCTTGTTGGAGGTTAGGCCCGCACTCCATGAGATCGTTCAAGCTTTGTCCTGTACTTGTCTTGGCAGAGGCATTAAAGACTACGCGCAATTTTGTAGTTGTTGAGTCCAGCTTTTGTACGCCGTGATGAGGTAAGAAGTAGCTTGGCTTATGGTGTTCAGTGCATGGCTTCATGTGGCCGAGTTGTAGATATTCGTCAATAAACTTCTTGTATGACGTAGAAAATGTTTCCTGTTTGGCCAATCGTTTTTCTAACTGCCGAAATTGTGCGATTGCCTGTGGCTTAGAAGTGCCCAAGGTTTGTTCGTAGTTTATTTTCATTGGAAGTCTGACTGCATATCGTCCGTCTTCTTTTCTTGTTGTTGTGGTTGAATAAATAGATTCACAGTATTCTTCCTCTGATGTTAGATTGTGATTGGTTTCGGTTATCTCCTCCATCTCCCAAAATCGAGATACATCGTCAAGATTAATGAGCACGTGGCAGTTGAAGGTTTTGATATTGCCCAGCAGTACCCAGCCCACTTTTGTCTGTTGAGCCATGGGTGCGTGTGAGGGTCCTCGTAGCATACCACTCATTACTATGTCAGCATACACTCCAGCGTCTAACAGAACGTCCACTGGTCTCGAGATGTTGAAGTCGGGATCCGCCAGTTGTATGTTCTGAATATGTGGCCAGTCTTGTTTTTCGAAGGTGTAATTAGGCAGGTTGCTGAGCATGTTGGCCATTACCATGGCTTCGATTGTAAATGAATGGCCTCCGTACAAAGACTCACAGTCTAACCGTACGGTTCCGTAGCTATGATGTGCTGACGTCCCTATGCCTGAGACTGTGGCGTTTCGATTTTGTCTTTGCAGTCCCAGCCGTTGCGCAGCATCTTCAGTTATTAGATTTATCTGTGATCCTTGGTCGAGAAGGCATCGCAATTGAACAGTCGATCCATCAGCTGCCATCACCTTTAATTGAACGGTCGCTAGTAGGACTTCGTTATAATTTCCAGACACGTGGTTTGCCTTTTGCTGTGACGTATGTGGCTTGTTGCTAGGTATAACGTTATTTGAGACCGCGATTTCAACTTTGCGGTAAATATCGTGCAATGTTGTGTGGTGTGCTTCTTTGCACACGCGGCATCTTTTGTTGGAGTTGCATTTATTGTCGTTGTGTAAGTACAGGCAATTGCGACAAATATGTAGTTGCGAAATTGACCTCATTTTGTCTTCCGGTGACATGTCTTGAAACGACTTGCAGTAGAGTAAAATGTGATTGTTTTTACACAGCGGGCAATTTTTGTCTGTGCTTGTATGATATGCTCGAAGAAAACTACGCCTGTTGGTGTTGTTAAAGTCCTTCTTAAATTGAGCTGTTGCCTCCTTGTTGGTCGAATTGTTTGACTTGTTAGGTGTCTGTCTCTTCTTTTGAACAGGTTCAAGCGCAGTAAACTTGTTTTCCAAGAAGTTTATCAGCTCATCCAAGGAAGGTAGCTCTCTCGGAGCCTTTCTGATCTCCATGTAGGCTGCATACGTGTCGGAGTCCAATTTGCCAGTGAGAATGTGCACCAGGATCGGATCCCAAGTCGTTGTGTCGATGCCCAGATTGTGAATAGCATGTATGGTCTCGACACTTGTGTCATGTAGCTTCTTCAGCTCGTATGCATTCTGTGTTTGCAACGCCGGTTGTCCCATAAGGGTTTGTATATGTTTTGTAAACAAAAGTTGTCGGTTGTTGTACCTATGGGTGAGTATCTCCCAACAGGTGTCGTAATTATCAGCTGATACTGTAAGATGCTGTAGGATGCGCTCCGCCTCGCCTTTAAGTTTGCCCTTGAGGTGCTGCATCTTTTGCATTTTTGTCAACATGACATTGTTGTGGATGGCTTCACAGTAGAGGTCCATGAATGTAGGCCACTGGGTATAATTACCAGAAAAAGAAGGAATCTCAATTGTAGGCACTTGCTGATGCTGTTGAGATACTGAGTTAAGCTTACGATTCAAATCCCTTTTTGTAGTTTCGTACAAGGTTTCGTATGCAGAAAACTCTTCTTCGTAGCCTACATCACCGCCAGAAGTCAGGTTATCGATTTGCCAGTGGAGCTCGTCGATCAGTTTCCAGCGAGACTGCAGCGAATTCAGTTTGTCACAAATTTCCCACTTTTCTGTCAACTCTTTGGTGTTGATGTTTTTAATCACCCTAGAGAGCGCCCGGAAATTAGTGCGTTGTTGGCTAATGAACTCATCAGACCTTGATGGTACTCCAGTTTCCGCAGTTTTCACCTCGTAGTTCGTCAGCATGTCACGAATCGCTTCGTACCGCTTCTTTGTGGTGGTGTAGGTATCATTGATGAAATAGTCGTCATCCAAGTCACTGTCTGTTTTTTTTAGAACACCATGATTCATGTTGAACACCTCCCATTGAGCATTCAAAGCATCCAACCTTTTCTGTATGTATGTTCCTGACTTACGTGAATCAGAATCCTTTTTGAAGTTAGCCTCAATTTTAAGGATAGATTCAATGATTGTTCTCTGTTGTTGAAGTAGGTTCTCCATGGTTTAAGAACGATGTTGTAAATAGTTGGTTTCAGATACGTGTGACTGCGACTCTTACCGTAGTATGCACCTCAATCAAGCTGGTGAGACCCGCTTGTGGGAGGCCAGCAACCAAAGTGACACTACAGATAGAATCACGAATTACACTTTTTTTTTTTTTTTTTTTTTTTACAAATACACTTTACTGTTGAACTATTGTAGACGTAATATGCAAGTCTTAGTTCACGTCGAAAGCTCGAAGGACCAAAATGTAGGGGGTATTTTGTGATTTGTGACCCTCTACATATAATTGATATGTAGTATATTAATGTAGGTTGTATCTTCTACGTTACGGGATGTGGTAATTAAAACTGTGTCCGTTTCCGTAGAGAGCGTTTATTGTACTGAAAATACTTATGAATAAAAAATGTAATTATAGTGAACGTGTCGCGCGCGCAGGCGCGATATCAGCATTATTTTCTAAACTGTTGAAATATCATGTACTTGCTCGTACAAAGTCCTTAATGTTACATCTTATATAAATTAATCGGTACAATTACATTTATTTAATTTATTATTATTAAATATTTAAATTAATTAAAACAAGACTTAGCATAACTGTTGGCGACGCGTCCAAAAATAATATTTCAATTTATTAGTTTATCACTTGCACAATCATGCTTCTCTCCATTGCTCGTTCGCATGTATTTCTGTGTGAAGCTGTGAGTGCCCAAGAGTGTGTGAGAGTGCATCCGTATGTTAAGCAGGGAAGAATACACATTTCAAACACTTGTCGTTTTCCTGCCATTTCCAATTCTTTGCTCTTCATTATTTAATTTAGTGACCAATACTTTTTCCACACATTCCCTATTCTTTTATTTATTTCCTTGGATGTTAGGTCTTTCAGTGTCTTTTTTAGTTTCAAATGATTCGGAATCTTTTTCTGTTAATAGAGTTTGTTTTTTATTTGATGTTTAATAGAGTTTGTTTTTAATTAGTTGAACTATCGCCGGAGGTTTGTGATCTAAAGCTCCCGCTGCGACCACCCGTGTTGGGAGCTGTGTTTTGTATGTTCTGTAATTTTTTTTCTGCTGCTGTAATAGACGTGGAGGGGCACTGCTTGTTGCTATTCCGTAGATTCCATCGTTTCCTTAACCTTCTTTGTCATATTTTCCTTCGCTTTTGCTGTCGTCATAAATCCCTTAATGGTCCTATTTCTTTTAGAAGTCTGAGTAATGTTGTTGGTAAATGTAGAGTTGGATGTTCCAGAGTTTTCTGCTGATACCGATAATTTCGCTTGTTATTTTGCTGCGGTGCTTTTTTTGTTCTTGAGAATTATAATTTTATCGTACCTGATGACTACATTGCCTTACGTTGCCTTGTTCTATTTATTTTGCCAGGTCTTCCTTTAACGGTTTTCGTTTTTCTACTACTTTCTTGAGATAATCTTCTATAATATAATAAAGAGAGTTTTTTTAGGGCGTTTTTGTTACTTAAAAACCTTAATTTTCCGGCCCATTATTATAAACAATACTATAATGGGTCTTGCTTTCTCACCTATTTTTCATATTCTTCGAACAGACTCTATTTTTTGTTTTTCGCAAGTTATTATGATATCCTTTTTTATTATTTCCAAAACGGTATCTTCCTATGATATGATATGAACCTTTTTCCTCAACTCCGAAAAACACCAAATTCTTCTTTCGCAGTTGTCTCTCAATTTTCTTATATATTTACATCAAATTATATACATATACGTGTATGTGTCACAGTCACTGTGCATCATATTCTTCGATCTTAAGAAGATAAGTTATCGGTTTATACTTTGAAGTAGGTAATTATCTATTATTTATGTAATTTTATTTTAATTAAACCAAAGTTTTATATAATGTCAACAAAATTTTATTTAAATAAAAATTTACAATCTGTTATTTTAAATAAACGATGCTCTGCTTTATCAGGCTTCAAATTACTTCCCTTCATTTTTTGAAGTAAAACTTTTTACAGGAGGGCTTTGAAATTCTGATCCGCAACCTTTTTGTCTGACGAAAATTGGTGGGGTAAACACTATGTACCGGGTCATTCAGGTCGATTCATATCGCAAACGCAGGCCATTACATACCCTAAAGTACATAGTAATATAATTACAATTACAAGATTATAACGGTCATTCGTTCATATACTAATCTATTAATTTTATTAATAGTTACCAACAAGGTATTTTAAAAACGAAATAGTGATCGCATTTGAGTAATAGCGCCATCTACTATATTTTTTACGTACCACCATGATAGTTAATTAATTTTGGTACGATAAAATTACTATATGACTGCAGTAGATGGCGTTATTAAAAAAAATGAAAAAACAACGGAAGTAATTTTGAAGCCCAATAAGGCAGAGCAGCGTTTATTTTAAATAACAATTTATAAATTTTCATTTAAATACATTTTTGTTGACATTATATAAAACTTTGGTTTAATTAAAATAAAATTACATAAATAATAAATAATTACCTAATTAACAAACTTTAATGAGTATTTTGTGTTACACTGACGGGATCTACGAGTATAATAATGACTTCATTCACTGTGGTGAGTCCTACTGTTGCCTAAACCAATGAAGAATATAATTCGAAGAAGATGATGCAATGTGACACATGTATTTAATTATATGTAAATATATGAATAATATACACAATCTATGCTATTCAAAAGTCATTGATGAACAATAGAAATGTTTCCCTGTAATACAAAAGTTTCATTTCTATCGTGTCTTCACGACACACTGTTTTTTTTTAATAGCGCCATCTACTGCATTCTACAAGTAAAGTCATTTTATCGAATCAAAATTGATTAACTCTCATCGTGGTACGTAGGAAAGACGCTAGATAGCTTAAACACAGAAAAATATTATCATGTTTTTCCTCCAAAATCCATTCATAACAATCCATGATTTCAAAACATACTGATTAATATTATTTTTTTTAGGTTTATGCATTCTAACATCTACTCTACATACCACCTTGAAAGTCAATCAATTTGTGTTCGATAAAATAACTTCACCTATAGAATGGTAATAGCGCTCAAATGCGATCACTCTTTCTAAAATAAATACGTGTACCTTTGTACCTAGCTGTCTTAAAAAAAATAATATAACATTAGTATTTGAACGAAAGACCGTTGTTATCTTGTAATTGTATAACTATAATATATTTTATGGTATGTAATGGCCTGCGTTCGCAATTTGAAAGATCGATCTGAATGACCCGGTACGTAGTGTTTACCCCTACCAATTTTCGTCACACAAAAAGGTTGCGGATTAGAATTTCATAGCCCTCATACATACATAGACATTGTCAAGTTTGCCAAGCATTGGGGTACGCACGGCGGATATTTCCTTGCCCTAAAACTCTCTTGGAAATGAGAGGAGGCCTCTTAGTGTGAGTAGAGTGCCCTTTAATATCCTCAACACTACAGACTTTACGCTCAGCCTGGGAGAATTCCCACCCCTGTTACTTGTCCGTCTATTTCATCGTTAAGAAATAATGATGATGATGATTATGGAGACATTTTAAAGAGGTTATTTTATTGGAGAGTGGCGAATAAATGATTTTCTTCTACTTCGTTGATCTCTTTAGTCATAAGTTAAATATTTCGTATCAATTTGTGAAATATTTAATTTTATCCTGTTACAACGTTATATAACGATAACGACGTTTAAAAATAGCCTTTATATGCTACCTGACATTATAGTAGGCAATTTTAGGCTTCTTTACAGAAAAAAATAGGCCAATCAAATTTAGGGACTTGAACCGGTCTAAGCATGGCAACATGCTTTGGTGCCTCGGGCCTGCAGTCGGGAGTCGTTGCACACAAAAGCTTGAGATATAGCTGTCTACGCCAGTATATTCTAAGTCTATGCTGTTATAAGTCAAAACAAAAAGTCCGTCGCTATTATGTGTTTGCCCTAAGAGGTTGTTTATTTGTGTATGCACTTTTTTGTTATCATTTTCCTGAAAAATTACCGGACGGATTATAATGCTTTAGTTACGTGTAGCTTCTGAGAACGTTTTATATATATGTTACGGTCAGTTCACCACGTTCAGCTGCAATCGTGATAAACGTGTTTCACTATCATCATTGGTTCGATCGTCATATAATGTATTGGAAACTCGATGGTAACAAACTATTCTACTGTTATTGGTATTACATTTAAACAGTGGTAGAGCCACGCGGCAGCGTTTGCTGTCGCACGGATGGGCCGGCTCGAACCGGGGTGGTACCACGACCTCACAGAAAACCAGCGTGAAGTAGAGGTTTACCTCTGCGTTTCGCTTGGTGAGTGCAGGTGGCCGGAGGCCCTTTTTACTGGAAATGAGGCATTCCATCTTAGTCCTCACGGGTGACAACGCATCTACATTTTGATATGTAATAGAGGATAGATGTAGATGTCTATGGGCCGCAGCAACCACTTACCATCAGGTGGACTGTGTGCTCGTTTGTCACCCTTATTCTATAAAAAAAAAGTTGGTTAAGTTAGACTTCCAATAGTTCATTACATACATAGTTGGTTCCTATATTATTCTATTCTATTCTATTGCACCTATCCGTCCAAGCGATCGAAATAGAATTATTCAATTGCAATCGAGAAACAATCTAAATATTAATCAACTGTGTTACTCATATTAGTTACGTGTGTAATTAGTATTCTGTGTGAAAGTTATTTATATTTTGATAAATTACTTTATATAAATAAATGGGGAAATTTTGTTTCATATTCTATGGTTTCGCATGGCAACCCTTTATTCCACTCGAAGCTCAAAGGCTCAACAATCAAATCAAAATTAAATCAAACGCTCTTTTTGCTCCGCCGCTATTGTAGTTCGTCAGTTGTCAGTCCCATAATATCTATAATCTTAGCAAAATTTAGTCCGCCTTTTTTAGACGTTCATGCTACCAAAACGTTGTAGTTTTTTTTTTTGAACCACCGGGTTGAATTTTTTATCAGTGTTGAGGAATATGTATGAAGTATCTATCTATCACATTATAAATAATAAATTATAGTCAAGGTTACCACTTACCTAGTCGAGTCTTTGGGATAAGTAAAAAATGATATATTTTTATTTGTTCTATTGTTGTTCATACACGCAGTACAGTAAACCATATTTATACTTTTTTATGTTACAACAAAACACTATTATTCTTTACTTATTTGCTAATATTCATTCAAAACGTGAAACGAAAACATACACAATATGTGACGTATACACCCTGATCTTAAGCACTGGCTGAGTCGGTACGGTAGTCGCTAGTGCTCACGCACACACGCGTCTAAAGCTTGTATTCTTTGGTCATATTAAATCAATACGTGAAACGAAAACAAACACGATGTGTAACATGTACACGCTGAGCTTAAGCACTGGCTGAGTCGGTACGATAGTTGCCAGTGCTCACCCACACACGTGCCTTAAGCGTAGTGTACCTATTACAGCCAGGTTGTATGAATTTTTATTTGTCTTTAATGGCGGCTCTTCACGTTGGCCAACACAGTGGCGAATGTGTTGGCAGAGATATTGGCCAAGAAATTGTGATCGCGTCCACACGTTGGAAGATCGTTCAGTTTGCTTCGGTTCAGGCCAATGTGCGGACGAATGAATTAAAATGATTATTGACGCGCCGGCTGCTGCGGTTTATTTATTCACAGCATACCACTATTTTTTTATTTAATTTTCACTATTTATAATATTTAATATTAATATAAATTTTTAATATTTCTTTATTATACACTAACGTTATACTGATAAGTAAACTTTATAAACATTAACACACCTAGGCATAGGTATAATTAACACTTTTACAACTAAGGCCTGGAAAATATTCGAAGCCTGTCTATAAAACTGTTGTAAAATTTTATTAAACAAAGCCTTTTCTAAAAAGGGTTATTCTTATTATATAATTATAGAATAAAACTAAATAATAATAATAATAAATAATTTATTTTGTCAAACATTAAAGTTACATTATACGATCAGTGATCGAGGTCACCTAGTAAGCAAAATAATGCCTGTAACAGGTGGCTTCGCTCTTCCATAGCTAAAAATTAAAGAATTATTAACGAAATAAAGAAACTAATAGGGAATAATAAAGACAGTAAAAACATGATTTTAGTATCCTACTTTTTAATTTGATTTTAGTATGCTACGTATAATATAGCATTAATACATCAATAAATAAATGAATACATCAATCACTACAACGTGAATGTGTATAAGATAAGGGTGATCAAAAAGAAATGGAAAAAAGAAATTTTATTTCTTGACGGCTCCGTGGCGTAGTGGCTTAGCAATGAGTTGCTGCCCTGGGGGCCGCGGGTTCAAATCCCGCACGGAACAAGTATTTGTATAGCCTGCACATAATTTCTCCGGGTCTGGATGTTTGTCCTTATGCAATTTATGTTTCTAAACTGCCTCCACCACAGAAATATTAAAAAGAGATTATATCTATGGCCTCCACGATACAGGAGAAAATCCTGTGTATAATAACATTTTTTTTAAACAAACAATTTTCAGCTTGGTAGGGCTCTATAAAGCGAAAAGTTTATTCATTGGTCATTGTTACTGCCGTTATGTAGACACTAGTTACGATGCGTGCATATAAAATTTAAGCGTACGTGCGTGCGATCACTCTGAGAGCTCGTAGCAAACTAAACGTGCGCCCAACGTGTGGACGCGGCGGCCAATACTCTGCCACAACCCTTTGATCTTTTGTAAAAAAACCGACACCAGACGGATCTCGCGCCAACTTGTGGGCCATCGTCCCAATACGTACCAACGTAGCTTAAACACCCGCTCCACACGATGGCCATCGTTGTTGGCCAACACATTCGCCAGCGTGTTGGCCAACGTGTAGAGGCGGCATATCACACACATAACTTTCTTTCACTCACATTTTTAGAGCGCCAAAATAAACGATATGACAATGACACTACTAACAATGTTATTTAAAGTTTATAATATACTAATAACGATCATATAAATAAAAATATTTACTTTAAATTCCTAATTCATTTAAATTATTTGATTGTTTAATTTTTAGTTAACATATGACCTTGAATGTGCATTGTTGTGAGTTGTGACAAAAAGGTATTTGTTGTTGAATTTTTGTGATTAAGAAATATGAAATAATTGAATTGTTTGGTTCGTGTTCATGGTGATTACCGACTTATATTTATTATTGCTTATTTTGGTCTTGGTGGTGGACATATTGCTACTGGTATTGGTTTTTTTTTGTGTGATATGACTTCATCAGTAAAATAAACCTGGGAGTTTTTCATGGATTTAGGAGAATATAGAGCCAAATGTACTAACCACCACCTATAACTAAGCACTATAACTTAAAAAAATTAAAATCAGCCCATCCTCTTGTACTAGCTGGGATTCAGAAAGATCGTATGGTTTTATCAAATACAAATAATGGCAATAGTGCTGCCATTGATTTAAATGTACTACGTACTAGAGAAGCCATTTCAAACAAAAACTGTGTCCTACTCTGTGTTGGCGCATGCGCGACTACTACTCGCGCGCAGAGACTAGACTTTAATTTGATTTAAAATAAGATATTAATATAAAATAAATATAAGAATTTAATATAAAATATCTTAATTTCATCTAAACAAACATGTTATATTTCTAAATAAAATGTAATAATTATTATTTTATGGAATTCACAAATCTTCAATTTACGCAATATTTAGTTTGTACGGATTGCACTACAGTTCAGTTGAACATAGTCAATGTTCGGAATGGCTTCTCTAGTACGTAGTACATATAACTCAATGAGTGCTGCTTATTCACCTCTTACACCTGCGATTCCCAGCAAATGTCCTACCTGATCGTCTTCCTCCAGGGTGTAATAATCAAATTAATGAATATTTTTCAAAACCACTCATCAAAGAAAACTGAAACTGTTAAAAAGTTGGCTTCTTCAAATGATTGTTAAAAATTATTTGCCTTTTACAGTCGCCGAAAGCGATTAATTTAGAGCATTTGCACGAGAGTTGTCTCCTTCGTATGTAGCACCGTCACGAAAGACGTTATCGAATGCCATATTACTGAAATGGTGAAAGTACACAACAAGTACAGTACAACAAGCGGAATATGTTGCTCTAATTACGGATGCCGGGACTTTAGCTTCTAATCAACAGTATGTGGCCGTAACAGCGCATTTAGTGGATAATAGCAACACTAAGACGCCATACCGCAAAGAACTTAGTGGATTTAATAAAAAAAAAATGCACGGAATGGCATGTTACTGAAAAAGTAGTTGGTAGTTTCAGTTACAACTGACAATGCCAATAAAATTCAAGCCGCCATTTCATTATTAAAATGGTCCAAGCAGGATTGTCAGAAATAAAGGACATACAAAATAAATTTAAAACCATTGTCGAACTTTTCCAAAGGAGCGTTTTAGCTAGTGAGCGCCTAACAGCCACACAAAATCAACTAGGAGAGAAGCAGTTAAAAGTAAAGCAAGACGTGATGGAACACGATGGAACTCGACGTACGATATGTCCGAGAGGATCTTAGAGATTAAAAAACTGTAATATCTACTATTGCCACGGATTATCTCAACACGCCAAATTTGGCTCCCGATGGCAAATAAAAAAAAATTCGTCCAAAAATTGTGATTTATTGAGACATTTTAAATCAGTCACTGAAATAATGAGCGCAGAAAAGTACATTACAATATCGCAAATCTGTTTAACGAATTTGCTAAGAAAAAAGTATGAGGCGTTCATCCTTCAAGAAAGTATTCCCCGAGAAGTAATGGATATGGCAATGCAGTTCATTACAGATTTATCAACATGTTTTAGAAATGTGGAGGACAATGAATTACTTGCAGTAAGTAGGCTTTTATACTTACGTATCAAGACGTATGGTTTCCCTGAAGAGGAGAAACAGCGTTGATAATGCCAATAAAATTCTTAACTAATAAGGTAATTAAAAGTATCACATCAATTGAAAATAATTTAGAAATTAGTGAAAATCTTTTAGAAAATGACATAAAAATAGAAAAACTTAGTATATGGGGCGAATTCCATCTTAAAGTTGTAAAAAGATGCCGTTAAAAAACAAAACCCGACCGCAGCTGCAATCATAGAAGTTGACAAATATTTCGATGAGTCTCTTATCAGCAGAAAACCAACGACCCTTTATTATGGTGTTACACGAAAAGGCACACATATCCACGCCTATATGACAGACTGAAAAGGCATTTTTGTATTCCAGCTACGTCGTCTCCTTCCAAAGTTTTTTCAAAAGCAGGACATGTCATTAGTGATAGGCACAACCGAATGGATGGTAAAAAATTTTGCATGATTTTTTTATTTTTACACGCAGATATGTGATTTTATTTTATTTACTTATCATTTTTGTCAATATAAACCCAAAGGTTTTTTAATTGCTTTGTGTGTGTTTTTTTTACCCTGTGATTCATTTTCGACATTTTTTTTATTTAATTGTGAACCTAATACTAAACCCCTTCTTTGCATTAGAGAATATTAAAATGTATTTGAGCGACTGTGGTTTGATCGGTATTACAAATACCTATTAATTTTTCTTTGCCGACATTTATCTAGTTAAACTTAGTCAAAAAACAAAACTAAATTCTAATCGCTAGAGACGTTTCCAAAAATCCAATTACGTAATATAATAATATTCATTACTTATTTCTTTTTTAATGTAATCATTCAAAATCATTAGTTTACATTGGGTTGTATCTCGATAGAAAAATAATTACAGAAAGAAAAACAATGATTTTTTGTAAAATAAAAACTGTAATCAAACTTTTTAGACCAAAGCTTTAACATCACGGTTAAAAATACCTATAGCGCTATAAAATGTACGTCACACCATAAACAAACATTTAATTAGCCTAAAATAATTTAATTATGTCCAAGCCGTGAGACAGTGTGGACTAAATACTAAAGAAAACAAAATAAAACTAAAAAACGATATTTCTCGTAGGATTGGAACACACGACCTCCGAACTGATTTGGGCTGCACTCACGCTCGAGCCACTAGACAAATTTAAAGATGTTAATAATGTTGAAATTACAAATTATACTCAACAATGTAACTCACGTTTGTTGTTATGTACGTAAAAACACTAAGTAATCACATACACACGTGTATATGTATATATAAATGTATATATACAGCATACAAATATTCCATCACTATATAAATAAACAATTATATTTGTATTTAATTGTGTCCTAAAAAAATAAATTACGTTCATGTACCCAACCTCATGTAACCTTACACATTTAAATATTGATTTTGCTTTATAATAGGTAAATATTTTTCAATAGTCATTCTTGTATTTATGTATTACCTAGTATACTCTTGGGTCTTGAGTCATTCGTCATTCCATCACCTCATTTCACAAAGTACCTTTATTTGTATAAAGCATGCGTAAGCTAGTCAGCATTAGTCTAGAATGGTCTAGAAACCTCACTTACTCTTACACTCTTATCTATGCTTACTCGCTCACGACTGCTCACGAGCTCACGACGCTCGCGTGCACATAATTTAAGTGAGAGTGAGGTCGTGAACGACGAATGAGGTGGTTCAATAACGAAATTCGAGTAACTCTTTCAATTCGCCTTAACGAGGACCTCAAACGAGGTACCTAACTCACTAGTAACGTAGTGAGGGACACATTACTATTATTTACACACGTGGTAACGCGCTTCGACCTCGATAGTCGATACATTATCAACCTATTTTAATAGGGTTGGCTCAGGAGGATAATATTAAATAAACAAAACGTTTAACAGCTTTTTAATATGTATCTATCTATGATAGATTTTTTTTAAATTACTCTAAATATATATTTTTTGTTTTAATACAATATTTTTGTGCCTTTTAATTGAAAGACAAATTTTCAATGTAATATAATTCTTTTTAATAATATAATAGAAATAACTCCCATATTATACAATCCTGAACACGTTTTAATGTATCATTATCAATGCTAACAATGTTTATCTCGAAATCAAAATATTTGCGTATTATTTTTCCTCATTTCTTGGCCTGTACGGTTTGTGCGTCAGCCATGTTTCCCATTTTTCAATGTATTTCGTTCGTAATTATCCTTCGTAGTACAAATGTATAATTAACCTTCATAGTACACTGCTTCACAATATGTTGATGCGACACATTGTGAAGTCCTCAGAAGATTTTGACGGCAACTTGAGCCAGCAGACAGTTGGCAATGGTATCTCAAGGCGCCTAAGCAGACAACCTTATATTGAGAATCACATCACCATTAGAGCACTTGTTTCACCGTTTCCACTAATAGTTCACATACGTAGACACTTAATATACAAAATCGCACCAATTTTACACATCAAAGTCCACTTCAAACCATTATTTAAACAATAATACAAGAGCAGCATACCGCCGGTCAAGTTCCCGCCAAAACTCCCTTCCTTAATTTTACACCACGTAGCACCCTATTCTTATTAAAAAAAAGGATCATACAATAAAATAATAAAATATTTACTTACCTATTGTACTCCTTGGGGTAGTTAAAGTATGATATATTTTTATTTTTTCTAGTATTATTCATACACGCTGTACAATAAACAACCATTATTAACAATACAACGTTTTTACAATAAAATATTCAAACTTGCAAATAACAAAACAAACAACGTGTGTCTCACTGACCCTGAGATTGTCCACTGGCCCACAGACTGTGCCAACCTAACCGGTTTTTTCCAGTCTCGCCGCATACGCGACAAGCGTTCAGTGGTCACGCATACATGCCCCGCGTGCTTGTAGTAGTGCAACCGATTCGCGCGGTTGTATGAAGCTTTATCTCTGTTCCCTTTTTATCTATTCATACTCATGTGCTTATACGTACACTCGCGTTCCGAACCGATTCATTGATTAGTCCTTTTGGCGCGTCGCCACCAAAGTTTTCAACATTTGTCAACATGTGTTGCCGACAAATGTTTCTGTCAGGCGCGTCTCCACCAAAAATGTAGACAACATTTATGTTTCCGACATGTTGACAAATCAACAAAATTTGTTTCAAAATGTTGCAAATCAAAGGAATACGCTTGTTGCCGACATTTGTTCCCTCGGTGGAGACGCTTCTTGCAACATGTTGAAACAAATGTCGTCAACTTTTGTTGATTTGTCAACATGTCGGAAACATAAATGTTGTCAACATTTTTGGTGGAGACGCGCCTTTTAAACCAATGCTTCATATTATAAATTATTATTACCAAATAGGTTACATTTAAGTGGTCTTAAATGTCTTCGTCGTCTATTTTTACGTTGTGTGGTAACATGTTGCATCTTGCATTTACCGGGATCGACTTGATTGATGTAAAAAATGTTGTTAAGGAATCATCATTGACGTCCAAATGCTGTGTACAACATTGTGATAGTCTTCTCTTTATGAGTGTTCGAAGGCGACGGCAAAGCAACAAAATTGAGGCAGGCAAGAAGCGTGAGCAAAAAAAATATTGCGTTTTCTTCTTCCACATGGGTCGTGTCTGCACGAACTAACTTGGTGAATAAAAGACTGTTAATGCTGAGTGGTACACCTTTCACTTGCCCAGTGTCATTGATTCATGTTACATTTGTCTTGTATAACTCAATGCCCAGTGTCTTTGAAAAAGTTATAGAAAAGCGACCAAGAAGTTGTATCCTATTGCATTGGTACAATACGTCTACGCACACTGAGAACAACACAGTAATGTTTGGCTTTTGAAAAAGGTGGAGCTCGTCACACATCCTGCACTGTCCAGACCTCCGAGAATCGTATGATGCGCGATTTCTTGATTTACCCGAACATAAAAGATTTGATGAGAGGTTTAACAATTACGGAACCAGAAGAGGCCGTGATAGCTTTCAACCAGCACGTGAAAAACATGCCCTCAAACCTATGGTCCTTATGTGTTTTTAAATGATTTTAAAGAATGAAAAATTGTTTAAAATGTAGGTACTTAATGGAGAATACTTTGAAAAACATTTAATATATTAGTTTACATATAAATAATTGTTTCATTTATAAATCCTATTTTTACAACAAAATATCTGCATTAGTAATTTATGACCTTATCTTCGTCATCACCTGTAAAAATTCACTGCAGGACCAATTATATGCAAATCCTCCACCTTAATCGCTCTAGGGAGGCAGATTGGCGACCTCATTACCAGGACATCACACGCGTTGGACGTTCCTCCCCATTCCATGTCAAGGTATTTTGGTTCTGAAGTAGACAAGATGGTTATATGTACAGGAACAGGAAGGCATGAGATCTATCATTTTTTATAGTCACTTCAAATTGCCCCAGGCGAAAATGGCGTGATGGATAGGGTATGTACATATGCCGCTACAACCCAGTAGGTAATCGTGTTTAAATTTCTTAAATTAAAAACACGATTTTCCCAAATTAATAAAACAAATATTTAATGCCCAAGTCACATGCTAAAAACGTTCTGTAATAAAAAAAAACTAGTAGTTTTTTTATGAGAACAAAATTCAGAGTCGTCATTAAAAGCATAATACAATATATATATATATATATATATATATATATATATATATATATATATATATATATATATATATATATATATATATATATATATATATACACAGTCAGATCATAAGTATTGTCACACAGTAAAAACTTTTCTTTTAGAATGCTGGCCACAAAACAGTTTATTGAATTCGAATTTCGAATTGTTCATAAAAATAAAACTGTATACTTTTTAGAATTTTACTCATTTTTAAATATGGAGTGGACGCTTAAAGAAGACCGTGTTGCAGTTATTGCGTTGCATCGTTGCGGTTACGCGCCAATTCACATTTTTGACATACTAAAAAATTTGAATATAACCAAAAGATTCGTTTATCGTACCATCAAACGATACAATGAAGACTCTAGTGTAGATAACAGGTCAAGAAGTGGTCGCCCTCGGTCTGTTAGGACTCCAGCAGTGATAAAAGCTGTGAAGGCGCGAATTCAAAGAAATCCCAAACGTAAGCAGAAACTGTTGACCCTTCAGATGGGGTTAAGCAGAACCACGGTGAAAAGGGTGTTAAATGAAGACTTAGGGCTTCGGGCATATCGAAGAAAAACAGGACATCGTTTGAATGCTCGTCTAATGGACCTGAGACTGAAGAGATGCCGCGCTTTGTTGAAGCGGTACGCGGGAAAAAAATATCGGGAAATTCTTTTTTCGGATGAAAACATTTTTACCGTAGAAGAGAGCTACAACAAACAAAATGATAAGGTGTACGCACACAGTAGGGAAGAAGCAAGCAACCAATACGGTTGCCCGCACCGCGTGACCAACAAGGTCATTTTCCATCCTCGCTCATGATATGATATACAGATATACAGTTTTATTTACATGATATGGTTGGGAGTTTCTTATTGGGGCTTAACAGAGGTACATTTTTGTGAGAAAGGTGTAAAAACGAATGCTGTTGTGTATCAAAATACAGTCCTGACGAACCTTGTGGAACCTGTTTCTCATACCATGTTCAATAACAGGCACTGGGTATTCCAACAAGATTCGACGCCAGCTCATAGAGCGAAGAGCACACAAGACTGGCTTGTGGCGTGTGAAATCGACTTCATCCGGCACGAAGACTAGCCCTCCTCCAGTCCAAATTTGAATCCGTTAGATTACAAGATATGGCAACACTTGGAGGAAAAGGCGTGCTGAAAGCCTCATCCCAATTAGGAGTCACTCAAGACATCCTCGATTAAGGCAGCCGGCGATATTGACATGGACCTCGTTCGTGCTGCGATAGACGACTGGCCGCGCAGATTGAAGGCCTGTATTCAAAATCACGGAGGTCATTTTGAATAAACTTTAGTGTCATAAGAATCTATGTTTTGTTAAGTTCATTTTGGTATATAAATGGATACATAATGAATAAACTTGTTTCAATTATTTTATATTAAACATGTGACAGAATATATGACCTGACTAGGTATATACCTATTCAGGTGAATAAACTTGTTTCAATTATTTTATATTAAACATGTGACAGAATTTATGACCTGAGGCTTTGAGCACGCCTTTTCCTCCAAGTGTTGCCATATCTTGTAATCTAACGGATTCAAATCTGGACTGGAGAAGGGCCAGTCTTCGGGCCGGATGAAGTCGATTTGACCCGCCGCCAGCCAGTCTTGTGTGCTCTTCGCTCTATGAGCTGGCGCCGAATCTTGTTGGAATACCCAGTGCCTGTTATTGAACATGGTATGAGAAACAGGTTCCTCAAGGTTCTTCAGAACTGTATTTTGATACACAACTCCATTCGTTTTTACACCTTTCTCACAAAAATGTACCTCTGTTAAGCCCCAATAAGAAACTCCCAACTATACCATGAGCGAGGATGGAAAATTACCTCGTTGGACACGCGGAATACGGTTGCTCGCTTCTTCACTACTGTGTGCGTACACTTTATTATTTTGTTTGTTGTAGCTCTCTTCTACGGTAAAAATTTTTTCATCCGAAAAAAGAATTTCCCGATATTTTTTTCCCGCGTACCGCTTCAACAAAGCGCGGCATCTCTTCAGTCTCAGGTCCATTAGACGAGCATTCAAACGATGTCCTGTTTTTCTTCGATATGCCCGAAGCCCTAAGTCTTCATTTAACACCCTTTTCACTGTGGTTCTGCTTAACCCCATCTGAAGGGCCAACAGTTTCTGCTTACGTTTGGGATTTCTTTGAATTCGCGCCTTCACAGCTTTTATCACTGCTGGAGTCCTAACAGACCGAGGGCGACCACTTCTTGACCTGTCATCTACACTAGAGTCTTCATTGTATCGTTTGATGGTACGATAAACGAATCTATTGGTTATATTCAAATTTTTCAGTATGTCAAAAATTTGAATTGGCGCGTAACCGCAACGATGTAATGCAATAACTGCAACACGGTCTTCTTTAAGCGTCCACTCCATATTTAAAAATGAGTAAAATTCTAAAAAGTATAGTTTTATTTTCATGAACAATTCGAAATTCGAATTCAATAAACTTTTTTGTGGCCAGCATTCTAAAAGAAAAGTTTTTACTGTGTGACAATACTTATGACCTGACTGTGTATATATATGTTAAATGCCAGATGGAACATGTTACCTTGACCCGTGCTAACTTATACGGTTGCTTTTTTGCGTGATATAATTTTGCACGAGCGACCAAACCAAGGCTTCCTATAGGTATCACAGATGGTTGAATGGCAAGATCCATCGTTCCTAAGAAATAAAGTCCTCTACATCTGGTGTCACAACTCACGTGGTGACCTCGCACCATTTGTGTCAGGTCATATGATAGAGCAAACTAATAAGCAGATCTTTCCTGGGTAAATAGTGTCTGTCTGATTAATAGGAGCTAAATAACGTTATGGCAGTTTTATATTAAAAAATTTAAACGTTTTTATTAGAAGAAAAAAAATGTATTAAATGGAAGTATTTACCCTCATTATCTATACTTCTGCTTTCTCAAAGGAGGATTGTATGCTTTTGCGATAGAACTCTAAAGGTCTGGGCTCTACAATATCAATGAAGGCATTTTCAGGATTATCATCTGTCGGGAGTTCTTATAGGAACCGTTTCTTTCCTAACTTTTTTTCTGCTGCATATTGATGATCTGCTTATGCCCGTCCTATATTGTATAAATATACAAAGATAGTATCTAAGGACCTAATCCAGCCCAATAGAGAAGCTGTCACTGCTGGCAGTCTCTGTATGAGACCATGCCTAACTTGTGAGATGCTGTCTCCAAAACACAAACGTTTCTTCATCGCAAAACGACCCTTCACCCTGACTACTTTACCGGAATGCATCTTTCAACTAGCGACGATTCATTTGTTTTGAGTTTTATTAATAGAAACTAGATATCCTTGAAAAAAACGCGGTGACACTTCACGCTGAGACCGCTACTTACCATATATAAAACACAAGTCCGGACGTGCATTGAGTATTGTTAATACATATGATCTGGTGATGCAAAATGCCACCAACAGCGTGGAGGTAGAAAGGTGTGCTCACAGAATCATTGGTAACCTTGATTTGGATGAAAGCAATCGCTGCAAATGTTCCACCTTCGCCGCATATAGGCAGCACCACGGGAACGGTTTCGCCACGTCAGCGGCCCCACCAGCGGTGGCCGCCCCTTCTCGGAGAGAACTTCTCCTCCCCCTATTCCTTCTCAGGTAAGGCGCACCAGGAGCACAAGGCACGCCTACCTCCACGACCTCTTACTGCCACTGCATGAAGGCCATGGGCCAGGAAAAACGAGCACTCAGAAGCACCAGCCTTCCTGACCCCAACGGCGGATTTGACTCAGCATAGGCGCAAAGTGGCCAGCCTCTCAGTACATAGTACTATTTTTTATTCTGTGCTTTCGGTATTCTATATGAGACGTTTCGGATTGTGCATATGATCATTAATTCCTTCCTCTCCTTTCAACTATCGGACGACCAGACAGTCGGCGGGTGGAGACCCGGAGATTTAATTGTTGTCTCAGCAAAATCTGCTCAGAAATTGAAATTAGGAGCAGGCGAAGCCTCAATGGAGAATATTAATTAACCCAATTTCCATTCTTACGGGACTTACAAACCCATAAGCCATACGAATTACATTATATTATGAAACAAGCGCTTTGAAGATGATAAAAACTCCAAAGACGTTTATTCCGATTTGGTGCCGTCATGGACTCTAGGAGACTACTACCTACTGGGATAAAGCCTATGAGTGACTTCACAATGTCAAGCATAAACATTTTAGCAATAATTTTATATTACATATCAATGGTATTACGGATAATGTATTACATTTGATTTTTTTTGTCTAAAGGACTTATAACGCAATGTCACGATAAACGAAAAAAGATGACGAAATTTCTCGAAGAAACGTGGGTAACATAGAACTTCTGAAATCATGACCCCAATTTCTAGGCTTTAAATATATTAACTTCCAACATTATCAAGTCTTAGTCATTGTCCGTCCATTTCCTGGCAAATTGAGGTGACCAGCTCCGTGCGAAACATTTGCTTTATTTTATTTTCACTTACCATTTTAATTGAGAAACATTTTTACTACTCATTTTTTCATTTATGTTAATAGTTTGTTGTACATTAGTTTTACAATAAAAGTTATACAGTCATCAATGAGTTAGAAATACAAAATTAAGAGTATAATGTCCTCTAAGACGACATAAACCTTCTAAGTCATTGGTCAATATTAACATGCATTTAGAATCGAACCTCGGACAGTTCAAATCAACCCGACAGGTGCTGTACAAATCACACAAAAACAAATTTATCTAAGTCGGAAGTATGGAGGGTAGAGAGAAGGAGGACCATCTCTATACATGAAAGTATCCCTAAAAACGTGTCCAATAAGGGTGGCGCTGCAGTATCATAGGATAAATTTAAAAAAGCGCCAAAAGTAATTAGAATAAGATGGAGAAATAAACAAGGACCGACCAATCCGCTTGGTTTTGTACTACGTAAATAGTTGAGATTTTGTATACTGGCATTTTATTAACTACTCTAATCACGAAATTTTTTAAAAATTTGAATTCAGCTAACTTCACTCCGTTCACAACAGCTATCTTCATATCGTCGTTCGGCATTCAGTACCGCGAATGTGTAATTGAGTCACTTTACAGGAGAGACAAAAAACTGATTTATTTATAATGTACGCTTTACTATTTGTTGGAAAGAGTTTTTTAAGTATTTCTAAATCTATTTTTGAAAGGTTTTTGGTCATATTTTAAATACCAAAATCGCGTATTTGATTGAGTACTATCGAAACAACAAAAAATAAAAATTTGCAATATTTTCACATTCGCGGTACTGAATGCCGAGCGACAATATCGTAGTTTATTCAGACGCCAGCGCTATTGTGGTAGGTTTTGGAACCTCTATTTTCAGTAAATAGTATAACACTTTTTCAACTTTCGCCCCCTTATAAGATGGTTCTCCTTGTACTCTACACTCCATAATCGGAAGTAAATAGAAATTTGAACATATTTTAATTATTAACTTGTTCATGGACTCTTAACGAATTTTATGTAGTTGCCATAGGTTGCTACTTTATAACCAATTTAATATAGCAAAATATTAAAACTTATGTTTATTGCCCCTTTTTTACTAACCCTAAAATTAATGTAACTATTTCGCATTTTGCATGCATTAAACATTTGTACTTTAATTGATATCAAAAATTAATTTTAATTAGTATGTCATAAATATAGCGGTATGGTTATTCTATTTCACGGTGGTTTCGCTTTGATTGTAGTAGTGACATGTACAGACAGGCGCGTTTGCGTGTGTAACTGCGATACGTTCGACTCGCAATCGTAACAGCGCTCTGAGGCCTACGCACACTAACACAATGTGTATGTGCAAAGCTAACACAACCAAAGTCAAACCTTCATCGTGCAATTGAATAACTATATTCACTGTAATGTGGTTCGAATGTTGTCATTTGTATGTTACCACTACCCACAAAATGCTGACATAAAATGAATATATCAAAAAAATTAGAAATTACCGATGTTCTTACAGTACCTACCTCTCTGACTAGTATACAGTTATCTGTGGTACCTACCAAATAAATAGGTCGGCAGAAGTACAGGTTTAATGAAACAAAAATCAATAGCATCTTACTGTGATATTTCCTATCTAACAACTGATTTTCAGGTGCATAAGAGGTAACAAATATTTACATTATATTATTTAATATGCAATATGTAAAATCCCTGTTCGATCCGTCAGAGTGCTGAAAGGTTTAGATATCGTGAAATGATTGTTTTTATGTAATCATTTTCAGAGAATAAATAAAAAATACTCCGCAAAAATATTAATAGGGGAACTTATACGGCATATACTTACATTATATTATTACTATACACATGCGACGTATAATATGTCCGTCGATAAATATTAGAATTCAATTAGTGGCCGCCTCGTTTGGTTGATACAAGCATTAAGGTAGCATCGCATCGCAAAGATCTACCGGCTACTATAAAGTCTGTTCACTAAGATAGAGTCGGTACACCTATAGGAGCACTTATTATTTTGCTTTTATTTTATTATTTTTATTGTGTTTGTTAAATAAATGATTTTCTATTCTACGAGGGTGCGTTTTTAAGTTCGCGGAATGCATAGATAGGCAGGTAATAAGTGAGGACGTCGCTGAATTACGTGCTAATTGAGCAACTCATTATTTGTATAAATACCGGGTTTTATTGTAATTAGATAATTAGTCTTTGAGTTATCGTCAACCAAACAAGTCAATCGGGAAGAAATTGTGAAATATGGAGAAAATAGAGTTCCATGCCGTTATAAAGTTCCTTACCAAGCGCGGAAAATCAGTTCAGACTATACTGGAAGAGATGCCATCAGTTTACGGAGACTCTTCTATCAATATAAATGGAATATATATAATAGAAGAAAGTTAAGAGACAAAATTTACTATCCTCACTGGAATACTCAGATTAAGCATTTTTTGCCTGAGCACAGGAAGAAGTATATTGTCATATGCAGACAAGATGTCTAGAAAGACTCAAACAAGGTATTCATGTTTAGAGTAAGCTATACGAATATCAGTAACTAGAGTACTAAGACTATCCATGGTGCTTAAGCCCTTTCGGAATCCAAATTGACTTCTTGCTAAAAGGTTTTTGCTGGCAAGAAACCATTCTAAACGATTTTTTATTAGATGTACAAGAAAGAGCAATAGGGCGGTAGCTTGAGGGATAAGTGTAAGGCTTACCTGGTCTGTGAATAGGTAAAATAACTTGAGATTTCCATTCTTCAGGAGGAATACCGGACATGTAAATATAATTCAAAATAGAAAGAAGATTCCATTCTACTTCATATGTGGTAGAACCATGATGCAGCTATATTAGTAGTATAGTTGTAGCACGAATGGGTCGGCTCGACCGGGGAAGAACCACGCTCTCACAGACTACCTGCGTAAAATAGCAGCTTAACACTGCTCTGTTTCGTATGGTGAATGTAGAGAACCTGAGAACCCTTTTTACTGGAAAAGAGGCATCCCATCTTAGGGTGACAACACATCTGCATATTGATTCGCAAACGAGGACAGATGTAGATGTCTGTGGGCCACAGCAACCACTTACCATCAGGTGGACTGTGTGCTCGTTGGTCACCCTATCCTATACAAAAAAGATGGGCTTTAGTAATGAAAGAATAAGGAATTCTATCGATTCCTGGTGAAGAGTCTTTAAGGACACTAAGAACAGCATATAACTCCTCATAAGAGAAAGGGGAGTCAAAACTGTGTTGATAGTGCAAGGACTGTGATTGAAATGCCATACATTCATTGTAAGATGGTAAGATGGAGCAAGATTACTAGCAAAATTTTCTAGCCAAGAAGACTGATCATTAGAAGTTGTGTTTTCAGAGGCCAAAACTGAACATCAGATTTTTATTTGTATTTTTCCAGACTAATGATAGATGAGTCCTAGGCGACAGTGACTCACAGATGTAATTTTAATGTTTCAGCAGCAGCTTTTTTTTATAAAAAATATAGTTATCAAAATTCATAGTGGGAATATCTTACTTCAGCTTCTTTTCTCTTCTTACATGCTACAGAACAATCTTGATTCCACCAAGGCGGTGAAGGAGCATTATTTTTATAAGGTTTTTTGATGGGAATTGTCTTATTGACAGCAGATAAAATAGCGTTTTTAAAAGTAGAATACACCTCAAGAACATTATCTTTCTGAACAGGAGGAAGGGCTAAAAGTTCTTCCTCTAAAACTGTGGAATATAGTTGCCAGTTTGCTTGGGATGTGTTATATTTTAACCTAAAAATTTTAATGGAACATTAACTGTATGAGAGCTAGGGGGATTGATAACAATAGGTAAATGATCACTGCCATGGGAAAAGGGTAATATTCTCCAAGAAAGAAGGGACGACAGAGCAGGAGAACAGTGACAGATCTACTGCACTTTTAGGAATTTGTACGTGTAGGTGAACCATCGTTAAGGAGGAAGTGATCTAAATCATCAATGATGTCTAAAAATGTGGAAGACCAGGGATCACAAAAATGGGAGCCCCATAAAGTATGGTGTATATTAAAATCACCAAGAATTAGCATATAATCCTCGTAAGTTCTGATATTTAAACTAGGTTCGGGAATGTAAATAGAAAGAAAAGAAGTGTTATGAGCTCTAACTGCTACAAAATTTTGATTTTGGGATAAGAATGAAAGAGCCAGCATGACCATCATTCCTATCATCTCTGAGGCATGAATAACCTGAGATCCTAAAATGGGACCCAGGCTTTGACCATGTCTCTTGGATGGCTAGGATAGGCGATGGTATTTATTAATAAGATAAATTAATTCGTTTTTCTTATTATTAACGCTCCGGCAGTTCCACTGAAGTATTGGAGGGAAGGTTATTTGTTAATGAAATGAGCTCAGTAAGTTTTTGGCGGAGGGCAAGTGGGAGATCCATATCGCTAAAACGAGATAGCATACTTATAAGCATGGAGATCATTAATTCACAGAGATTGTCATTAGGGGAAATACTCCGCCCTATTAAAGCACAATCATTAGTAGTTGAAGAAGAAGGGGTATCTATTATTGCCTCATGGGCAGATTTATCATATCCATGACTTGATGCTGGATTTGGCGGAAGTCTTTGAGTGAATGTAGTCTTCCTGTAAGAATAAGATTGTGAGGGGACAACTGAAGGTAAAGGGGAATTTGAGATAAGATAGGGACCCTGATGATTATACAAAGGAAGGATTCTAGCAGCATCTGCATAAGATCTCCGGACTTGAGGGAAACGGGCAGATGCTTCTAGATAGGAAATATTTTCCTATGACATTGTAAGTTTGATAGATCTCTGTCTAGTGTTCAGGAAAGGAAGGATCTTTAGCCGTGTGAGATCCTGAACAATATAGGCAAGTGGGAGACTGTCTTGTGCATGATATTCCTTCATGATTTTGATTACACACAAAACAACGGGAAAATGACCTACCCTGTGAGATTACATGTCCAAAACGACACCATTTGTGACATTGAATAAGAGTTAAAATGTAGGGCTCAACAGGCATTGAGGTGAAAAAGCAATAAATGTTAGAAGGAAGTTTCTATCCGGAAAAAGTAAAAACAACTGTTTGAGAGTGGATCACAGTGCTTTGGTTTTCATTAACTGACTTTCTATTAAATCGGCGAGCTTTAATAATTGATCCAAAACCAACTGGGACCTCGATTGATGAAATGAGTTCCTCAAATGTCCATTCCACAGTGACCTGCCTCACTATTCCCATGCGAGTGACATTATAAGAAGAGATTACAATATCATATTTAGCACCTGCAAGGGCGGGGTTCTCAATAAAACAATTTGCATCAGCTGCACTTTTAAATTACACTGTAATTCTATTGCATCCTACTCGCTTAACACCATCACTAACAACGTTTTTAATATTATGGTAGAGACTTTATCGGTTTTTAAACTACTCCAGTTGATAGATCATCTACTCTCTTACTTACATGTACAATAAAGGCCTCATTGTCGTTATTAGAGTATTTATATTTTTTTCTACGTAGTCAGGATGGGTATAAGAGGTCTGAATAGATGGTACAGGTTGAGATGGATCTGTAATTAATCTTTTCTGAGTATGAGCTGAGTTATTGGTTGCTTGCAATCTTTTACGCTTCGACTGATCAATTTCGATAGGCATATTATTATTTTTTTGGTAACAGTATGACAGTCACATGGAACCCCGTCGGGATCGGGAGGATCTTCCTCCATTTTATTTTAACTAATTACATAAAACAACACAATTATTAAATACTTACGGATTTATAACTACTAAAATCAACACCAACAGAGATAATAAACAAAAAAGGAAATCAACAGCTCTCAGAATACGAAATAGCCACAAACAGAACGACGCTTGTACATCTTACACCTTGTTCCTTTCTCGATAAAGGTGTCTCCATCCCCGGAAATTACTACGTTTTAATCCTAGAACAATTAAAGGAAGCCGTTAAGGAGAAAAGAAGGGGAAAATTGACCAAAGGAATCTTTCTTCTGCACAACAACGCGCCTATTCACAAGTGCCATGTTGCGATGGCTCCCCTGTAGAAGGTGGGCTTCGAAATTTTGCCACACCCGCCCTATAGTCCTGACCTGGCCCCCAGTGATTATTATCTATTTCCAAATTAAAAAAAACAACTTCGTGGGAAAAGTTTTTAAGTGATGAAGAAGTGAAGTTGAGGCGTATTTTTTAGACAAAGACAAATCATTTTTGAGGGTATATACAAGTTGATTGAAAGATCCGAACAATGTATTAAGGCAGCAGGTGAATATATTGAAAAGGAAAAATAAATTTGTAATTTTGTTTCCATTCCATACCCCCCATTTCGCGAACTTAAAAACGCACCCTCGTATGAATAAAGTAGTAGATAAATAGAATACTATTTTAATCTTATGATTACTGTAATAAAATACGAATATAAATAATAAACACATGTTACGGTAGCAAAGAACCTTTCACTACCGCGCTTTGAAATGCCAAATTCTCCTGCGGGTGTACGCCGCACGCGATGATATATGATGTCGGCGACGCCTTTGAAAAGATGAGGTATGTGCCAAGGCGACGCGACACAGAGACGACCGTATCTAACCGAACAGACATACATTTTGTATGAAACTGCGTCTACTGGAGACTTAAAATGCGCTTGCTGAGCTACTAGCAGATGGATTCAGTCGCATTGTGGCCCACCACGCCCCATCTCAGTGGACAACACGGAACACCATTAGCGCACGCACAGGTTTTATGCAATTCCAAGGAAATTAATGAGAAATAAGTTTGCTTACGTAAAATGGTATGTAATTCTTCAATATTTTATAAGATACGAAAATATTTAAAGAATTTCTTTCCAGTTCTTTCCGCAGATCAAAGAAAAAGTGATGAAATTCACTGCAACATCTTTTCTTAAATACTTACATTATGAGCAACCTGATCAAACAAAATTTTAAATAAAACTAATTTTTCGTCAGAGCTTTCCATTGATCACACTACTTACTATACGCTCACTTGTAACAGCTACGCCAGATTTTAAACATTTTCCGAATTTTGAAATAAATTATAATTAAATCATTATTTTAAAGAATAATAACATTTTTTATTTTAAATAAAATGGCACTTGCTAAGCGTGGCAACTATGGCAAAATACTTTCTGATAAGACTTTTATAGGCTGTAATGGATGGAATAACATGTTATAATTTTTGGTTATGTCATTGTGGTATCTTTTTTATTTATTTTCAGAAAGTGTTCATACATATATTTGATTTGTATCAATAAACCAATAATGGTCAATGTGTGCCCCGTGGGCCTATGTGCCCCTTTGGGATCAAACAGTGTATTTATTACATATTGTATATTCTACGTAATTTACTGAAAATGTCTTAAAGATCTCCAAGTACTATTGCTAATAAAAAATCATAGTATATATATTGGTTTCAATATATCCTTTAATAAACCTACATTACATCTCCACCGTCACATACTTTTGTATACAACGGAGTTAAAATAAAAACTTTATGTCACTATAATATGTAAACACTTTACACAATCACTGTACATATGAGGTTACACATCACCAAAATCTTTGCGGTCTCGGGCCCATCCATCGGTTTGGGGGCCTCGGGCCGTTCCGGGGCCAGAAATGTTGCGGTCCGAAACCTTGAGGCCTGAAATTAGTCCGAGGGCCCCAGTTTCTAGGGAATCGCTGATTCATAAACGGCCTCGGGCTTTGGTTTTGCCATTCACTATTATTAAAGTCCCCATATTCCGGCGGCGATGGATTTCGAATGTTGTCCATGTTGGGCTTGTCCAGGCCCCTACTTCTCAGGTCTTCTTCGAATAGACTATCATTAGAATCATCTCTTTCCTCGAAGTTCTTCTGGAATGCCATATTGAAAGGTTTCAATGCTGGTGGCATCTTTTCGAATGGATTGTTCATGGGTATTATGGGAGCTGACTTTGGTCCCTCTACAACTCTTTCTTTGTCGGGTACGCTGTTAATTTGAATGAGGTTTGTATGGTTTTGGTCGTTGTGGTTTGATTCTCCGTTATTCCCACCTACTAGAACCTTGTTGTTGTTAAAGCTGTGCCGACGCGCATGCTCATTTTGGTTAGGTTGGTTAGAGTAGAGGGCTTCTGTGAAAAAAATACAACTTTGTTTAAGACATGAAGTAGGAAATTTTAAAATAAGGCAGTGACTAGACATGGAATCATATACATTAATAAACGCCTCTTCAATACAACGGATATAAATACTAGGCTCTTGCTTTCTGTTTGACATTTACAAAACATAAAACATAAAAAAATCCTAGACTGAGATTTACAATATGGCAACATTTTGCTAGAATGTAGCGTGCATCTCGTATCTTTCAATGAATTCTACAAAATTCAACGTTTGGAAAGTTGGCAGTATATTGCAATAATAAAAATAATCTATATTATGTAGTATATTAAGTTACAGCCTAGATACGTCCCACTGCAGGGCACAGGTCTCCTCTCATTTCTGAAAGGGTTTTAGGGCAAGGGAAATGTCCGCCGCGCTGCCCTAATGTGTGTTGGCGAACCTCACATTTTTCTTATTTCTCAGACGTGCAGGTTTCCTTAGGAGTTATGTTCAATATGTTAAATTTGTAAAGCAATACGAAGACATGTACTCTCTCTGTTAAGCCTGATTGTGACAATTTAAATAGCTAAATTTCATTGTTTTCTTATTTTTAATCACAATTATTTTCTTCAATAATTTAACGAAAAACGTTATAGTTTATATATATCCCACAGATGGCCACAGACCTCTTCTCAAATCTAAGGGGATTAATAGCAAGTGAATGTCCACCGCGCTGCCACAACGCGTGTAGGCGGTCTTCATTCTATATTATATTATATTAGGCATTGAGATATTTCCTCACGATATTTTACCACCGTCGAGCACGTGCTAAATCAGAACTTAAATTGGAATTAATAATTCCTTTATTGCCGGCGGGGATTGAAATCACATTACTCGCGTTTGACACAGCGATTAGAAATAACGATTTAGATTATGTTATGTTATTTAAAAAGTACCCACACACGCATAAACAACAGTAAAAGTGGAAGTACACACAGTTAACACACAAGCACATTCGTGCATCATCTCACACACATGCAAAATTGTAAACAAATATAATATTATTACGGTGGTCCTCGTCTTCAGAGAGATCCATATCGACGCTTTCCACGATATCGCTAGGGACGGTCACCGGTGGCACTCGATAATCCTGAAAAGTATATTCGTATCAAGACTATGTATTGATTAAATATTTTATAATCTATTCATTCACTCTGCCTTTGTAAATGTGACTTAAGGAAATGCCTCTTATGACTTTTGATGGATGGCGGTATAACATGGTTACCGTAGAATTAATTAAGATTAGATTACATGGTTTTTTTAGTGCAGAAACCTTATTCGTTTTCTAAAATAAAAGTAGCCTAAGTTACTCCTTATAACATCAGCTATCTGCCAGTGAAAGTCCCGTCAAAATCGGTCCAGCCATTTCTGAGATTACCCATAACGAACAGATAGACAAACACAAATACTTTCATATGCATTTAATAAAAAGCTGTTTTGACATTACAAACAGACATTTCAATTTTATTTATTTGTATAGACGTAAAATACATTATGCCGGTGACAGGCAATAAGCGCGATTGTCCACCGCCGGCGTCACCGGGACGTCAACAAGAACGAGATGACGGCGCCGAGGTAGCGACACATACATTTACTATAGTCAGACTCAGAAGGGCTAGAACCCAGAGCCGTAAAGCCAGTTAAAAAAACATTTACAATAGACGAGTGTCCACCGCAAGCCCGTCGCCCGAGCGCCGTTATGCCGGCCGCCGAAGTTTAGGCCCGCCACATACATACGGAATTCCGTATGTACGTGGCGGGCGATTCGAGATACCGAACGCAGCAAGTTCATATAACATCTATGACCCGTTACACACGTACGGTAGTTTTCCGTTCGAAATGTTGCAGGCAAAACGGGATTCTATATGTGTGTAGTCGACCCGTTCGGAATTCCGAAACTTAATCCCGAAACGGAATTCCATATGTAAGTAGCCGGCCTTAGAGTATAGATCGATGCGACCGCTAGAACTCGGCCCGAGATTGTGACGGTCCGTACCAGCAATACAAAACACGTTTAAACTTGTCCATCCATTCCGGCACCGTGACGTCACACTGTCCCGATTTTTTTGTTTTTTAAGAGAACGTAGTCGTGGACATCCTATAGTAATTAAAAAAAACTCCTCGTCATCCTGCCGCAACTTGTCGTGAAGTACATAAAACGCTATTGGTAAATGTTTTGCATCACCTACGCCTTCAATCGTACAAAAGCATAATAATAAATTGTCGCCGGTTGAACGCAGCCATTTCAGTTTGTTTTACATCTACGTACTACCACGCACGACAGCTACAACAAACTGACTGAACCACAGAGATCGTCGCGGTGTACAAACGATCGCCGTCACGTCATCTTGATCTCGGCCAGAAATAATCTTCATTCTCGTTGACATCTCGGTAACGGCGGCAATGGACAACCGCACTAACCCTGTAGTGTCGGTATAAGAATATCCACTACTCCTTATCATCGCAAAGGTTTCGTAAGAGGCGACAGAGGGAAAATGAAACAGGAGATGGGCAGCAGCATCTTACTGATAACAACTCAAAATAATTAAAAAAACTGCGGTTGCCAACGCGTTTGCCAAGCGTGACAAATATAGCAAAATCTTCCCATGAGGCCATCTATGAGGGTTGCCTATGTTCAGCAGTGAACTTTTAAGGGGTGTATAAAAGTCCACTGCTGAATTGTTTTCGTTTTTTTTTTGTTGTGTTATGGATGCTTGGTGACAGACAGCAATGTCAAAGGTGCGAGATGTCTCACAAAGTTATCTTTACTCTGCCTACCAATTGAGGTGAGACACAAGTCCAACAGTAGACTTTTACATGCTGATAAGGAAAATAATTTAAAATTAAAAATGTTGTACAACCAACTTCAATATAAATTATTAAGAATAACTCAAAAACTATTGGTCAAACAGACCTTGATCAAATTTATATGGGACCACATGAGAAGCACCAGCTTTCAAATAAAAAAAGAATCATCGAAATCGGTTTCAAGTTATGAGGTAACACACAAAAAAAACACAGTCGAATTGAGTACCGTCTCCTTTTTGAAGTTAGTAGATAAAAACGTTTCAGACATTTTATGTCTTCTAATATATAAAAATTTGTTTTTGTTTGTTCGTAATTTTATGCGCTACCATACCGTTTATCAGATTGCGGTAAAACTTTGTCAACTTAGTAGATAGAGAGACATAGTACAATTAACTTACAGTAGGTGGCGCACATATCGTACCGACATATTTATTTGAAAATGATGTATCATTCAACCTCAATAAATGTTTTATCTTTCCTAATTAACCCTTCCAGATTTAAAACGATATTTTCACAATCATTATTTATTTTGCAGCTGCAACACGGCAGGTACCAGCTAGTGTTATACAAAAAATTTACTTACTTGATCTCCTTTGCTGGGGTTGAGAGGCCTCGTCTGACTTGTCAACTGATGCGTCAACGATATCAAGTTCCTGTGATCTACATCTGCAAAAACGGAAGCAATTAAATATACGACGATATATGAAATAATACCAATATGCTCGGAAAAAAAATATGCGCATACATGAAATACTCAATAAAATTCTTAATTGAATGGATTTTTAAAATATTTAATAATAATTACGATTTAAAAAAAAACATATAATTTAATTGCCGGGAAAAAAATCTTTGACGTTTGAGTTCTCGTTTTTAAACAATAACCACATAGTATTTTTCGATAATATGAAAGGAATGTTATTGAATTAGATTCTTCGTGGGCTATTTTATTATGATTTAGATCTATTATATATAGCCAGGCGTCTGTCACTCTTGCTACCTGCGTGAAATAATAACCTACAAACGCGAGCTGCCCCAGGGGTAGATCGCAATCGGGGCTAGCGCACTCTATACAATTGAATGTTAGTTTTTTTTTAACGCTGTTTACGTAAATAATTTTTTTGTAAATAATTGTTGAAATACTCGCCGAAATAGTTTTTGTTTTGTGTTTAGTATACTTAGTGTATGTCTTGAACTATGTAGGCTATTGAAACGTCGGCAAGCAGTCAACATCAAAAGAGTGCAACTTCTGTACTTATTTATTCTGTGCCTATACGAACCAATCATCGCGATTCCCGACGAATGGCCTTGCAAGTTGCATGCGTTGGGCATCACAGAACTCACATAGTAGATAATATGGTCGATTATAGTCAGCATAGGTACTTTATCTAAGTAACTTACCATTTCAAAATGTATTTTTTTAGTCTTTATTAACAGCCCTTAGCAACCACGGAAAATCCGTTGTGACGTAGTAAGGAGAAAAGATGCAAAGTGATACGGACACTCGCGCGCAGCGATAAAGTTTTATTTAGCTTGCGTCCGCGATTTATCTGATTAATAATAACTATTTAGGCTATTAAAACGTCGGCAAGCAGTCAACATCAAAAGAGTGCAACTTCTGTAATTATTTATTCTGTGATATAGCCGCTCCCCGCGACTTCGCCCGCGCGTTGTTTATTACGATTGGATTTCATGGGTTTTAATTTTTTGCGCCGTACCCTAATTCTTTTTCTAAAATAAAAGTAGCCTTAGTTACTTCTTATAACACCAACTATCTGCCAGTGAAAGTCGCGTCAAAATCGGTTCAGTCGTTTCGGAGATTAGCCGGAACAGACAGACAGACAAAAATTTAAAAAATCGTGTTTTTGTTATAAGTACCGTATATACTTTCATATTATGCATATAGTAAAAAGCTGTTATTTCGACATTACAAACAGACACTTCAGTTTTATTTATTTGTATAGATGATAATGATAATAAGCAACAATGTTTCAAATAAAGCAGTGACCTACTACTAAATGGACCTCGGGTTCGCGCTCAAAAATGTTCGAGCCAAAAAAATTCGAAAATGCAAAAGGAACTCCAAACTCCAATCGCGCGCTAGTCTTCGTTTTGTCGACTGGCTTAATACACGTTCGAAATGCCGTACTGTATTGCGAAAATGAGCATAAACGATTTATATCCTACTAATATTATAAATGTGAAAGTTTGTGAGGATGTATGGATGTTTGATACTCTTTAATGCAACTACTGAATACATTTTAATGAAACTTTACAATAATATAATAATTCATATATCATAATAACACATAAACTATAATTAATAAAAATATTCTGTAAATTGGCCAAAATATAACGATAAATGTTAAGTAAGTCTGATAAAATCTGTCATCTGCGAGCTATTTTGGCGTGAACTCGCATCACACAAAAACCTGTGAACCGATTGGGATGGGACTTTCACTGGCAGATAGCTGTTGTTATAAGGAGTAACATAAGCTACTTTTATTTTTAGGATACCACTCAAAAAAAATTCCACGCGGGCGAAGTCGCGGGTAACAGCTAGTTTATATATATTTTCCGTAAGGACTATTAATATTTAATCATTTAAATGTAATATTTTGCTTACATACATTGTATTTAATTTAAATTCATATTAATTGTAAAAATAAATCACCGTTCCGATAATTTTAAAATTTTCGCTAAAAGCTGCATAAGGTGAAAATAATGCGGCCTCTAGTCGAAGTTAATAATAGGCTGATAAATTGCCGCAAGTAAAATCGAGCAATTTGTTATTTTTTTTTATATTTCTATACATGTACCTACGCTTATATAGGTTGACGCGGGGCACATTTTGCGTGAATTTTGTTCTACACCCGCCGTCTATTTAGTAGTAGGTCAATGAAATAAAGTAACTTTTTGACCACGCTTTCGCACACTCACTTCGTACGGAACAAATACCTACGCATGCAGCGGAGAAGGAAAGAAATTCTCGCCTTAAAAGCATAAAATGTCAACCGCGTGGTCCACAGTCTAGAGCAGATTCCTAAAGTAGGTCCCGTGAAAAAGTCACCAGAGTTCCACGAAATCATTTATTTTCTCACTTTGGTACAAATATTCTTTTTATTGGCGCAAAATATGTGATGATTAAAACCCATTAATAGAATATATTATAATATTTTAATTGCAGTTTATGATATGTAGTCATTTGATGTGGGGTTCCATGAAATAAAAGGGATTTAATGAGTGTTCCAATAACTTAAAAGTTTGGGAATCCCTGGTGTAGAATCCAAGTTGATTACCAGGCTATCAGGACAAAGAGTTCGGAGACAATATTTGTGATTTGTTTTTTAATCATATGTAATGTAGCAAAAATAACAACAAGGCACTTGGAGCCATTTCATTCGACAAAGTCGCATTCTTCTTTTTTATTTGATAATAATTTACTTGTTTTTAATACGGTACCTTGATGTGACGTAGGATGCCTCACAGCTGAAGTAGTGACCGACGGGGGGAGGGGAGGTAAATTCGACAACAATCGATGGTCTATGTCTTCTCCATCTAATTAAAAAAAATAAAGTATTAAAATAGAATATTATCCAAGTGCTAGCGACTAAGAGAATCCTCTCAATTAAATGTCATGAGCGTCGTAAGTGGCATTTATGAGAAAGGCCAGAAAATCATCGGATACGATGGCGGGTATGTCAAAGACAGCTGTAAATACCCATACCTGTAACAGGCAGCAGCGTCTATAATACCAGAATCTATATCCTATTATCGCCAATCTACTAAACGTGGCGATTATGACGAGACCCTCCTACAATAGAAGAGGATCATATCCTGCAGTGCATCACTACATCTGGATAAAGCATGTTACACTGGTATGAGATAACGATGGAGGTGTGTGTTGCGCTCCTACTCGTGTGGCACAAAATTATCGCCCGCACAGGGTAGGCTTTTTAAATTGAAGTATTAACAGTCCACCTGATGGTAAGTGGCTACTTCAGCCCACAGGCTACAGATGCGTTGTCACCTCTGATGACTAGAGGGAATGCCTCACTGTCTTTAATAATACTGGCTCTCAATCCCCTTCAGGACGGAACAACTATATATGTGTATGGTTCCCAGATAGACTCCTAGACCTAAAAGGAATCCTACCTCCTTGTGCTACCTTGTACGATATTTAGCTTTACACAGTTCTAAAATTTTCGTCGCGGTGAAACTCGACCAGGAGCAGTCATTATCAAAGATAAAACAGATGTGTATTGTGTAAGCATCGTCTCATTTTATCCAGTGGGTTTTGTAAAATACATACGAGAAATATCAGAAAGATCACTTAATATCAGATAGGTGGCCAAGTAAAACTATCTCTTATAATATGTCAAATATAGAATATTCAAATTGGTGACGGCCAGTAGTGTCAAAGGTAATAACGTTTGGTACTACAACACAAATCCGCGGCCCGTAGTGTCAAAGGTGAATAACGTTTGGTACTACAACATAAATCCGCGGCTCGTAGTGTCAAAGGTGAATAACGTTTGGTACTACAACATAAATACGCGGCCAATAGTGTCAAATGTGAATAACGTTTGTTACTACAACATAAATACGTGGCCAGTAGTGTCAATGGTGAATAACGTTTGGTACTACAACGTAAATCCGCAGCCAATAGTGTCAAAGGTTAATAACGTTTAGTACTACAACGTAAATCCGCGGCCAGTAGTGTCAAAGGTGAATAACGTTTGGTACAACAATATAAATACGCGTCCAGTAGTGTCAAAGGGAAATAACGTTTGGTACTACAACGTAAATCCGCGGCCAGTAGTGTCAAAGGTGAATAACGTCTTGTACTTCAACATAAATCCGCGGCCAGTAGTGTCAAAGGTGAATAACGTTTGGTACAACAATATAAATACGCGTCCAGTAGTGTCAAAGGGAAATAACGTTTGGTACTACAACATAAATCCGCGGCCAGTAGTGTCAAAGGTGAATAACGTTTGGTACTACAATATAAATACGCGGCCAGTACAGTCAAATGTGAATAACGTTTGTTACTACAACATAAATACGCGGCCAGTAGTGTCAATGGTGAATAACGTTTGGTACTACAACGTAAATCCGCAGCCAATAGTGTCAAAGGTGAATAACGTTTGGTACTACAACATAAATACGCGGCCAGTAGTGTCAAAGGGAAATAACGTTTGGTACTACAACATAAATCCGCGGCCAGTAGTGTCAAAGGTGGTTAATGTTTGGTACTACAACATAAATACGCGGCCAGTAGAGTCAAATGTGAATAACGTTTGTTACTACAACATAAATACGCGGCCAGTATTGTCAATGGTGAATAACGTTTGGTACTACAACGTAAATCCGCAGCCAATAGTGTCAAAGGTGAATAACGTTTGGTACTACAACATAAATCCGCGGCCAGTAGTGTCAAAGGTGAATAACGTTTGTTACTACAACATAAATACGCGGCCAGTAGTGTCAATGGTGAATAACGTTTGGTACTACAACGTAAATCCGCAGCCAATAGTGTCAAAGGTGAATAACGTTTGGTACTACAACGTAAATCCGCGGCCATTAGTGTCAATGGTGAATGACGTTTGGTACTACAACGTAAATCCGCAGCCAATAGTGTCAAAGGTGAATAACGTTTGGTACTACAACGTAAATCCGCGGCCAGTAGTGTCAAAGGTGAATAACGTTTGGTACAACAATATAAATACGCGTCCAGTAGTGTCAAAGGGAAATAACGTTTGGTACTACAACGTAAATCCGCGGCCAGTAGTGTCAAAGGTGAATAACGTCTTGTACTTCAACATAAATCCGCGGCCAGTAGTGTCAAAGGTGAATAACGTTTGGTACAACAATATAAATACGCGTCCAGTAGTGTCAAAGGGAAATAACGTTTGGTACTACAACATAAATCCGCGGCCAGTAGTGTCAAAGGTGAATAACGTTTGGTACTACGACATAAATACGCGGCCAGTACAGTCAAATGTGAATAACGTTTGTTACTACAACATAAATACGCGGCCAGTAGTGTCAATGGTGAATAACGTTTGGTACTACAACGTAAATCCGCAGCCAATAATGTCAAAGGTGAATAACGTTTGGTACTACAACATAAATATGCGGCCAGTAGTGTCAAAGGGAAATAACGTTTGGTACTACAACATAAATCCGCGGCCAGTAGTGTCAAATGTGGTTAATGTTTGGTACTACAACATAAATACGCGGCCAGTTGAGTCAAATGTGAATAACGTTTGTTACTACAACATAAATACGTGGCCAGTAGTGTCAATGGTGAATAACGTTTGGTACTACAACGTAAATCCGCAGCCAATAGTGTCAAAGGTTAATAACGTTTAGTACTACAACGTAAATCCGCGGCCAGTAGTGTCAAAGGTGAATAACGTTTGGTACAACAATATAAATACGCGTCCAGTAGTGTCAAAGGGAAATAACGTTTGGTACTACAACGTAAATCCGCGGCCAGTAGTGTCAAAGGTGAATAACGTCTTGTACTTCAACATAAATCCGCGGCCAGTAGTGTCAAAGGTGAATAACGTTTGGTACAACAATATAAATACGCGTCCAGTAGTGTCAAAGGGAAATAACGTTTGGTACTACAACGTAAATCCGCAGCCAGTAGTGTCAAAGGTGAATAACGTCTTGTACTTCAACATAAATCCGCGGCCAGTAGTGTCAAAGGTGAATAACGTTTGGTACAACAATATACACTCAGCGTCACAAAAATCGCACCTCTCTGAGTTTGCGCGAAAAATGGCTGTAATGGCTAGAAACGAATTATATTTATATAGACATTGGTATGTTTGAAATGGGTATTTAAATAGTTTTACATTATTAATAAAAAAATTATGAAATCATTAAAACATTTATCATTATAGAGCGTCAAAAATAAACACTGTCAAATGCTCGTTAGTAAGGACGCTAGTTACACCACCTCAAAAGGGTATAAAAGGGTCGATCTGGATGTAATATGGATCAGTCGTAATTTAGACTTTGCAGTGAACACACGTGAAGAAGTAACACAAGTAAGAACAAGTAAAGATGGACACCAGCTCTGAAGAAGCCGCTCAAGTGATTGCGCTATTGCAGTCGGGGATGCGGCAGTGTGACGTTGCTCCACAGTTGAACCTGTCCCGTTTTTCAGTTCGACGGGTGTTTCATCGTTTTCAGCAGACTGGTGGTTATGTTAGAAAACCGTGATCTTGAAGAAAACGGTGCACATCAGAAAGAGATGACCGTTTCATCGTTACGACATCTTTACGAAACCGTTTTACAAATGCTGTTGAGTTGTAACAACAGCTTCGATCAAGTCTGAGAACATCTGTGAGTTTTTCTACGATAAGAAGAAGGTTACACAAAAATAATTTAACAGCCCATAGACCTGCTAAAGGTCCAAAACTTACTGCACAGCATCGCAGAGATCGCCTAGAGTTTGCTCGCAATCATTGCGAGTGGACTCTAGAACAGTGGCGGACCGTACTCTTCTCTGATGAGACGAGGGTCTGTCTCTTCGGCAATTACAGACGTAGTAGGGTCTATAGAAGACAGGGGGAGAGGTTCACACAACCCTGCTTCGAAGAATCCGTCGAATACGGGGGTGGCTCATGTATGTTTTGGGCGGCATTTCTGTCGACGGGAAAACGGAACTTGTATGCGTTTCCCGGACTCGGGGTGGCCGTGGGCAAGGATCATCAAATGCTGGTCGCTACATTACTGAAATCCTGGAGGAACATGTGGTCACGTATGCTGGTTATGTCGGTGATGGATTCATGTTAATGCATGATAATGCTCGTTGCCATACCGCGGCTATTGTACGGGATTATTTACAGGAGGTCGACATCCCTGTTATGCATTGGCCAGCACGAAGTCTAGACCTTAACCCAATATAAAATCTCTGGGATGACCTAAAACGGCGCGTGCAAACTCGAGATCCAGCTCCAACCACTCTTCAAGAGCTCCAAGATGCGGTACTTGAAGAGTGGGAACAAATACCTCAAGAGGCTGTTGCGACCCTTGTAAAGTCCATGAAAGATTGCATGGAAGCCGTTATCAAGGCAAGAAGGGTAACACTAGGTTTTAAGAACTTTTTTTGTATTTATTAAGTTTTTTTTTAAATTATTAAATTGCAAATTTGTCTTTTTCTTTAATTTACTCTTTCGTCTCGTTATAAAAGTAAAATTCAATTAAAATTCCTAAAAGCTAATGAAATTACCTTTCGAATGATACCCTCAAACTACAAGATTGCCATTGGCCTGTTGTGTTATAATAGTATTTAAATTATTTTTTTCGGATGTGCGATTTTTTTGACGCCGAGTGTAAATACGCGGCCAGTAGTGTCAAAGGTGAATAACGTTTGGTACAACAATATAAATACGCGTCCAGTAGTGTCAAAGGGAAATAACGTTTGGTACTACAACATAAATCCGCGGCCAGTAGTGTCAAAGGTGAATAACGTTTGGTACTACAATATAAATACGCGGCCAGTACAGTCAAATGTGAATAACGTTTGTTACTACAACATAAATACGCGGCCAGTAGTGTCAATGGTGAATAACGTTTGGTACTACAACGTAAATCCGCAGCCAATAGTGTCAAAGGTGAATAACGTTTGGTACTACAACATAAATACGCGGCCAGTAGTGTCAAAGGGAAATAACGTTTGGTACTACAACATAAATCCGCGGCCAGTAGTGTCAAAGGTGGTTAATGTTTGGTACTACAACATAAATACGCGGCCAGTAGAGTCAAATGTGAATAACGTTTGTTACTACAACATAAATACGCGGCCAGTATTGTCAATGGTGAATAACGTTTGGTACTACAACGTAAATCCGCAGCCAATAGTGTCAAAGGTGAATAACGTTTGGTACTACAACATAAATCCGCGGCCAGTAGTGTCAAAGGTGAATAACGTTTGTTACTACAACATAAATACGCGGCCAGTAGTGTCAATGGTGAATAACGTTTGGTACTACAACGTAAATCCGCAGCCAATAGTGTCAAAGGTGAATAACGTTTGGTACTACAACGTAAATCCGCGGCCATTAGTGTCAATGGTGAATAACGTTTGGTACTACAACGTAAATCCGCAGCCAATAGTGTCAAAGGTGAATAACGTTTGGTACTACAACGTAAATCCGCGGCCAGTAGTGTCAAAGGTGAATAACGTTTGGTACAACAATATAAATACGCGTCCAGTAGTGTCAAAGGGAAATAACGTTTGGTACTACAACGTAAATCCGCGGCCAGTAGTGTCAAAGGTGAATAACGTCTTGTACTTCAACATAAATCCGCGGCCAGTAGTGTCAAAGGTGAATAACGTTTGGTACAACAATATAAATACGCGTCCAGTAGTGTCAAAGGGAAATAACGTTTGGTACTACAACATAAATCCGCGGCCAGTAGTGTCAAAGGTGAATAACGTTTGGTACTACGACATAAATACGCGGCCAGTACAGTCAAATGTGAATAACGTTTGTTACTACAACATAAATACGCGGCCAGTAGTGTCAATGGTGAATAACGTTTGGTACTACAACGTAAATCCGCAGCCAATAGTGTCAAAGGTGAATAACGTTTGGTACTACAACATAAATATGCGGCCAGTAGTGTCAAAGGGAAATAACGTTTGGTACTACAACATAAATCCGCGGCCAGTAGTGTCAAATGTGGTTAATGTTTGGTACTACAACATAAATACGCGGCCAGTAGAGTCAAATGTGAATAACGTTTGTTACTACAACATAAATACGCGGCCAGTAGTGTCAATGGTGAATAACGTTTGGTACTACAACGTAAATTCGAAGCCAATAGTGTCAAAGGTGAATAACGTTTGGTACTACAACATAAATCCGCGGCCAGTAGTGTCAAAGGTGAATAACGTTTGGTACTACAACACCAATCCGCTTGCTTCTATCACTTATAGCGAATCCCTGTTATGAGAGAAGTGCATATTCAGCAGTGAACCAAATAAATTTTGTTATTTTTTTAACATATGCGATGTTATGCATTCATTGTGTAACATGTAATATAAACAGTGTACTTACGACCTAGAATTTGAAGAACTGGTGGAGGGGGAGGGGGAGGTAATATTCCTCTATGGTCTACATCTGTAGGAGGTACATCCTGAAAGAGAAACAGTTATATGAATAATAAGACACAAGCAATACATGTAAGAGAATCAATTACCCCATTTCGTCTTTTGAGTGTCGTAAGGACTATGGGAAAGGCAGAAAATTCTTATGGCTTCCGATAGATGGCGGTATAATCAACTTGATTACGAAAAAGGTAAAATATCCAGACCAGCGACGACATTGACCTTTGACGATATCATCCGGGTAGCCAACCTTTTTTTTTACGTTTTATTTTTTTATCCTTGTGTCATTACATTCATCATCAGAGTGAAAGATAAGAGTGCCAAGTGCGAAGTTCTTCGCAGGCCTTGTGTCTATTATTATATGATGAAGAAAGAAGAGTATGCCGTATTTATATGAATTAAAAAGCTAATTAACATTAATTTAAATTTATTATTTATAAATCATAGGAGTTATTACAATTTTCATTATTACCTACGTCAATAGTAGTTAAGTAGTTTAATAAGTAGGTTGATATGTAGATATTTGTACTAAACAAAACCACTTCTTGGCAGTCAGGTAAAAAGTCGAACTTTTAATGCTTAGCATTCTTTAGCAGTCAACCTTGAAACATGCATAAAACTTCTCATAATAGATTGTCCGAGACACTTGACAGACTATTCTTCTGTATTTATTTCTGAATGATTTTCTGATGATGCCGACGTAAAAGAGTCCGCCATATTGATAATAAAACTATATAGGATATACGTCACTAGACTGCGTTTCTTTTACATATTTATATACGTTTACAATCATTCTTTTTCGGTTTCCGCAATATGTGACCGTTTCCGCTTATTTCGTGGTGATTTAAAATCTTTATAAGACTTTGATGTCGATGGACTCGATTACATACCAGTGATAATATATAAAACGTCACAAAACAATAACAAAAACTTTATTACAAAACGTAACAATACAACAAACAAAACAAACTTAATAAAAATGAAAACAACAACTATAACCGAAAAGTTTAAATCTCAAACTATGATGAGTCTTGCTCCGTCCGCTCTCGCAAATACGTACGACGTGAGACTGCGAATCGTGTCGAAACAGGTTTGTTATCTCTGAATGACCGCTTCCTTCACCCTAACCCATACCATGAGACACGCTTAGCGCATAACGATACGTAATCTTTATGAAATGTATGGAAACAATTCCTGTATTTTTGTTTCGATGCTAACATAATACACTAGGTCAATGTACGTTTTTCCGCCTGCTGTAGAAACATACTATAGAAAGACCCTGCTGTCCATTTCCCGCAGTCATCTTTTATGAAACCAACAGGACGATACTAAGCAGTAGATATTCTTACACCGTTAGTACACGGCGAACAATATTATGAAACAGGGCAGCGTGTACAGACCTGGCTGTAGGAGTCCGATAGCACCTTCATCGAAGCCATGGTGGGCAGCGTGGGCACCGTGGGTACTGTGGGCACTTGGGGCGTGCTGGGTAGCGTGGGCAGCGTGGGCAGCGCGGGCAGCGCGGACAGCGCGGGCATGTTGGGCATGGGCGGCGGCGGCAGCGGCGCGGGCGGCGGCGACTCCGGCGTGTCCGACAGCGCGCCGCGCGCCGCCGCCACGCTCGTGCGCTGTGCACAAGGAATTAACTCTTAAAGTCCAGCCCATAACGTTCATTTCCACACTAAGGAGCACATCAATTTTTAAATTAAAAAAAAAATGTGGTAAACAATATGTAATCCCATAAATAAAAATAAATCCAATACCACTGTAAGACTTCAAGATGTTGTAATATTCAAGAACTGAAGGTAGTCGGGCTAACTATGACGTCGGGACGTCAAACGCCTCAGCTCTCAGGTTCTTTAGAACACCCATGTTCACGGGCCATGGACGCTCTAAAGAAAATGAGGGAATGGTAAAGCACCCAAAACGTGGGAAAATTAAATAAAACGCGATAAAATTAGTAAAATTAAGTTTATTTAATCCAATCTTGTTTTAGACAAATCTAGAATTAGAATTCCTTGGGGTTTTAGTCGGTGCGAGTACAATAGTATATTTCATTACGAGTGCGGAAAGCCTGTCATTGCAAAGAGTTCAAGAGAGAGTTGACAGTCGGAATAAATTGCAATGACGGTTCCGCACGTGTACTGAACAACTATTTTTAATACAGTTGCGAAAAAATGAAGCAATTTAATAAAGAACATTTTTGGAAAATTGCGCCAACCGTAAAAGACTATAAGCAGAGATTTTTTTGTTTTCTTCACCCATTCTGGGTAGGCAAAGGGAACTATGCCCATACAGCCAAGTCTTCAGTATTTTTTTTATTCATATGAAATGAAAATGAAATATAACGAGATGAAATGAAATGAAACCTAACCTAACTTATTGAATCAAATCATTAAATCTTATATTGACACAAATTAGTAGCTAGTTTTTAGAAATATTTGCATGAATCATAAAAACTTCTATGAATTTTTTTTAGTAAAAACTTTGTGGTTGGTTTTTTCTTTTTAATAGACATTATTTTGACAGTTGGGAAAGAGAACGCACGAGTTCGGAAAAGGTAAAGAAAAAGCTCGAGTATGTAATAGCCCACATCCCGAACGCTATACGTCCCTGCAATACGCCACTTTTTGAGCAACTGTATTAAAAATAACCTGTCTTTGCCCCCGCGAGGCGGATATGTTGTAGACATTTCCCCATTCCGGCGTCATTAAAATCGATTTCCGTTCTAGGTATCATTTTGCCGTATACTTAGAAAACATAAAAATTATCGAACAAATAACTCACCAAATTATTCGCATAATTATTCGTGAACGAGTGCAAAGCGTTAACATATTCCGTCTGTATTCATTCAACGTAACTCTTTTAAACATGAATGACGTGTGATTGCTACAAGTTTGTGTCCACTGAACTTTTATGGACTCGCAAATATTTTAAATGAATAAAAGAAAAAAGACAGCAACGAAGATAGTTTATGATGGAGAACAGGCGAATACTCGGACCTATTCATCTGTGCTCAGCATTACAGATCGGCGACATATACGAATTAAATCTTACGGGTAATGTAACAAAATTCATTTCCATGCGAAAGTGCACACAAGAAAAAACCTGAAATCCGATGTAAAAAGCTGTGATTTTGACATTACAAACAGACACTTCAATTTTATTTATTTGTATAAATCTACCCATTTAAATAAACGCGATAAAAATAGTTTTATTGAATGTTACTACACCTCACGCGTAAACATAATAAATATTTTTTTTAAACAGAGAATCGATTTTAATAAATACTACCAGAGACCCATTTTACTGGAAAAGCGGCATTCCATCTTAGTCCTCACGGGTGACGACGCATCTGCATTTTGATTCTTTATTGAGGATAAATGTAGATGTCTATGGGTCACAGCAACCACTTAACATCAGGTGGACTGTGTGCTCGTTTGTCACCCTATCCTATAAAAAAATATAATAATTATAGCTTTGTATCTAACAGTGAGGAGATTATAGACTTATTAGAATATGTTGAGCTGTAAAACTAGTATTTCAAGCAATAAACGAGCAACAAAAACTTTCAATATATACTCACAGGTATCGTCCAGTTGCTGTTGCTCCACCGAGTGTTGGTTTCTGGTATGTACGGCTGTTCTGGTTCATCTGTAATACAGATATGGAAACAATTAGGATTAAACAAACGATAAATACAATGATAAACATTTACCCACAACCTCTGCTAAAACATAATAAATATACCTAACACTATTAAAGAAAAATTATACTAACAAAATTCTGTTTAGGAATAATACCTTGATTTTTTTTATAGTACTGAGGACTGAGATGTAGGAGCACACCCCCGACGCTCCATAAAAACAAACTGATTAAACCACCTACTTCTACAAAAATACACTTTGTGTGTGTGCGTAGTTATCATAGGGTTGTGATAAGCCAATCAGTCCAATCAAGAACAAAAATATATTACACACTCGCAGCTAGAATTCGCTATGTGTGACAGGCTATTCGCTGCGATTAGATTCATTCGCCGCAAGTTGAATTCGCTGCGAATTGAATTGAACATGTTCAATTTTACTCTCTGCGAATGAGCACTCACTGCGAGAATTCGCTGTGTGACAGCTTGCGCTGCGAGTAGCCATTCCGCTCCAGACTACACGCCTGTGCATAGGTCGTTTCTTTGCTGCAAGATACATGTGTGTAGGTCAATCAAATGAGTTAACCTATAAACGATTCTCTAAAATAGGGAAATTACGATATAATTCGTTTCTTGGGTCGTGTATAGAAAAAATGGGGAGCTGTTTGACACAAATAACAGTAATTTAAAAAAATGCAAAGTAAAACGCCTTCATTGTTTAACTAATTAATTAAGTTGGGATTCGAAATAGAAATCCAAGAGCAAATGAAAAGAAATTTTAAGAATATAAAAGATACATATTATAGGTAATTCTCGTGTGGTACTCGCTGTGTGTGGCAGGCAGGCAGCAAATTGTCGCTTCGTATGACCGGAACTAAGAGACATCAACCAGAAAGCATAAGTAAATAACCAGCATATTTTTATACAAACAGGGTCGCCCAACCAGAAGATGGGAAGACGATAACTGCCTGAGCTTGGGGCCATACTGGACAAGGGTAGCGGTAGACAGAGTCCAATGGAAGCAGTTGAAAGAGGCCTATGCCAAAAGGCACACCGAACTGAGGAACTTACTATAACTAGCTCCACAGTAGGAACTCAAGCAAAATAATGTTTAACCCCTAAGTTCGAAAATAAATGGCTATATTTTTTGTAATTCATATTCATTTTGGTTGGTAACTTTTTATTTCGTTAATATTAAACTGATTGAAAAATATGAAAACAACAAGAAAGTTAATGATTATCACCATATTGGCTATTAAAATGCAACAAACATTTTAAAAAAATGTCGGTTCACCTAAAGATTGACTAAAATGAAATTGGTATAAAATGAAGGAATAAAATAATATAATTTTTAAAAAAAATTGACTTTTGATATTTACATTTTTTGAAGTTATACTTCTTTTGGGGCGTTTGGGAAAAATTAGTAGTGAGTTTTTTTACGATGCGCGTGCACACCGACAGCTAAAAACGACACCATGAAGTTGTTACAACGCGCGCGCACACTGACACCTCAAAGCGACAACTTCATTGGGTAACTGTCTCTCAAGTTTTCGTGGGAACTGATATTTAAGGTAGTTATTTTTAGTTATTTTTGTTTTGTTACGCTCAACTTCCTACGTGCGTACATAAGTACACATACATTTTTTTTATTTATAGATAATAATTGCTTGTTTAGTGAGCTTGATGAGTGTCACATTTTTATATTAGTAATAGTCAATATTCTTTGATAAAGGCGACAAACAAGTAATGTTTTAACAGATACTCCTGACAGAAAGTTGTTGCTGTGACTCACGGACATCTATCCTTCTAAATGTGTTGTCACCCCTAAGCATTTTGCCACTATTTTACACCAGTATATGGTAAGAGTTTGGTTCCTTCCCCACACAAGTCGAGCCATTCGTGCTGTAGCCAAAAACACTGCAGGGTAACTTTAAGACAGTAGAGGCAGATACATAAATATATTTTCATTTCATACTATAATCTGAAAACCATACCGATCTCCGGCTCAATAATCGACAATGTAAGAATAATCACAGGCGCATAGTGAATGAGAAAAGCAGAAAACTAGACAGTAAAGAGGAAAATGTGAAAAGGCGTTTATTTAGCAGTGTACGCATTAGAACCAAACGGTTTGCTACACCGTTCATCATGCGTACAGCAAAGGAGTGGAATAAGTTGCCAGCATAATTATGTGTTTCCATCCGAATACAATGTGGGTGTCTTCAAGGCAAAAGTAAATAGGCTTTTGTTAAGTTAGTGCGCTTCACCATCTTAAGCTAAATCACCACTTACCATCAGGTGGGATTTTAGTTAAGCGCTGGCTTAGAATAATATATAAAAAAAGTATGTCATTATGCAGAGGCAGATACCTTTACACTGAAAACTGTCGCTTGCTCTATATTTAAAAGTTAATTCATAGCGATGTAGTTATTATAATAAATGTCATAATATATTATAATTTATAACAAAATTGCAAAAGAACTAGCCTGAAATTTGGATGCAGCATCAAAGACCGAAACAGAGATCCACTATCGCATAAAATTGACTTCTACTGGCATTCCCAGGACTCTCAAACCTAAGTACTAACCGTTCATAGCATCCATAGAGTTAGTACCATAGAATGATGTGGGCGGCGGTGGGTTGCCCGTGCTCTCCGGTGTAAGTAGATCCAGCCCGGGTAACGCGTCTTGGGACTTTTGCGACATTGTCGCACTAGCCACTGTAAAATGAACTCTTATTAATTTTCCAAATTGCCATTTCCAAATTCGACAACATTGATTTACATTTATAAATCCAAAAATAAGCAATGTTACAAAGAGAATGAAATTGCAAGCTGATACAAAGTTTAAACATTTTTTTAGACATCAAACAAATCTAACAACTATTGTTAACTTATTGTTATGAGGATAAGATGTTTTAAACGATTGACCTACTACAAAAGGACATAAGATACGCGCACAATAGGGTCCGAGCCAAAACCCAAAGTGTTCCAAAACGCAAAACCGGTACTACACATATATAATGTTCTGCTATTTAGTGAAAACACTTAAAAACCTTTACATCTTTATTTTTACTATAAACATCAGAGTGAACGACAGTACGGAAGCGTTATGCAACGTACACACGAGCACGGGTTTCACTTACAGTAGCACACAGTGAAAAAATACTAGAGTCTGATATTATCAACTAAAGTTTATAATTAAAAAAAAAATTATACTTGCAAACATAGAATTTATAAACAAGTCATTAATTGAATAAACAATCATGTTCTCTACTCAGAGCTAGCATATGATTCTAGAACATGAATGAACTATCGTAATATTTAGAACAAAGGTTCTATGGAGTCGCTTTGATGACTTTTCTTTAAAATGGAATCGGTACTAAAGGCAAGGCGGTGTTTTAGGGGCCGGCGGTCACAGAAAAAAAACATTTTTACATGATATAGGAAGGAAAAGGAGAGAGTTTGACACACGCATTGACTTGGGCAATACACAGTTCAATCTGACTACGAATTTGTATTTATGTTCCTATATTTCACTTTTCTTCATAATGTAGAAATATTATAGCCAAATTGCAACAATAATTCGATTGCTATTAAATTGTCAATTGTAATATTAACTGCTGATTTAGCACGAGCACGGCGGTGAAGGGAAATATATAATAGTGGGGAAACCTGGATGTCAAAGAAATTAAAAAAAATGTTTCGATATTAACACTCATTGGGGTAGCGAGGCAATATTTTTTATACAATAAGGGTGATACGAGCACACAGTCCACCCGAAGGTAAATGGATGCTGTGGCCCATAGACAGCTACCTCCATAAAGAATCAAAATGTAGATGCGTTGTCATACCTGAGGCCTAAGATAAAATGTCTCGTTAGCAGTAAAAGGGTCTCCGGTTTTCTACACTCACCATACGAAACACGGCAGCATTAAGCTAATAATTAACGCTGGTATTCTGTGAAAGCGTGGTCCTTCTCTGGTCGAGTCGACCCTTTCATGCTACAACCATAAATATAGCTGTACCAGGGCTCTACCATGTATAATACCAATTAATGAGCCATAAATAAATTGAGAAACATTTGTACATTATAATATATCGTATGCTTATTACCTGAATTATTATCCGATGTATTAGGGTTATTTTCATTTGGCGCGAACGTTTTTAGGAAATCGTTTATATTAAAATCTTGTTTTTCATCCGACCTATTGTTTATGACCTCTATTTTATTAGCTGTAAAAGTACAAAAATATTATATATTTCAATACATGTGAAAGGAAATACTTTGTACATCTCTTTAAGTATATTGTATGCATGGAGGATTGTGATATTTTATTAGGTTGAGGAAAAAGTTTATTCGTATTTTATATATAGATTCAGGCACATTATACGAGGGTGGATTGAAAAGTACTCGGCCTAACACAGATCCATTCAATTCTAAAAATCAAATCTACCCACATTATTTAGTTCAGTTCAGACTAGTTCATTGTGTGAAGTTCGAAACGTGTGCGATAATTAGTTGTGATTTTATAAATTTATTAACAAAGTAATCGGACATAATTTCCGCGAATGGAGCAAATCGAGCAGCGTGCCGTCATTAAGTACCTCCATAAGAAGGGGCTATCATCAAAAGCCATCCATGGTGACATGGTCAGTACATTAGGCGATTGTGCTCTGTCATATTCATTCGTCAAAAAATGGATATCAGAATTTAAGCGTGGTAGAGAGAGTGTGAAAGATGAACCCCGCTCTGGAAGGCCTTCGACGTCAACTACTGACGAAAATATTAAAAAAGTACTTGATTTAATAATGGGAGACCGCAGATTAAAAATTAGAGAGATAGCCGAGATTATAGGCATCTCTTATGAACGAACTCAAAACATCATTGTCAACGAGTTGGGTTTCCACAAGGTGTCTGCGAGGTGGGTTCCGCGACTGCTTTCAGTTGAACAAAAAAGGACGCGATTGACTATTTCACGCGACTGTTTGGAGTTATTTGAAGCCGATGCAGATGATTTTTTGAATCGTTTTGTTACTATAGACGAAACATGGGTTTATTACTGTACACCGGAAACAAAACAACAATCAAAACAGTGGAGAAGACCTGGTTCACCACCCCCTAAAAAGGCTAAGTCGATTTTGTCGGCAAATAAGGTGATGGCTTCAGTATTCTGGGACTCGAAAGGTGTGATTATGAATGATTATCTTGAAAGGGGTCAGACTATAAACTCTGATTACTACTGCACCTTACTACGTCGTTTACGAGAGGAAATAAAAGAAAAACGTCGAGGAATGCTCAGAAGAAAAGTCCTGTTTCATCAAGATAACGCCCGTGTTCACACGTCAGTACAGTCAATGGCTGAAATTCACAACTGTGGCTTTGAACTGTTACCGCATCCGCCGTATTCACCTGATCTGGCACCATCAGACTTCTTTCTGTTCCCTAACCTAAAAAAGCACTTGGGAGGTCAAAGATTTTCGACAAACGACGAGGTCAAAGCAGCTGTAGACGCATATTTTGACTCTAAGGAAGAATCATTTTTTTTTCAACGGTCTAAATGCTTGGAAGGGGAGGTGGCCAAAGTGTATTGAACTTGATGGTGATTATGTAGAAAAATAAAAATATAACTGATTTAGTATGTGTTTATTTTCTTGGTTAGGCCGAGTACTTTTCAATCCACCCTCGTATATATATATATACTACATGCGTGTGTGTGAAAGGGAAGGGTAGAGTGAGTAGTAATACCTAATGCATTGTTTCGTCAGAATCGTACCGAGCTAGAAAAGAGTTCGGCGTCGGCGCGAATATTGACCTTAGCCGATTTAAATTACACTGCTGGTTTTATAGTATTGTAATGATTTTTTTTTATGAAATTATCGTTTCATTTAGCTATACTAATATGATGGAGCGTGAATAATAAAACATTGTAAGCAGATGCTTTTTTTATCCACGGGAACGATTTTCTTTCTGACCCATGATCAAAGGTATCAGTGGTACTATCGTCTGTCTTCGTTTTCGGGAGCTTTCACAAGCACCCGATACATGTGCCATTTTGTTCGATAACTGGTTGCCATCTTATAGGTAGTGACATAATAATGTTGCTGCAAAAATCTTGGAATTTTTGATTAAAAAAAAATGCGACAAGTAGCTTTGACAGTCCTTTCTTGATTAGAACCACCAAAAGAGGTGAAAATCTCAGGGTGCAAGGTCGGAACTATATCTTAAATGCATTAACACTTTCCAACCAAGCTCCAAGCTCTTTTAATTTTTGCCGAGTGGCCAAATATGTGTGTGGTCTGGCATTATCGCGATGTAAGACCACTCCTTCTGTTTACCAATGCCATCCGTATAGTTGTTGGCAGTAGAGATCCGAATCAATGGTTACGCCTAGCGGTAAAAGATCATAATAAACGATGTCCTTCCAATCCACCTACATACACACAGCAGCACATTATTGCGTGTTAATCCGGGCACCGCTACAATCTGTGGAATTTGATTACCCATTTACCCATTCCTGTCGTTAAGTGATCCACTTTTCATCACCAGTGACCAATTTTTTCAAAAATGGTTTGGTTTCATTACATTTCAATAGAGAATCGTAAATGAGTACACAATTCATTAGATTTCTTTCAGTGAGCTCGTGTGGTACCCAAATATCGAGATTTCTTGAATAGTCAGACATTACAAATGGGTCAAAACTGTTTCCTGATCAATTCCCAATTCCTCTGCTGTCGTAACAACTAATATGCCGATCTTGCTCCACTTTATCAAAAATGGCATCGACTTTATCCGTATGAGGGCGACCACAGCGAGATATTGAAATTCCTGGACTTAAAACGCTTGAGCCAACTTTGTGCTACTCTTACTGACACTGCATTAAGTCCATAAACGTGTCGCATTTTTCCCTTTTTTTGTAATAAAACTTCAGAATGTATCGAATTTCTCCGTTCCTTTTACATAATGTCCTTTATGTATTGATATTAAAACCAGCCAGATACAAACAGTACAACTAAATAGATTTTTCTTCAATTTTATACAAACAAAATACGAAGAAACTTTTTCCCTGACCTATTATTGTGTTACGAATACATTAAATTAAACTAAACAAAACATTTGTCGAGTGTATACTAAAGATGTCAAACACATAATAGTTTGCAGTCAAACAGTTGCACAGGGGAGATATTTTTATTTATTTAGGTTTACCAATGTTTGATTACACTGTATTTAACAAAAGGGCTTAAGAACTAACTTATGTAGCTAAGTGTAACAATCGTTTAAGGAAAACACCACATGCAGATATTGTCACCAAAGGATTTTTTAAATGTTGCCAACAAAATAAATACTACTCAATTTTTGGGATTTCAATTGTTCCTCTTTCAATAATCTGTCGAGTGTATATCAAGGCAATTTTTTTTTTATTTTAATATTTTGTATGTGATCAGTTGAAAGTGAAATGCTTCTTGCAGCTTGCTTAATATACAAACTTAAAAATTATATGAATTTCGACTACAAAAATTGATACGTAATTTATGTAAAGGCAGCCTGAATACTATTTAGTGGTGGCAAATGAGAACCCATATCTTATTCTTATCCCATAAATGATTTATTTATTTATTTGATGATGATGTAAGATGATTTGGAGAAATGACCAAAGACCTTGTAGATTCTATGATAATACTGTCGTGTTGTTTTAATACAAATGTAAAATATTTGAAAAATCCTAAAGTGCACGCCTCACGAGCGTTTCATTTAATTTTGACGAAAAAATAAATTGTAAATTTTAACATAATTAATAATGTTTACCAAAATAAATCGATTACACAAAATATAAAATCGACATAGGCGGTATGGTACATTTGTCTATTATATAAGTACATTTATATATATATATATATATATATATATATATATATATATATATATATATATATATATGTACATTTATCCTTTGTCTATCAAGGCCTAAATAAAAAATAATTTATAGCAATAAAAACTTATAAAAGTTGAAAATCACTTTATTACAAAACTACGCCTAACTAGGCTATTGATATGAAATAGTGCATCAGTTGATGTAATTCTGAAGCTAAACTCAGTCTCGATATGTCAATTTTTTCGGGAGTTATCGTGACCACATACAAAATCAACATCTGGACGTATACGAAAAAAACTTTTAAAATCGTTTTTTTCCAAAGTAAAAATATAAAATTATTTTTAGAAGATATAAGATGGATTAATTAGTGTTTTCTTGATATACTCATATTATCGTATAAGTGCAATATGGTTAGGATAGAGGTATTTTAAGTATACAAAATTGCTTGACCTTGACGTGTCGGGAGTAATAACGCTTCGCGTTATATGGCGTGCAATATCCATGTAATAATGATGGCGAGCATTAAATACACTTCGTACTATCAAAATTTTAAAAACTAAAAATACAAACAAAATCAACCTTACTCACCACTGTTAAGGTCTGTATCAGAATCATTGAAAATCGACAAAGGATTTTCTGATGTTAAAAATGATGATAGGCCCAGATTGTAAAGAGATCCGTCAGCAGCCAATGATGTGTTGAATGTTTGGTCAATGTTGTATGATACTAAAATATACAGAAAAAATTATAGGTATTTACACTTACTAATATTAAAAGACAGACAACATAAACTCTTCTTAAAACCCGGAACTATCAATAAATAAACCACATTTTGTAATCAGACCATACACATTTAAATTATAAGGTTTAGTTTAAGGAGTGAATCGAAACCTGTAAAACTCATGTCTAAATACTTAAATGCCACTTAATTTTAAGGTGCCGCCGTAAGGTCTCGTGCTGTCTCTATCATTTTAAGTCAAATTGCCTGTGATACCAAGAGATTTAACTACATCTTAAAATGGAATAGCGTTTGAATATTTGGTCATTAGGCTATTAACTTTAGACTATTATTAAATAAATAAACAAAGAAAACCCATGGTCAAATAGTATCTTATTTAAAGATAAATCTGAATATGAAGCAATGATTAATTTAACTCACTATCATCATCCCCAGTCTCTGTGGCATTGGGAAGATCTAAGTCCTCATCTGGTCCAGGCGAGGGAACATCTTCATCCCTCTGTGGAGGGGATGGAGCTGCATTGGGTAAGGTTGGTATTAACTCGTCTAACTTTCGCTTTAATGCGCGAACACGTGCGCCAAAAGTTTTGTATGCCTGTAATGTAAGATTTGACTTTTTATAATAATGGTTTAGGTTAACAATTAGACGCGGTAGGTGGCGCTGTTTTCAAGATCAAGAAATCATCCGTGCGAGGCGGTTTGCTAGTTATTGACATAATCAAAACTCCTTTATTAATATTTCAGTATCGACAACAATTAACAACTATATGTAGAACATTTGTTAAAACTTTATTGCACTTAAAAAATTAAAAAGTACAGATATTTCGTTTACTACACATTTATTGCATCATAGCTAAACACAATTACGTGACACATTTTTAAATAACAAGATAAAAAAAAGAATATTATAAAAACAAAACTATTTGTTAATTCATTAGTTAATGTCAATAAATTAATTTGTTAAATATTTGGCAACACTTCAAATCTTACTGCTCATATGAAAACAAAACAGTTCAGCTAATCGGAATCTGTTGCCAAGAAAAAAACTTAAAACTTAAATTATTGTTCATGGGTTGCATCGAAAAATTTAATGTGACTTCAAGTCTAAGGATTTGTAACAGTCTCAAAAATCCATAAACATTACCAATTTTTCTACTCATAGTTATGTTATGCAAGAGAAAAGGACAGATACTAATAATTTACAGTCATATTGCAAGTCAAGCATAATATGGTATTGCTAAATTGGAGGGATAATTCACATATTAAAATAAAATATAAAAAAAATCTCACATAAGCAACAACTTTTACTTCCCCCCTTTGCGTAGAGTAGTACTGATTTGCAGATGCTAAGAGTGCTAAAAGAGCTTCCCGAGCAACTATTTCTCTCTGGAGTGCTTGTGTGTACCTTTCTACACAGGCTATGCCCTCATTAAGTTCTTTCTCCACATCATCCTTATTACTTCTATCTGTAAACAATAATTAAATTATAAATATTACCATCGTAACATCACTAACATATCCTAATATATTTTGCAGATTTGGATAATTATGTCAGTGACTAATAATTATATCAGTGGTGAGTGTAGAGACAGGGAGACCCTTTGAAACCCCTGGAAACAAGGTATTCCATTTTAGTCCTCATGATGACAACACATCTGCATTTTGATTCGTAGTCGAAGATAGATGTAGATGTCTATGGGCCACAGTACCCACTTACCATCAGGTGGACTGTGTGCTTGTTTGTCACCCTTATCCTATAAAAAATAATTAAAAAATTTGTACTACCAAGTTCAATATAAATTGTTAAGAATAACTCAAAAACTACTGGTCTGACCTTGTCGGCAGAAAAGACTTAGTGGTGGCATATGGCTTTGAAAAAAAAATTTGACTAAAAAAATAAAATACATACATAATAAATGAATACTACAAACAGTAACATCTAGTGAACTGTAGGCAAGCTAGGGAGGTCTTACCAGAAATTAACAGTTATTTAACCAGGGTCTTAATGAGATTGAACAAGCCACAGATCAGGATAGCAACAAGTGCTATCACAGGACATGGCTCTTTTAACATACATTTATTTACCATAGGAGTTACAGATAGTACCCTGTGCAGAGCATGTATGGGGAAATAGAACACGGCGGTTGCTGGCACGTCCGGAGGTCACTGCATGCAGGGCTAAACATCTCGGCACGCCAGGATCACTCCCCAAAGTTGCTTGCAATTGCAACATCAAACTTCTTGGGGAAGATTTTATGGCTCGAATAACAATAATATTCCTGCTCACACGCAAAATACTCTTTTAGGCGTGGAGTTGCCGAAAATAGCCCGTCTTAAACTAATTACTTACAGTAACATAATTGAATTTTCTAGGTGGCAGGAATTTTCTAATTAGAAGTTCGTCTGGGTACGTATCACCCTCTTACCTGTTTATGGCACTGAATATCCTGCCTACACTGTTGTTCCGGTGTGCAGGGTATAAACCAGTATAATGACAGGCTGTGAGGCATTCAATCTTAGTCCTCAGAGGCTACACTGCATCAGCACGGCTAGCATGGGCTGGGGACAAAAAATTTATCCACCAATTATATCCACTTACAAGGGATATAATTATCTTGTCCCTATGCCAAAGCACGGCAACGGGGAGAAGTATATCCCCGTTTGATATAACGAGTAGACATATATCCCCCATCCGTAGCATGGAGCCAAATGAAAGATAAAAAATTATGCTTTCTTGATATTTGAAAAGGACAATTTTATCCCAGTTCATTAGACGTGGGTTTAATATAAAATTCATTCAAAAAATCTATGTAAGTCTAAGTCTAGCTCCCATTTTATCTACTGTGATTATTACATCCACGGTGTACCCATGCTCGAAGGGTGGATAAAACTAAGCGAGGAGATAAACATTTTCTCCTTTCCCTGGGGATAAAATTGTCTCCTGCCCATGCTAGCCCGGCTGTTTGAAGTTGACTGCATGTGTCCATGCACTGTATTAACATACCATATTGCTTCAATTTATTTTAAAAAAAAAAACATACCCTTAAGGCTAGCACATAACGCATCTGCATCTGAGAGCTGCAAATGGCTCTCATGTATATATTTCAATCTCAAATCTGTATCCGCCTCCAGCACTGCACACTGTTTTATTTTATTCACTAACTGTTGTGGCTGAAAATTAAAACGGATATGTACGGATATTTACGTAAACATAATAAATGAATTCAATCATATTATTCAAGTACTAGCAACTTCTATATTATATTGTTGGTCATCCTATACTGGGCAAGCTATTTCATTGTACTGCAGCATGTCTCTTTCACATATAAAATACTTACCTTAACAGCTTATCATAAGCCCACGGCTGAACATAGGCCTACCCCATAGATTGCCTCATCAGAGGGATATTTGCCATAGTTGCCATACTTGGCAAGCACAGTTTTTTTTATTCAGCTGTTTTTTTTATAGGATAATGGTGACAAACGAGCACACAGTCCACCTGATGGTAAGTGGTTGCTGCGGCCCATAGACATCTACATCAATCCTCTATTACAAATCAAAATGTAGATGCGTTGTCACCCGTGAGGACTAAGATGGAATGCCTCATTTCCAGTAAAAAGGGCCTCCGGCCACCTGCACTCACCAAGCGAAACGCAGAGGTAAACCTCTACTTCACAATGGTATTCTGTGAGGTCGTGGTACCACCCCGGTTCGAGCCGGCCCATCCGTGCGACAGCAAAAGCTGCCGTGTGGCTCTACCACTGTTTAAAATTATCTATATAAAATATGAATGTTATCGAAAAGATGCTGCTGCCCATCTTCTGTTTCAGCTTCCCTCTCTCTTACGACACCCATAAGATTATATGGAGTAGTGAATATTCTTACAACGCCACTACATGGTTTAAATAAAATAAAAGAGTTTTTCAATTTCACTATATGTTACTTGATGATATCTATCTTCACCGATTGTTAACCAATGTTAATGATCCTTTTTATTAAGCTGACTATACTTTTAAGGTACCATTAAAATTTAAAAAGGATAAAAATGTATAGACAACATTCTAGTTGTCAGCTTGAACTTGTGCTGTTTGCTGTTGTTGCGTTAATTCAAAACGATCTTGAAATTTAATTTGTTTTAAAAGTAAAAACTGACTTCAAAAAAAAATAAAGTAACTCTTACATAATTTAATAGCTTCTGAAGTTGGTGCTCTAACTCTTCAAAATACTTTGTGACTAAATTCTAGAAGCTAATTATTTATTTGGCAACTATTTAAATGTTTTTTAGTTTTTGAAGTCGGTTTTTACTCTTCTTTTCAATTTAAGTATTTAAAACATGTTAACATTTTCCTACATAACATATTACATACAAACCTTTTAGTTTTTTAACAGTCTTAATTTTCTAAAGAATATTGAAATATTCACACCTGAAAGTCCAAAGGATCGTCATCTGTCTTTTTCACAGCTCCAGCACTGAGGAGTCCAGTTAGATCTGACAGGAATTCATCATCATAAACTGATCTCTGTTCCCAAATCTTGAAAATCCGCAATATTTTTGGTCGCACCTTTTCATCCCTGCAAAGTTTTGTATAAATTTTAATTATAAGTACTGTTTTATGGTCCTAAAATTAAACACTGTTAAAAGAGCAGCTTTATCTGTTTTTTCAAGGAACTTTAGTCTACATTTAGTAACAATAAGTGTTTTAGTAATACAATTTTTTTTTTCAATAAGTTTTTGCATTCACTTTTTTTTCATAGGATAAGGGTGACAAACGAGCACAAAGTCCACCTGATGGTAAGTGGTTGCTGCGGCCCATAGACATCTACATCTATCCTTGTTTGCGAATCAAAATGCAGATGTGTTGTCACCCGTGAGGACTAAGATGGAATGCCTCATTTCCAGTAAAAAGGGTCTCCGACCACTTGCACTCACCAAGCGAAACGCAGAGGTAAACCTCTACTTCACGCTAGTATTCTGTGAGGTCGTGGTACCACCCCGGTTCGAGCCGGCCTATCCGTGCGACAGCAAAAGCTACCGCGTGGCTCTACCACTGTCTAAAACTTAAACATCACTTAAAACATTTTGTTACAAAATATGTCAATTTATTTATTTATTCATAGTTCATACCTACAATCCATGCATGATAGATAGCATGACACTAAAATGTGGCAGTATAACATCAAAAATTTCAATATAGGCACCACAGGTATGTGGGGAGAGTGATATGAAGCTGAACCGCCAAAAAAGGAAGCAGCAGAATCAAACTAAATCATAATTAGCACCGGATAGTTCTCTGACATTAAGGGGCTGTAACTGTGTTTTTGTTAATCTTATCCTAAAATATTGTACTGAGGAAACAAAGGTGATGATATATTGCATTTTTATTTTCTGTATGTATGCTGCTAATCTAATTAGAAAATCTATTTAGAAATCAATTTTTTGTGAATCAATACATCAGCTTACAATTTGAATCGATTTGAAAAAATCGAGGCACGACTTTCCATTGACTCCCGTCGAGTTGGGGGTTGATACGTATTTTTACAGTAAAGTTACACTATTATAAGCACACACACAAAGTTACAACATGCAGAAGCGCGTAATTTTTGAGAAAAAAAGTTACTGAAAATCAATTATTCTTGCATTGTTTATGTCTAATCCTACAATAAAACTGACGCAATTTTTTTATTGTTATTGTCAGTAGGGATGTCGATTCTTTCCGAAAAAGATCGATTTTTTAAATAGATTCGAATTGTAAGCTGATGTATCGATTCCCAAAAAATCGATTTCTAAAATATCTATATTTTTTTCATGTTTGCATTTATAATGTAAATGGCTGTTTCCATAAAATTAGGGCCACTTTTGGAAGTAATTTGTCTTCATTAATTTTAAGATGCTATTGCATATAATGGAAGATTTATTATGTCATACCTAAAAGGGCCAGTCACTTTATGTAGTATTTTATGAGAAATTTAGAATTTTGTGAATTTAGGCATCTAGGGACTGACTGTTATGGTTAGGGACTGATGAACAATAACTATATTATAATAAAATAAGATGTGTAGAGATTTTGAGACATATTTATTAATACTTTCATGTACAACACAGACACAAGTATCACGATCGATAAGTTTAGGGGGCACAACCCAGAAGGAATATAATTCGACAAAATAATGAACACCTAATTGTCAAAGTATTTGTTCGAAAAAAAATTTTTTGCAAATTTTTTCAAAGAATCGAACAAATACTCTTTTTGTTTTTTGATTCCATTGCAAGTAATACACTCCTTTTTCCCTGCTGCAGTGAGACTATTACTATCATTTTCGTAGCACCTGTTTTGCAATGTCAAGTCAGCAATGTTTTGGACTACTCTATTTTTCTTAGCTTTAATTTTCTTTTTAGAAATATTGCACCGAAACTTATATGTTATACAGCTATTGCCGAATCGCCAAAGTTTATATTTGTCAACATTTGGACCATACAAAAGCCGATTGAAATTTGATTTCTCTTGATGAGTTTTAGCTTTTGAAAAATGTTCTATAATTTAGGCCTGCAAAACTTCCTTCTCTTCTCTTCCTTTTCTTTTTTTCTTCCTTTTTGACCAATTCTCCACTTTGATTAGGATCTTTATTCATTCATTCAGTTTTACTTTTAGGTGTTTGTAATTTCTTTAAATTTTTGATTTTTTTATCTCAGTCTATTGTATTTCTTCTGTTTCGTGTTAAGCTTTTTCTATAAATTAACAATAATAGCGCATTTTTGTAACACTTTATTTCTTAAATCGTTGATGAAGGCTTCTTCTTTTACCTTCAATTAGTCTAAGGTCACCATTCACATTTTCGTTGTTTCTATTATTAATCAGCGATTCTGGAGCTATATTTTTGTGGATACCGTATTCACAGTCACAGTCACAAACATTTCTAGCCTTTTTTTTCTTTCTATAATCAGATGAGTACTTCTTCCACTCTTTTCTAATTTTGATTTGCTCAAGAGGGGTCATATCCTTAACAGTTACGCTGTCCATTCTCCTTCTTTTTGAGATAATTTAGTCTTTCTTTCTCTATATTCAGCCAACAAAACTGGATTGCCTTTAATTATATCCAAACGTGCTTTTGTAGCAGCAGATTTTTTTATGGCTATTTCCTCTTAAGACAAAGTTTGGCTTCTTTGCAGGCGGCATGTTGCTATAAAAAAGATAAACAACACTTATATAACTAAAAAAATATAACCAATAAGTGTAGTCCGCCTTGTTCGGTCCGGATTCGAGTTCCCGAAAGGGCAAGCTTTGGATCTAGTTTTATGCATTCGTAAAAATAATAATCTACATATTCATATTTCATTTTAATAAATTGTCTAGTTCTACTAAGTAAATAAACATATTCAAGGATAAGTCAATATGTGTAGTTGTCCTATAAATGTTACATAATTATAAGTGAATGTCAGTCCCTGACTACTCCCTTCAGTCCCTAGCACCATTCAAAACTAGGGCCTGACGGCTCAGAGACTGACGATTGAGAGTAAAACTAAGAAAAGATACTAATCAACCACCATACTACAACATTTAACATTATCTACCGAACAAGATCGGTAAATCACTTGTAAATATTAATCAATTGATGTCAATTTCCTATTATTAAACTATAAAATTACTTACCTAGGGACTGGATCAAAACGTGTTTGCACATCAACTGCCACGTTTGCACAGATTTACAGAATAGCTGCTGCAAGGGGAGTGTAGTTTGCGGATAATATCATCTCTTTCTTTAAAATGAACTGGTTTACATTCACTCTTCACTCATATTATGCCACGAAATTTTAAAATCTGTTATTGACTAGGTATTGATGATTAAAATTAAAGACACTAACTTCGACTTTAGGAAACATCTTAATTGACTTTTTAAATTACAAAAATTGATGAAATTATTTGTAAGTACTTTAATATTTAACAATGGTAAAGATTATTAAAGTATGAATTAATTGCTTTTCAAAATATGGATGCTCAAACACAAAATTTCGGTGCGCGGACAAGGCTAGGGACTGACATTTGGAGTCAATAAAAATGATTACAAGGCTGTAATATATTACCATTTTAAACAAAGTTTGGGGAATAAATAAAACACATTCTGAACTGTTACTTAGCAATCTTAAAATAAAATAATTATTAATTATATCAAGTGAAAATTACTGCGGACACAGAGTTGCCCGATTTTTGTGGAAACACCCAAATATCATCTCATATTCATCATAAAATATAGGGGGACTGATTCAGAAGGATTTCTGTATCTATTTTGAGACTGCTACGTCTCCGATGCTGCGGGAAGAGCAGCCTCTACGCCTTAGCATATCAAATCGCAGGCATCCCTCCTCGCTACACGCTATACGTTATTCCTATATGTTACCTCGCTATACGTTACAGCAGGCGAAGCCTGCTTCCCCTACGCGCCTCCGGCTCTTTAACACCACTCTAGGGGTAGGACAGACTCGTACCAGGTGGAGTCAGGGTCAATCAATTCGGTTCTTTGATATAAGTTGAACCTAACCTATTTTATTTGTTATCTGCCCTAATTGGTACTGTTAAAATAAAACAAATTTCAATAAGAGATCATTTATTATGGTATCTTTCTTGTTATTCATAAAATGGAATTATATTAACATTATAAATGCAAACATAAAAAATATAGATATTTTAGAAATCGATTTTTTGTGAATTGATACATCAGCTTACGATTTGAATCGCTTTAAAATCCACCTTTTTTGGAAAGAATCGACATCCCTACTGACGACAATGACATTACAAAATGGCGTCAGTTTTATGGTAGGATTAGATATAAACAATGCAAGAATATTTGATTTTCATTATCTTTTTTCTCAAAAATTACGCGTTTCCGCATGTTGTTACTTTGAGTGTGTGCTTATAATAGTGTAACTTGTAAATATACGTATCAACCCCAACTCGACGGGAGTCAATGGAAAGCTAAGCCAAAATCGAACTTTTTCGGAAAGAATCGACATCCCTACTGACAACGACAATTCAAAATAGCGTCAGTTTTACGGTAGCAGTTGACATAAATAGTGCAGAAATAGTTGATTTTCAATATTTTTTTTCTCAAAAAGTATGTCTCGAAATGTTGAAACTTTCCGTGTGTGCTTATAATAATGTAACATTTCTGTAAAAAAAAATATGTACCTCCAACTCAATTGATGTCAATGGGGATTGGCATAAATATTGCTAAAATAATTACTTATCATCACGCACAATCCCTGACGGGGTAGCCAGAGAGAACAGATCGCCAAGTGTCACAATCCTTACATGACTCTTTCGCTTCTTTCAGATTCATTATCTTCTTCATACATGCACGTCTAGGTATCCAAGTACTCTTGACCCTTCCCTCTTCGAGCAGTTTGCTCACATGGTCTTCGAAAGTTAGTCTCGGTCTACCTCGACACCTTTTAATATTAACTTTTGCGCTATATATTTTCTTCACCATTCGGCCTTCACTCATTCGCTCAACGTGCCCAAACCATCGAAGCACGCCCTTATCAATTTTTGTGATAAGGTCATCTTTCAAACCTGCCATATTGCGAATCTCTTCGTTTCGCTTTCGGTCGGCCATGGTAACGCCGCACATTTTACGAAGAGATCGCATCTCCACTGCATTCAACTTGCTTTTATGCTTCTTCTGGCATACCCAGGTTTCGCTGCCATATAACAAAGTCGGTACCAACACTGCGTTATGTATTGCAAGGCGTGCACTCTTCACTACGCCTTGCCTTTTGACTAACGCAGTCAGGGCACCATTGACTTTGTTCCCGGCAGGGACACGCCTATCCACATCTAAATCACATCTTCCATCCCGGCTAAAAGCACTCCCCAAGTATACAATTTCATTTACCTGTTCTAGACATTCCTGATTTACCCATATTTCACACTTTGTTCTCTCTTCGTCCCTTTCAAATACCAGAACCTTAGTTTTATTAGCATTCAAACGGAGACCTTTAATTTCACATTCCTCTTTCATACATGTGACTAATGCCTGCAGTTCTGCCTCTGATGGTGCAATAAGCACTGCATCATCAGCATACAGCAGACAATTTACTTTTATGTCACCCAATTTCACACCCAAACAGCTATCTTTCAGCTTCTGTAAACAGCTGTCGAGATACAGTATGAACAGCCAGGAAGACATGACACAACCCTGTTTTACGCCCGTTTGGACGCTAAACATGGGTGACAGGTCATGCCCTACCCGCACACAGGCTTTACAGTCACAGTAAAGTGACTGCACATCCCTTAGCAATCGACCATCCACACCGTACCCTGGCAACAGTTCCCACATTTTCTTCCTTACAACCTTATCAAATGCTTTCTCAAGATCCACAAAAGCACAGAAAATCCTCTGGTTAGAAGCCAGAAGCTTTTCCGTGATCATGCGTAGAGAAAACATTTGATCCGTGCATCCTCTTCCAGGTCTAAATCCGCGTTGTGCCTCCCATAGGAATCTTTCCGATTTCTCTTGCATCCTACGTGTCAAAACCTTCGAGTAAACTTTACTTGCTAAACTGGTCAAGCTGATCGCCCAATAGCACCCGCAGTCAAAATGTGAACCTTTACTTTTCAATAATTTTTTTCTCAAAAAGTACGCATTTTCGCATGTTCAAACTTTGCATGTGTGCTTATAATAATGTAACCTTTCTGTAAAAAAAATATCAACCCACAACTTGACGGACATTGACGGATGTCAATGGAAAGTCATACCAAACCTCTTGACTGCTCCACACTACGATTCAATTTGTTGTGTATTAGTCCCATCTTCAGCCAAAAATGGATTGTCTGGGTCTGAGTAACTTTTTTATGAGTGACCCATTTCTTTATATGGAATTTTTAGTTAATAAAATAATTTATTTTTATTGTAATTAATTAAAATATAAAAAACATTTCCAAAATCCAAAAAGAGGATAAAACATTTAAGGTTAACCCTGAAAAACCTCCTAAACTGAAAACATAGCTAAACTGAAAACAACGTCAACATTATAATACTAGACCAAATTGACATATTTGCATTTCATTATATGCAATTTTAGTGCAATTTATTTATATCGTAATTAATTCAAAACACATGTCCGACATCCATAAACAGTGTAAAAGGTTCAAGCTTAACCCTGACAAGCCTCCTAAACAGAAAACATAATTAAAATCAAGTTACGGACTTCTATAATAGGCAACCCAAAACAGATGCTAAAACAATGGATATTTGTAGTCTACAACTACTTTTAAGATAGGATAATTTGTGCTAAAGTATCTCCCATTATTGTCATTATTTTACATACTACAACAAGACACAAAATTTACATAATATTAATATAAGTAATCTCAGGATAAAATTATCTCTGCCTACCTGACAAGTGGAGTGGCTTTTTGTAAATTTAGTCCCCAGCTCTCAACAAATTCATAATTCTTCCTTTTGCTATACTGAATTACATCATTGGCAAGGTAAAACAACACTAGTCTCTGCTCCACCTTCACACGCTTCAAAACATTTAACCAGCTGGAAACAATCTTTTTATGATGCTCTCTTTGTTTCAAACACCATGATGACAACGATTGAATACTCTCTTGAGTATCTTTTAACTGCATAAGTTTCTTTTCAAATGTTAGTGTATTAAATTCTTCAGTTTCACCCATTTTAGTGGGAAATTTCTCAAAAACACATATCAACAAACTTTGTAATCAAACAAAACACATTAACAAATGCAACATGACACAATTTAATAATGTAAAATATCGCACCCGACTTAATTACACAAACTATTATAATAAACTCTTATTTCGTAAATAAATGCGGTCGCAAACCGCTTTATTGTTGTAAGATTAAGTTACGTCTTTTTTAATCGTAAGATTCTTTGCTTACACCACAGGTCACTAATTCTAGCACACAATAATAACAATAACTATTAAAGAAATAAATTTTAAATCAAATCTTATCACAATCTCTAAATAAACTTAAAAATAGAGAGATTATTTTAGAATACAACAACCGCCATTTTCTCACGATGAGCTGTCAAACGGCGTTTTACCACAGACTAGGAGTGAGGCGTATTACTATTTATCGTCACAGACATCTTATAATCATCATCATCATCATCATTACAGCCCTTCACAAGTCCACTGCTGAACATAGGCCTCCCCCAAAGAATGCCACAAATCTTATAATAGCAGACTGTAACTGTGACAAATAAACTGAAAGAAAAGCTCCTGTTCCACGAGATAACAAATATACTAAAAGACAGTCTTGTGACTTCACAAGTTTTGCCTTATTCATACATATGACAGTTACCTTTGTTAAATAAGATAAAAATTATTGCTGTGACCACATGAGTAAAGAAACCGACCAGAGGGGAAGCTACATACAAACGGCTCGCTGCGAATACACCCATACATAGCGCAGCGATGTGTGCGTGAGCTCTCACCGACATGTTCACCGACGCTCCGTCGGGGTACAAACAGTTTAGCGCCGGCTCAGTCGGAGTGTCCATGAAAGGGCTGTTAATCGTGCGCATTTAAATAAATAGAACAATGTTTAGAAATTTTATACATCAATTTATTTATTAAGTTTTTTTGCAATTATTAAATAATTATATTTAAGTATTTTAATTAAAATAATTAAGAATTGAGTTATTATAATTTTATATAGGTAAATAATAAGTGTTGTGTATATAAGCAAAAATGACCAATAGTTGTATAGTATGCATAAATATATTGGTAAATCCAATTGGGCATACCTTAAGCGCATTAAAAAAATTACGTATAACATGATTATACGGAATTTTTAAAGTAGTTTAAATACATTTCGACAGCACTATCGGCTTCAACGTCCTCGAAAACCATGAAAATGACACCCGTGATGAAAAAACCGGCCAAGTGCGAGTCGGACTCGCGCACCGAGGGTTCCGAACAAATCCGTAGGTATATGAGTTTAAAATTATTAAAAATATTTTTATTATATGATGTAACTAAAAATTTATGCTTTTCGCAATTTTTCCTTTATCTGTGCTATAATACGTTGCTTCGTGCCAAATTTTAAGATTCTCAGTTCACGGGAAGTACCCTGTAGGTTTTGACTTTTGATTCCCTTGCGAATATCGAAAATTTGCGGCATAAACGGCTGTATCTTTTGATTGCGTTGGCTTAAAAGTTTGATTTTTTCACAGCCCTAAGGGACAGTAGACTTGAGTATTTGATATAAATTTCAACTTGATACCTCTACGCGTTCCTGAGAAAAAGGGTCTTGACAGACAGACAGACAGACAGACAGACAGACGGACAACAAAGTGAGCCTATAAGGGTTCCGTTTTTTCCTTTTGAGGTACGGAACCCTAAAAATTGATACCTATTGCAGCCGCCATCTTGGATTTACATTTCGACAACCCTATCGGCTTCAGCTCTCTCGAAAACCATGAAAATGACACCCATGATGAGAAGGTATGCCCTTAAGCGCATTAAAAAAATTACGTATAACATGATTATACGGAATTTTTAAAGTAGTTTAAATACATTTCGACAGCACTATTGGCTTCAACGTCCTCGAAAACCATGAAAATGACACCCGTGATGAAAAAATTGATACCTATTGCAGCCGCCATCTTGGATTTACATTTCGACAACCCTATCGGCTTCAACTCTCTCGAAAACCATGAAAATGACACCCATGATGAAAAAATTGATACCTACTGCAGCCGCCATCTTGGATTTACATTTCGACAGCACTATCGGCTTCAACACTCTCGAAAACCATGAAAATGACACCCAAGATGAAAAAATTGGTACCTACTTCAGCTGCCATCTTGGATTTACATTTCGACAGCACTATCGGCTTCAACACCCTCGAAACTCATGAAAATGACACCCATGATGAAAAAATTAATACCCATTGCAGCCGCTACCTTGGATATACATTTCGACAACCCTATCGGCTTCAATTCTCTCGAAAACCATGAAAATGACACCCATGATGAAAAAATTGATACCTTTTGCAGCCGCCATCTTGGATTTACATTTAGACAGCACTATCGGCTTCAACTCTATCGAAAACCATGAAAATGACACCCAAGATGAAAAAATTTATATCTATTGCAGCCGCCATCTTGGATTTACATTTCGACAGCACTATCGGCTTCAACACCCTCGAAAACCATCAAAATGACACCCATGATGAAAAAATTGATACCTGTTGCAGCCGCAATCTTGGATTTACATTTCGACAGCACTATCGGCTTCAACACCCTTGAAAACCATGAAAATGACACCCAAGATGAAAAAATTGATATATTTTGCAGCCGCCATCTTGGATTTACATTTCGACAACACTATCGGCTTCAACACCCTCGAAAACCATGAAAATGACACCCATGATGAAAAAATTGGTACCTAATTCAGCCGCCATCTTGTATTTACATTTCGACAGCACTATCAGCTTCAACACCCTCGAAAACCATGAAATGACACTCATGTGGAAAAAAATTATACCTATTGCAGCCACCACCTTGGATTTACATTTCGACAGCACTATCGGCTTCAGCACCCTCGAAAACCATAAAAATGACACCCATGATGAAAAAATTGATATCTATTGCGGCCGCCATCTTGGATTTACATTTCGACAACCCTATCGGTTTCAACACCCTCGAAAACCATGAAAATGTCACCCATGACAAAAAAAAATTATACTACTTGCTTTTAGTACGTACTACTATTATTTATTCTGTGCTTTTAAATATTGTAATAAAAAAATGTCTTATTATTATTATAATTAAGTATTTAAGAAATTTGGTTATTCGAATATTGTGTATTTGTACAGCGATCTTTTTGAGCCGCTGCAAACAACCGATACAATGTCCACTCACGAAGGTGACTGCAGCAAGACTGAAGTCTGAAGCCAAACCAGTGGCATAACAGTCCATACTATAATTTTTCTTAAAGGCTTATTACATTACACGATTTCTCGGGCGCTGTCCGCAGGGACAGGGTAGTGTAATAAGAAACAGGGAGACAGGGTCCCTAAACAGGGCGACCGAGTGGTTCCGACCGCCCTGCTTCCCTGCCGCGCTGTGGATCGTGTAGTGTAATAAGAGACAGGGAGGCAGGGAGCTCAGTTGCGCGGCCGCATGCGCAGAGTCTACACGTCTGTTTATTTAAAGTTCTACTGTATCGATCTACTCTCTAAATCATTATTCGTATTTATGTCATGCGCTAAAGAAAAAGATCCTTCTCAATGTCATCGACATCTACAAACATATTATGCCTTATCAAATCTTGATAGGAGTTTCCAGTGGCCAAAATCGTAAAGTGACAACCAATCTCTCTTAAAAAAGTATTCTTTTGAATTAAACTTCTTTTACGGATTCTATCGAGTTTAATATTTTTTTATTAATTCCCGGGTAATTTTCGGGTGCTTTACCACCCATGCTCACGGGGGACTGGGTGCTGTAAAGCACCCGAAACGTCAGAAATTAATAAAAAAAATAATTAAACGCGTTAGAATCCGTACAAGTAGGTTTATTCAATGTGTAGAGTTCGCGAAAATATAATAAATCATTAAATTATAATTTTTTCTATTAAAGGCGTTACTAAACTTAATAACTCGTCGAATTGGTTTTCACCTATTCTTTAAAATAGTTTCCCAACAAACCTGGGTCCAAAGCGCTGACTATATGCATATTCGAAAGTTTTTCTCTGAGGAGCAAATATATTTTCATCCACATTTGCCTTTCCTTCCTTTTTTTAACTTGGCCTTGCACGGTACCGCCAGCCAAAGTTTTAAATTATAGGATAGGGTGACAAACGAGTACACAGTCCACCTGATGGTAAGTGGTTGCTGAGCTCCATAGACACCTACATTTATCCTCGTATGCGAATCAAAATGCAGTTGCGTTGTCACCCGTGAGGACTGAGATGGAATGCCTCTTTTCTAGTAAAAAGGGTCTCCGGTTCTCTACACTTACCATACGAAACACAGCAGCATTAAGCTGCTATTTTACGCTGGTATTCTGGGAGAGCGTGGTCCTTCCCCGGTCGAGCCGACCCATTCGTGCTATAGCTCTGTAAACTGCTGTAAACTATACTACTAATATGGCTGCAGCATGGCTCTACCACGTAAAAAAAACACTAAAGCAATTTTTTGACGTTTAGATAAAGTCTGCGCCATAATGCTAGACGTGCAATCGTTTCCACGTTCGAGTAACAACTGAGGCAGGAAGCGATTTCTAGCGTAGTGTAATAAGCAGCGCCCTGTCTGGTAGGCAGGGCACACGATAGACAGGGCCCGATAAATCGTGTAATGTAATAAGCCTTTTATGCCGCCTCTACACGTTGGCCAACACGCTGGCGAATGTGTTGGCAGAGATATTGGCCAAGAAATTGTGATCGCGTCCACACGTTGGAAGGTCGTTCAGTTTGCTTCGGTTCAGGCCAATGTGCGGACGAATTTATTAAAATGATTATTGATGCGCTAACGGCTGCTGCGGTTTATTTTTTCACAGCATACCACTATTTTTTTATTTAATTTTCACTATTTTTAATATTTTTAATATAAATTTTTAATATTTCTTTATTATACACTAACGTTATACAGATAAGTAAACTATATAAACATTAACACACCTAGGCATAGGTATAATTAACACTTTTACAACTAAGGCCTGGAAAATATTCCAAGCCTGTCTATAAAACTGTTGTAAAATTTTATTAAACAAAGCCTTTTTAAAAAGGGTTATTCTTATTTTATAATTATAGAATAAAACTAAATAATAATAATAATAAATAATTTATTTTGTCAAACATTAAAGTTACATTATACGATCAGTGATCGAGGTCACCTAGTAAGCAAAATAATGCCTGTAACAGGTGGCTTCGCTCTTCCATAGCTAAAAATTAAAGTATTATTAACGAAATAAAGAAACTAATAGGGAATAATAAAGACAGTACAAACATGATTTTAGTATCCTACTTTTTAATTTGATTTTAGTATGCTACCTATAATATAGCATTAATACATCAATAAATAAATGAATACATCAATCACTACAACGTGAATGTGTATAAGATAAGGGTGATCAAAAAGAAATGGAAAAAAGAAATTTCTTGACGGCTCCGTGGCGTAGTGGCTTAGCAATGAGTTGCTGCCCTGGGGGCCGCGGGTTCAAATCCCGCACGGAACAAGTATTTGTATAGCCTGCACATAATTTCTCCGGGTCTGAATGTTTGTCCTTATGCAATTTATGTTTCTAAACTGCCTCCACGATACAGGAGAAAATCCTGTGTATAATAACATTTTTTTTTAAAAAGACTTGTGTTTTACAAACAATTTTCAGCTTGGTAGGGCTCTATAAAGCGAAAAGTTTATTCATTGGTCATTGTTACTGCCGTTATGTAGACACTAGTTACGATGCGTGCATATAAAATTAAAGCGTGCGTGCGTGCGATCACTCTGAGAGCTCGTAGCAAACTAAACGTGCGCCCAACGTGTGGACGCGGCGGCCAATACTCTGCCACAACCCTTTGATCTTTTGTAAAAAACCGACACCAGACGGATCTCGCGCCAACTTGTGGGCCATCGTCCCAATACGTACCAACGTAGCTTAAACACCCGCTCCACACGATGGCCATCGTTGTTGGCCAACACATTCGCCAGCGTGTTGGCCAACGTGTAGAGGCGGCATTAGAGGTATTATTATGTCATGACAGTTTGTCCATGTTGCAGTAGATGTCGCTTTTTTAAATTTAGCCATGCTAGGCCAATTTAGAATCAAACAAATTAATGAATAGTTTAAAATACAATCGAACCTTGCTAACTTACTATTTTGTTACAAAACAAATTTGTAATTAAATTTTCAGTATAATTTATTTATTTACATTATTCCCTATATATAATGTACTCTGTGAGCCAAACTAAACTACTCATTACTACTCTGTGGCTGTAGCTTCCCATCAAGGAGGTTATATTATATAGGGAGTGAGTGCTTGAAACATTGAAAACGTTCCTCATTTCTCTTAGAAAGAGAGGCACCGAGTTTTGTATTTTATCCCCTTCTAACATTGATAAGTGTTTACACAAGATAAAAACATTACCAATGTTTAGACAGTTATTGACTTAAAGTAATATTTTAGACGTATGCTAGAACGATAATCTTACATTTTTTATCGCTAATCATAGTTGGTATATTCCATATTGTATTTTAATTAATCTTATTATTAAATAACACGAAAAAAACTACTAAAACATTTAATGTATGAAATTTCTGGCTCCAAATGTCAAACAATTAAATTCTAATGTAATTTTAAATGGAGAGAAACTGAGTCTTGTAGATGCCATAATTTTTCTTGGAATCACATTAGATGCCAAGCTTCAATGGAGCCCCCATATATCAAAACTAGCAAGCATACTTAGCTCTGCAGCATATGCTGTGAAAAAGTTTGGAAGTCTTACCAGTGTTCAAACAGCTAGACTAGTTTATTTTATCTATTTTCATAGCATAATATCGTATGGTATTTTGCTATTGGGACACGCAGCTGACACAAAAATTATATTTGTTTTACAGAAGAGAGCCATTAGAGCAATTTATGATTTAAAGTCTAAAGAGTCGCTGCTATAAAAATTTACGGAAATTAATATATTTACTTTGGCCTCTCAATACATTTATGAAAATGTAATGTACGTAAACAAAAATAAAAGTAGTTTTACAAAAATAAGTTATATTCATTCTGTAAATACTAAGAACAAACACAAGCAAGTAGTACCAGTTACTCGACTCCGTCGAGTGAGTAATTCATTCTTGGGGAGATGTATACGGTTTTACAACAAAATTCCAGAAAATATACAAAATTTAACCTGCTCAAAGTTCAAAAACTTTAATAAACTAAGTTTGTATAAAAAGGGTTATTATAATATTAAAGAATTTATGGATGATAATAACCCCTGGGAATGAGGTGATCACTACCAAGCTATTTCTAATTTGTTGTGTTGTTAATTTATAGAACATACATGATTGTAAGCCGTTATTTAAAAAAAAAGTTCCGCTGGGTTTCTTGCTGGTTCTTCGCAGCACAGAGGTTTTTTTCGAACCAGTGGTAATTAAACAAAAGAGTGACTTTCAATAAGTATTACTATTACTATTCAATAAGTATCTGCCTCTATGCAAGCTTGATATATATAAAAGAAATGTATTTATAAATGCTATTAGAGTTTACAATAAACTGCCTAACACTTTTAAAAACCTCCCTTTCGTAATTTTTAAAAGGAAACTCACAGAATGGCTGGCAACAAAATGTTTCTCTAGGTTAGACGAATATATGAATTATAAAGAAATGTAAAATAATGGTGAAATGTAGAAAAACTTATTAATTTTATTTTATTATATTTTTTTTGACATTTTGTTACGTACTATACATTTATATATAATCAATTACCTAATTAATTCCATTTTTGACATATATTTATTGTAATTTAAATACTTGACGCTAAAATATTTTTAAGTAACTACATAATAATTTTTTTAAATACTTTACCTCGTTAAATTCTAATAATAATATTTTTGTATATTGTAGATATTGCACGCCATTATCTTGGTAGAATGTAAGGTCAAATTAATAAATAACAACATCATAATATTATGTACTACATTCTGGCAATAAATAAATTTGAATTTATAATCTATATTGAATAAAAAAGTTTCTGTTTCTGTTACACGAATGTTCTTTCCCTAAAAACTAGGAGATGCATTTTACGCTATAGATGACAACACTATTTTAAAATTTGACATTGTCAAATGAATGAATATATTGTTTTTTTTTTAATATAGAATAGGGTGACAAACGAGCACACAGTCCACCGGATGGCAAGTGGTTGCTGTGGCCCATAGACATCTACATCTATCCTCGTTTGCGAATCAAAATGTAGATGCGTAGTCACCCGTGAGGACTAAGATGGAATGTCTCTTTTCCAGTAAAAAGGGTCTCCGGTTCTCTACACTCACCATACGAAATACATCAGTGTTGAGCTGCTATTTTACGCTGGTATTCTGTGAGTGCGTGGTCCTTCCCCGGTCGAGCCGATCCATAATTAAAGTTTAACTTTTTTTCGGAACAGTAGAAAGAGTTTACAGGTTCTTTTCATCATCCAAACGTCAATGGGAAACTTTAATAAAAAGTGTAGGCGTATCCGTCAAAAGACTCTCAGAGACAAAATGAATTGCTCATCATGACGTTGTTAAACCACTGCAGAAAAATTAAAAAAAAACTAGTATAAACACTCGAAGATATATATATATATATATATATATATATATATATATCATCTCATATATATATATATATCATATATATATATATATATATATATATATATATGATCTATGGAGTGTAGAGTAGAAGGAGGACCATCTCTGTATATGAAAGTGTCCCTAAAAACGCGCCAAAATTAATTAGAATAAGTTAGAATAGAATAAACAAGGACCGACCAATCCGCTTGGTTTTGTACTACGTAAATAGTTGAGGTTTTGTATACTGGCATTTTACTAACTACTCTAGTTATGAAATTTTTAAATATTTGAATTCAGTTGACTTCACTCCGTCTACAACAGCTATATTCATATCGTAGTTTTTCAGACGCCAGCGCTATTGTGGTAGGTTTTGGAACCTCTATTTTCAGTATATAGTGGGACACTTTTTCAACTTTTGCACCTTATAAGATGGTTCTCCTTCTACTCTACACTCCATAATATGATCCCAGCATCAACAGAGAAAACGTCGATACAAAAGAAGTAGTATCTACACTCTTACCAGCTTTGTGTGAATTCAATTTTTTATTCTATCTTTCCTTTTGGTGTAAAATCCTAATAGAAGTTAGTCAGACACAAAAGCAAATACTAAATAATATAATAATAATCTAGATTATCACTGGAAAAGTAGGAGATAAAAATCAAAGCCCGAAAATTTTTCTTCAAAGCCAACGTATTCAACTAGTGGAAAAAGCTATTCCCTACGTAACAAAAAATATGAGAATGTGGAAATTTCGATTGAAGGAAGAAGAGGAATGAGGAGATTTCGAAAACGTTTACCAGGAGAAATGACCCGATATGCTGGACTAACATTGCCAGAGGAGCTGCAGAGAGCTATGTTAGAATGTCTTGACAGATTTTACGAGGAACTAGACTATCGCTACTGAGCAATGGATGATATTCTCGTGACATTTAGTGTTGTTCAGCCTTATACTCTGCTAACGTCACCAGATGAAGATCTTCAAATAATTCAAAATCTGACAAAAATCTTCGATGATTTTTCTGCAGGATATATAATTTTGGAGACTTCAGGGCTTGAAAACTACCAGCATTTCTTCCCAAGAAGCGGTTCAATGTAACTCCTTGGAGCTTTTCTCGTAAAATTGACCTATTCTGAATCTGTTCCGAATCTAACGCTGTCTAATTTTTTTTTTACTATTAAGTTTCATGTGAAGGAAGCTTATCAAAATTCAAGTTAATAAAATCAAAGTTAAGGTCTACAATGAGCCAAGCGGGACTAACCAATCTTTTCATTTTATCTATCGAAAATGACAAGAAAGTAAACTTTGATAATATATTAGCATATTTTAGCAAAATAAAGTCCCGTTAGCATGTATAGCATTTTTTGTTTTATTTTGGGGGGTGCTTGATAGAAAACCGCCCTGGGTGTCAACCAACGCTACGCCGCCAATAGTTACCATAAGGTTTGATACTGTAGCGAAGCAATAATGTAATCAAAATATTAAACGGAGTTTAATTATAACACCATTCAGCACTTTCTATATCGAAAAAAAATACGCATTACATTTTCCGTGATACTGTATACACTAATAATATTCTCAAAATATTGTATCATGGACACTCTATTAGAAAGAAATGCAACGCCTATCTCGGTGCCTTTCATTCATTTCAAGGTCACTGATTTAGGACCGTTTTTCTAGTATGAAGTGCGCACTCCCTATATTTTACAATCTCCTTGCTTCCCATTTACACATAGACTTTGTATCTTATAGACTAAACATACCGTGACGTCATCAGCGTCTGAAAGGAATGCACGTATATAGTTAGACATAAGAGTAAGGGAGAAGAAAATCTATATTTCTTGTCTTTTTCTAGGTATGCGTTTTTGATTGTTTTCCCTCCTTTATTTGACATTAACGATGTCAAGCTCTTGTAAATAACATTGATATTATAAGCAAACGGGTAATTGAATTTAGTGTTGTTTGTGGGTTTTAGTTATTAGGTAAGGTTAAAAAGATGGTAAGTTGTAGCATTTTAGGATGCAACAGCATCAGTCAACGAAAAATTGATAATATTACCTTTCATCGGTAAGTTTGTTTTGTGCTTACATTTGCTACTTGTACTGATTAATATCTATTGTTTTGAATATAAAGTGTAACATTTCATGTGTTTAATGAACTTTGTGATGTATTTTGTCAAATATTTGGACTCCCAAATTGTAAATTTTTCATGATAATGCTCCTTAATTTGAACGGTCATTCGAAAGCTTAAAATCATAACAAACGTGTACTTTTTGATTTGGTAGGATTATAGAAACTTTAGGGATATCAGCGAGTACAATAATGTTTTCGCATTGTAGAATAATAAATGTTATTGTGATAAGCATGGACGTATAAATAAGGCGGACTGAATCTCGCTATACAACTCAGCGAGGCACCCATAATAAGTCAGCTCGCGTGTACGTACAAGGGGTCACGCACACATTCACACTAATAATAAGTCTAGCGCCCGCCATTACGCAACAAACGTCGTCCGAGAGAAGTAGTTGGCGTAATTAAAAACAAAAATCAATATGCCGTCTTGCGTCGTTAAATTTTGTAAAAATCATAGTGGTTTTATCAAAAAAACATCAAGGAATCACCTTTCATAGGTGACTCAGTAATTATAATCACTTATTTGAGAATTTTATGTCTTAAATTAAAATGTTATTTTTGGAACACAAAACATGAGTCACGTGATCAGTGTTGTTAATTATATTTATAGGGAAAATTACCCGAAATTTGGGAAATTGCTATTTTTACCCACGTCGGCACGGATATGGTATATATGTGTGCCCAAAAACTTCTTAAGGTTATTTTATGTGTACTTTTTTGTAATAATTTTTCTGAAAAATTACCCGATCGATTATAATGTAGTTATAATATGCATTTTGTAGTAAGTTAATAATAGGATATCTGCCGGGTAGCATTGGTTATTATGCAACTAAAGAAAAACTAAATACCAAAAATGCACCGCATTTCTTTCATAAATTAATAAATTTGAAAACTTTAGGAGGTTTATGTTTTCCATCTAACGATTTATTTAATATTTGTTGTACTTGCGAAATGGTTGTACGAAAGATTATTAAGGAAAACATTACAATGTACAATGGAAGACAACAAAAGTATATACTTATAAAAATATTAGAAAAGTTTATTGCCAATAGACGGCTCCGTGGCGTAGTGGCTTAGCAATGAGTTGCAACACTTGGGGCCGTGGGTTCGAATCCCGCACGGAACAAGTATTTGTATGGCCTACAAATAATTGTTCCGGGTCTGGATGTTTTTCCTTGTGCAACATATGTTTGTAAACTGCCTCCACGATACAGGAGAAAATGCTAGTGTGGGGGTAACGTTAAAAAAAATGACAGGGTTTTTGTAAGCTTGGAATTTGAGCACATATTTGCAGGGATAGAGCAGAAGAGTTTTCAACAGTGGTAGAACCACGCGGCTTTTGCTGTCGCACGGATGGGCCGGCTCGAACCGGGGTGGTACCACGACCTCACAGAAAACCAGCGTGAAGTAGAGGTTTACCTCTGCGTTTCGCTTGGTGAGTGCAGGTGGCCGGAGACTCTTTTTACTGGAAATGAGGCATTCCATCTTAGTCCTCACGGGTGACAACGCATCTGCATTTTGATTCGTAATCGAGGATAGATGTAGATGTCTATGGGCCGCTGCAACCACTTACCATCAGGTGGACTGTGTGCTCGTTTGTCACCCTTATCCTATAAAAAAAAAAAAGATAAGAGTTATTAAATATATAGCAGAAAAATATTTGGCGATTTCATTTCACCATATTTCTAAATTAGATGGGATTTCAAGAACCTTCGAAAGTAAAAGACATTTTATTAGAAAAATTATTCAACTAAAAGGTTTTTGACGTTGTTGTTTGTCATGAATATGATAAAATATGGTAATTATTTATGACTTATTGTCATAAATAATAACAAAGTTGGTAAAATATTACCTCGCGTACATTCGCTCGATAAAATAAAATGATGTGTCTTACCTAGTTTGAAGAGCACCTCCCGCCCTCTCTCAATTACGTGCACTATCCCCGTCACCACTAATCTCAGCACCACTACTCCCAACACCACTAAATAAGAAAAGACACACCACTAACGACAATACGACACGTGTTTCGCCTCTACACGAGGCATCTTCAGGTTATGTAGACTCTGCGGTGGCTGACCGCTTCAAAATGATGTGTCTTTCCTATTGTGGTGATGTTGGGAGTAGTGGTGCTGGGATTAGTGGTGACGGGGATAGTGTACGCAATTGAGGGATGACGGCAGGTGTTCTTCAAACTAGGTAAGACACATCATTTTATTTTATCGAGCGGATGTACGCGAGATAATTTTTTACCAAATTTAATATGATGGAGTAATGCCTGATTCTATTAATTATCATAAATAATAACTATAATTTACACTTGCAGAAAATTTAAATAAATAAATATATTAATTTTGGCCTCTCAGTATATTTACGGAAATTTAATGTATGTATTTGTATTTAGTGATGTATATTCTGTAAATACTAAGAACAAGCACAAGTTAGTTATACCAGTTAATCGACTCAAAAGAATTAGTAATTCCTTCATGTATACGCTTTCATAACAAAGTCCCAGAAAATATGCAGGCCTTATCTATCAAAGTTTAAAATTTTTAGCAATCAAAAATTGTTTAGTAAGGATTATTAGGGTATACTACTAAAGAGTACATGACTGATAGTAACCCCTGAGAATGAGGTGATCGCTACCATGCTGTTTCTAAATGTTTTCATACTAATTCTAAAATAATATATTTTAAATTAATTTTATATTAAATTTTTTGGTTATCTATAATATGTTTATTTGTTATATATTTCGTTTAAAATATTTATAATATATTTCGTTCCAATAATATAACACAATTTTTGTATAATATAATGTTTGCAATAAAATTAATTTAAATGGAAATTGATTGACATAGAATAATTCGATTTCAATCAAAATCTAAATTTTAATTTCTTAGATTTTTTTTAATAGTCAAATGTATTATTTTTATTAGTTACCTAATAATAAATTAGTATTACATCAAAGTTGTGTTATATTTTGACAGATTGTTTTATAAAAAAATGGGGAAATTTTGTTTTACATGACAACCCTATATAACACGCAAACATGCTTGCTCCGCCGCCATTACAGTGCATCAGTCCTTTCTTAACAAAATTCTGTCCGCCTTATTTATACGTCCATGGTGATAAGTAGTTATGTCCATAAATATGAATCACATAATTTTATACATAGACATACACTTTTATGTTCAGCTTTAAAGGAAACTCCTTATTGGCCTACAACTCTTCAATCATTTTCCATATTACATAGACGTCACAAATAATATGTAAGTATCAACCTGAAAACATGTTTGGATTCAAGTACATACACATTGGGCAAAGTATATTTAATTTCACAAAATATGTATTGCCTGAAATCAGATGCACAAAACTTTATTGCATTCCATTAATTCTACTATACATTAGCAACAGTTACATTACAATATTTATTAAAAAAATAAATAAATATGTCATACTAATATAAAAATAAATATAAACATAGATAAAATAATAAATAAATAAATAAGTCTTAATCTTAAGGTACACAATAACACAACGACATAAGATAATATTCTCAATTAATGATGTAGAAAAAATTTGATGATAATATACCATTAGTCAGTATCAAAAGTCAAAAGTTATAGGTTTTGTGATAGTTGCCTAGCTTGGCAGGAGAATTGGCAACTGCAGTTATTTGGAGACAAACTGTGTGAGAGGCCTATGTTCAGCTGTGGAGGACATAACTATGTTAGGCTGTAAATGTATTAATTAACAATATCTAACGCTTAATATGTACAAATTTTTTTTAAATGTTTGGTATGAGTAATATTATCATTACATTTACATATACTTGCTATTTAATTAAATCAATTGATATAGCATTAGTTGTTATAGGTATTGTATTTATGCACAGATACTTGACCCATACTTGATTTTTTTTTGTTAAATGCCTTGATATAAAAGTGTAGGTACTATATATTTTATATATTAATTTCTTTTAAATATATTATTTCACAGCTATTCTAAGGAATCAGCTATCCGTAACTGTTGGATAATCGCTACTTGTAGTAATTATAGGTAACCAACAAAACTTAGCAGTGTATGCTCAAAACATTATGAGCCTCATTGTTTAGGTGGACTAAATATACTTAACTTATGTAATTTATTATAAAATTAAGATATTTTTTTAAATGTTATAATTTCTTGTTGTTTCTCCATAAGTGATATAAGTTTGACCTTGTTAGTAGTTATGATTTTTGACATTGTTCTGTATGTATTAAAAATTGACTAGCATTGCTTATTTTATTTTCAAATCCTGAAATTCTGTATTATTATGAGTTGTCATAATTTGGTTGCATGACAATGACAAAATATTTACTTATAGATGGATTGATTAAACATGAATCCTCATTTACAAATGTTGGAACTTTATCTGTACTACCATGTTTTATGCAAATAAAGATTTAAATAAAAGAAATAAATAAATAATTTAAAGTCCTGACCTAAATACAAATAATAACAACAACAAAAATACAAATGAATAATTTATTATGCAATAATAATTGTAAAACTGACTGGGAATGCCTACCAATGGGACATTTAGGCCACCCTTAATCCCTTTTATAAAGGTGTTATAAACAATAATGTGTAAATAAATTAAGAAATAAATGTAATAATTATGATAATTTCTATTTAATTGTCATAAATAATGTAATAAAGATGTTTTTGACAAGAGATAAGTATTACCTAACTAAGTATAATTTAGGAGTTGTACCTTATTATTTATACCATTAAAATATATTATATACAAGGCATATATATATATATATATATATATATATATATATATATATATATATATATATATATATAAATATATACAACCAGCACCCTTCTGCCATGCAAAAGTATAAATCAAGTTTACAAATGCATATTTTTGAGAAATTCTAAAGCTACTCAAACCAAGAATTACAACGAATGCTCTAGAAAGAAGACAAAAATTTTGTTAAATTTGTTTATTAATGTGATGAAAAATTAATAAATAATCGTATGTTTATTTTAATGTTATTGAATTATATTTAATATATAATTATGTTTTCATTTGTTTTACTTAATGTAACATTGTTAATATTTCTAAAGGTTGTGTAAGTACAAACAATTTAGTTCTTTTTCCTTTTTATATTTCTATGTATATTTTCATTTGAATATATATCTTTACAGTCTATCAAAATCTCTATCATTCTAGTCTAGTCTATCATTGAAATATATATCTTTACAGTCTATAAAATATCAAAAATCCACTGTTGAACATAAACATGATTATAGTTATTTGACATAGTTTCAACGCTTGGAAAGCGGGTTGTCAACCACTGTTTTTTTATTTATCTGTTATCTGAAAATGCTGCTGTTTATCTTCTTTGATATTTCCCTATGTCGGCTCATACACCACCCATGGAATGATATGAGATAGCAGGTAATCTTACACTGCATGGTAAATTAAAATAGAATATTATGAAACATTCGTTTTTATTTTATATACCAACATATTAGAAAAACAAACCCTTTGTTGATGCTTTACAACGTATATTAACTAAAACATTTTACCACCTTAAGCATAAGGTAACATGATTAAGCCATCTAACCATAAGTAAGTCACCTAAAAAGGCCTTCCCTAGATATCCTCATAGGATGACTTTTACCATAGTTGCCACGCCTGCGTGTTAATGAGCGTTATGCTGGTTGGCCACCGCAGTTATTTATTATTTTAAGTTTTCATCGGGAAAGTGCTGCTGCCCCATCCCCATCTTGTATTATTGCTTACGACGCGGGGTAATATCATTCCGTGTACAGACAAATTCTCTTGTACGCCACAACTTGCCGCACACAAGACACTAACTTAGCAAAACATGCAGGAAATCGCGGGAGTAGCCTCATAACCGTGTTTTGTACTACAAAATCTAAATGGAAAGCCTTTCCTTTCGGAGGTCTGTGTTCAGCACTGAACTTGTGATGGTATGGTATGTTAAAACATTATTGTTTTTTTTTTTGTAAAAACAAAACTCGACACGAGGAAACTTTTGTTTATTATTTAATATTTTTATTCTTAATTAATATTTAAATACATACATAACATATTGTTATTTATTAGCAATATCACACTTTGTGCTAGTAGCGTCTTCACTTAGTGCCGTCGAAATCCAAAGAGTTTATTGAATGTCCAGTAAAATCGTAGTGTCGCCGTTGAATACAGAATGATGATTTTGTTTTTACGTCGTTTTCACCCGTAGTTTTTAGTCACAGAATGTATTTTCAAGAGAAATGAATTAATCATCTGAATTATAAAAGAACATTTTTTATGGTAACAATTAAGTTTTTTGTATGAATGTAAGTGCTGTGAATATAAATAAACCCATAACGGGGGAAATGGAACAATATCTGGTAACCCAGTGAAAGTACCTCCCGCCTATTTCTATCTCAAAAGCATACGCGAATGCTTTATCTAGTCAATCCTCAATCTACGCATTTACAGAATTAATTTGTACACGAGGCTCACAAATCAACGAAAATTTCGCCATTTTGGAGCCGAAAAAAATTAATTATAGCTAAACAAAACAAAACTACACTGCCATTTACATTCAGTGGCTTCCCACATGATCGATGAAGAGATTAAAAAATAGATTGAGTTAAACAATTAATATTTTCAAAAGTTATTGTGTTTACAAGCCACAGGGACATGATAAATCCACACCATAAGCCACTAAAACCCTTTTTTTTATTTAAAAATAGCAATTAATCGATTTTAAAAAATTATTAATAAGTTCAACAATCATTTATCTTTCTAACAATGTGCTTTTTATATCATTTATATGTATAATATGATTGCTAGATACGATTTTATTCGATAAAATGTTGGAATCTTAATTTTTAGGCGATAGTAGAACACACCTTGCGCTTTCGCTTAAGGTATGCAATAATTGTAGAGAAAATAAGGATATTGCCTTTTTCTGCCGACTTCCAAAAACGAGTACCGTCTCCTCCAATTCGACTATGTTTTTTTATGTATGTTACCTCATAACTTTTTACTGGGTAAACCGCTTTCGATGATTCTTTTTTTATTTGAAAGCTGGTGCTTCTCTCGTAGTCCAGTAATTGAACAAGGTCAGATCAATAGTTTTTAAGTTATTCTTAATAACTTATATTGAAGTCGGCTGTACAAAATTTTTAATTTTTAATTATTTTGTACCCGAGAGATCAAGTGAAGTAAGTACATTTTTACGTATTATATACAATAAAACTAGGTAATAACATTGATAGGTAAGTGAGAATGTGTTAGACAGGTACGTCGCCGACTGATGAAGTCGGTCTCAACTACTTGTGAAACGTGGCAGGATATCCTACGTAATAAAGCTAAATGGGTGACTTTATCCACCCACTTTAGTATAGAGATAGGTTGCTTCCTGGGGAAAAATATAAGCTACTATTTGCGAGTCGCGACCCCAGGGGTAAATACCACTGTATTTTATGGTTGGAATACAATCGCCAGACATTGGTGGGGGTGGTGGGATTGGTGTTGGTGGAAGTAGTGCTGGTGTTGGTGGATAGTGTTGCTAATGGTGTCAGTGGTGGTGGAGGTGGTAGTATCGTAGGTTGTGGTAGTAGGCAGTGGACCAACAGTACCTCCATCAACACTGTTCGCGCAAAGCGCTAGTATCAAGCATCGACGCTAGATGGCACTCGGCTCGGCGCGATACGGGATGAAGTTCGGCCGAGCGTTTTGAACGGTGGGTGTCGAGAACGCGCTAGAAAAATTGAGAGTCCAAATTCAGCGATGCGATAGATAGCACGCGTTCTTTTGTCGGGAAGTCGGAAACGGAATACGACACGCGCATCTAGGAAATATACGGTTTACCATACGTAACGCGCATTCCTTTCTTGTTAGCTTCACACGGGACTTATTGTGTCTAATTCAGAATCTGTATATGTGCATTCGACAATAATAGCTAGTGCGGTATTTGATACTCTAGAAATAACTGTGGCCACGCGAAACGTGGCTTCTGTAAGTTAGTTGATCGTACGACCGAGTTACTGGACTATAATCGTGACTAACGAAGAAAGTGACGTGAGGTGGAGAGGTGCTGAGGTCCGAACTGCTGCAGAGGGTAACGGTCTAATAAGGTCAATAACACTACCAGCCACACCCAGATACACATCACTGACCCTTACTTTCCTAGCACTATACAACCACATGAGACCTGACCGAATCCTGAGGGACCAGTCGCCTTGGATAGAGGTAAGTAAGCTCCGTTTAATAAAATAGAACGCTCCCCCCTGATGGTTCATTGTAATTAGAAACTTTTCACCCTTGGCGTTAGGACGCTCGACCTGTACCTGCTTGTAGGTTCTTCGTCTATGGGCCGCGGAGGACCCTACTCCTGGGATAGGTAGTTGCAGGCCGTAACATTTGGTAGCAGAGCGTGGTTCCTGGATCGATTCCCGGTCGATCCACCGACCATAGTGTTTGATAAAAATGAAACAATTTTGGTGGCAGGGAGCGTTGGGTTGATTGGTTTAATTTTGTGTCTACAATCACGCCCGTCCGTAATACGTAAAAATATTTTTTTTTAAATTGTATACGTAATAATAAAATTCTTTTCTTTTGTGGCTTACTTGTTTGTTGTTAGCGGGTAAATTTGAAAAGCCGCGCCTGGTTAGTGCGCAAGCGGGAGTTTGCGTCATGTAGGTAGATGGTTATTTTTTACGTAATAGGTTAATTATCGTTGTCGGATAGTTGTAGTGGATTACTTATCGAAGGGTCGATTTCCGAGCTAGGCATTTTTTGTTGATCGACCGTGCTGTGTATCTTCGTTTATGTATCTTTCGTATTGTAATTTGTATTCTAACTAAAGAGTAGTAATTTGTATTTACGCAATTTGAATTTAACTTGATTTGATCGCACTAGTATTTGTTATTTGTTAATTTGGTTTGTGTCTTTTCTTTTGTGCTAACTTGTATTTGGTTTGATAAGTAGTAATTCGTATTTGTATAATTTCTATTCAACTCGATTTGATAGGAACTGCATTTGGTAACTGTTAATTTTTTGTTGTATTTGTTATTTGTTATTTTTGTAACTGTGTTCGTGCCGCGTCGTAATTTGTATTTAGTAGCGATGTCCTCGCCCAAGATGCTAATCCGTTGCCTGCGGACTGAGTTACGATGGGCCACCAGCGCCCATGCTTTGATACGTTGACCGGATAGGGTCCATAACTTGATGAAGCGGCTCGAGCAGGTCGATGCTCGAAGGGCTGCAGTGGAGGAGGCTTACGCTGAGCTCGAGGATTTGGATGTGGAAAAGGGAGTCCTGGACTCCTGCTTCGCAGACTACGAGCAGTTCTTTTCGCTCATGGACGAGTTGATCGAGGCTGAAGGTAGGTATGCCGAGGAGGCGCGTGAAGCTCGGATGAGTGGCCTGCCCGAGCCCTTTCGGAAGCAGCCTCAGCCGGAGCTGTTGGGACGACTCCCAACTCTGGACTTGCCAAGGTTCTCCGGGGTCCTTTCCGAATGGCTGACCTTCGTTGGTCTTTTCGACCGCCTAGTGGACGCCCGTAGAGACTTGACCCCGAGCCAGAAGATGGCGTACCTCCTGGCTTCACTGGATGGGGAGGCCCTGGGCGGTGTCAGCCATTTGAGATTGTCGGACGACGCCTACCAGACTGCTCGGGACCTCCTAGCCAGAAGATACGCCAACGTCCGGCGAATTGCGGACGAACATGTTAAGCAGCTTCTAAGCCTCCCGCTGCTTAGTGACCGGGCCAGACTACGTCCGGACCTGTTGGATCCAGTCTTGGTGGCCTGTAATACGTTGAGGCGGCTGGATTTACCAGTGGGCGAATGGGCCTTCTTGTTGCTCCGCATCGTGCTGTCCCGTCTACCTCTCGACCTTCGAATGCATTTTGAGGAAAGGTACGGCGGGGACGAGGCCTCCTATATTCCGCCCTTCTATGACCTGCTGCGGTTTTTGGAGGAGCAGTGCCGACAGATCGAGCACGCGGCGGGTACCGTCGACGACTTACGAGCCGTGCCCAGTGAGAGGCGGAATCCGCCGGGCAAGTCGTCGTCATCCCCCCCCTCCCCTGCTCCTATTGTCGAGCATTTGATCACCTGGTAACGTCTTACCCGAAATTATTAGGTAAGCCGGTTCCGGCGAGGCGAACTATCGCCAAAGAGCGCCGCTGGTGCTATTCATGTTTGAAAGGGCACCTCCAGTGAGACTGTCCGCACCGGCGGCCCTGTCTGCATTGCCAGGGCAATCACCATGCCGTTCTGTGCCTGGGTGCGAACGGCGTCTCCTCTCGGGGCTCTGCCAGGCCCTCGACCCCCACGGGCGGGGGCACTCCGCCACGCCCTCTGACGGGCGACGCTCGGCGCCCACCGGCTAGCCACCAGGCCCCTAGGTTTGAAAGGGGTCCGTCCCCCGACCAGTCGGGGGGTAATTCCCCCAGGGGCGGGGGTATCATCACCCCTCTCAGCGTGCGGAGAGGAACTTCGCGGCCACTCATCAGTCCGCTGGACCCTTCTCACTCCCGTTAGCTGAGTGGCCGCGACAGGTGTACCACTGTACCCCATTTGATGGAGGCGGCCTTAGCTAGCTGCCGCCTTAGCTCCCACCACGGCCGCCTCCACTGAACCTTAAGCCGTCAACAGTCCACTTGTCAAGCTGTTCTGTTGCCGACGGCCTCAGTGAGGGCGTACAACCCGAGTGGCGACTGTTAGCGGTTGCGCTCTATTAGTCTCGGGTTCACGCCGTGTGGCCTCCACTTGGTGGTGGGAAGATTAGGGATCCCCTGGAGCGTTGAATCACGCGGTCAAGGGGTATTAGATTTGGGCTTGGTCGAGTAATTAATTAACGAAGCTTTAAATTGAAATTAAAAATGCTTTTGCGTTTTCCGCGAAATTTTCATACTTGTAGCGGTTGTGATTAAAATATTGAATTTAAAATACTCTTTAAATGCTGCTGCATATATTTTGTAAATATACTTGATCACTGTGTTTGTTGTTGCACGGAAAATTGAAATTAAATTGCGTGCCTTTTTGAATGCTTGTGCGTATGCTTTGTAATTGTATTTGATTGTTGCGTCTGTTTGCTGAAAAGAAAGTTTGAATTCATTTGAGATTGAATGACGCGATTTGGAAAATTAGGTATATGTTTGTGAAAGTGTTTAATCATTTTGCTTTGTGAAAAGGATAACCCTATTTGTGCCGAAGGGAATAAGAGTCAATTCTCTTTTGGTTTACATTTTGTTGGCACTGTCTAAGATATTTATTTGAAATGAGAAATAGGGCTGTCTCTTACGTTTATTGTTTTGTTTACTTTGTCAAGTTGACCTATGTGCATCAGTGATTACTTTGTCTAAATTAATTCTGTAGTTGAACATTGATGCTTTTGAAAAATTAGTTGAAATATGAGCATAGGACTACCTGCCTAAAGGGCTAACTGTTTTGTAGATTATCAGATGGAAATTAGCTGTCGCACCATTTGGTAAATGATTATATGGTGGATGGCTTGGTTATGCCTACTTGTTTGAAAATTCATATTAGAGACTATCTGTGCGTTTCGTTCGGCACTCCACAGACGACGTTCATGGGGAATTTGGGGGTGCTCTCTGCACTGAAGCTTAGGAGGTCCCTCTGGGACGCTTCGTGTCGCGTAGCTGTTGCAGACATGATCCGGTCGGATTGCGGAACTAATCATAGGACCGCAGATAGATGTTTGAAGGAGGTCGTCGGACTTCTGTCTAGGAATAGGGCTTATTTATGTGCTGCGATGCCCAGGAAGGGCATCCAGTTCAACCCTCCGGCTAGCCCACGTTGGGGCTGTATTTTTGAGGCGTTGGTTAGGGTTGCAAGAACTGATGGGGCGCCTAAGGTGGCCTAGTTGGTTGTAGATTCGGTCTTGCAACTTGCCGTCGCAACCCTGTCCCGCTGACCGGTTTGCTCGCGGGCCTAAATCCTTATGTCCGGGACGGAGGTTTGTTCGCGCAAAGCGCTAGTGTCAAGCATCGACGCTAGATGGCACTTGGCTCGGCGCGATACGGGATGAAGTTCGGCCGAGCGTTTTGAACGGTGGGTGTCGAGAACGCGCTAGAAAAATTGAGAGTCCAAATTCAGCGATGCGATAGATAGCACGCGTTCTTTTGTCGGGAAGTCGGAAACGGAATACGACACGCGCATCTAGGAAATATACGGTTTACCATACGTAACGCGCATTCCTTTCTTGTTAACTTCACCCGGGATTTATTGTGTCTAATTCAGAATCTGTATAAGTGCATTCGACAATAATAGCTAGTGCGGTATTTGATACTCTAGAAATAACTGTGGCCACGCGAAACGTGGCTTCTGTAAGGTAGTTGATCGTACGACCGAGTTACTGGACTATCATCGTGACTAACGAAGAAAGTGACGTGAGGTGGAGAGGTGCTGAGGTCCGAACTGCTGCAGAGGGTAACGGTCTAATAAGGTCAATAACACTACCAGCCACACCCAGATACACATCACTGACCCTTACTTTCCTAGCACTATACAACCACATGAGACCTGACCGAATCCTGAGGGACCAGTCGCCTTGGATAGAGGTAAGTAAGCTCCGTTTAATAAAATAGAACGCTCCCCCCTGATTGTTTATTGTAATTAGAAACTTTTCACCCTTGGCGTTAGGACGCCCGACCTGTACCTGCTTGTAGGTTCTTCGTCTATGGGCCGCGGAGGACCCTACTCCTGGGATAGGTAGTTGCAGGCCGTAACAAACACCACCATTACTATCACCACCACCACCACTGCACACGACCACCATCACAGCTATTACCACCACCACCACTACCACTTACACCAAAACTCTTGATTTCGAACAATTAATAGATATGTTGTTACATTAATATAAGCTATAATTAATACACATGTTTTCTTATGCTATACAATATTTTTATTTTTTCCTTAAATTTTTCACATGCATCATGTGACAGCCCTATCAGAATAGGTATACATTTTCGATGTTGTTAAGAAGCTTCCCCTCTGGTCCTTACTCTTTACTCTGTGCTGTGACGCCCATGTTATCGTCATAAGCTCTTTCCTTTTCTCGCATGGGTTCAACACCTTAGTTGAACACGCGGAATAGATATGCGATTTTACCTGTTACAATCCACTCCTAACACAGACACAGCCTAAGAAGAACATACAGTATGCGCTAGCACTTCTTAAATCAGTATGTGATACAGAAGTCATCGCGTTTTAATGTTGTCGGAAAAGCCGACATAAACAATAAATTGCTAGGGTTATCAGAGAACGGGAAGTGATAAAAAATAAACAAATGATTTTCTTTATTTCACGTTTTAACAAATTAATGTGTATGTGGAAAATAATGAAACTAATTCCTAATCTTTAAATGAGGACGACCCACAGTTTTTGGCCATTGAACCATTTGCGTGACAAGGCAACCCTAGCGGACAGTTCCCGAGCTATAATTAAGTACGACAAACCTACTCATTGTCGTCTCGTATCGTGCGTCGTGCATGACCTTTGTGGGACGTACAGTAAGGGGAACCGTGAATAAGCCGCTTAAGGGCTGCTTTGGAAGTGCTTAGCCCGCGTCTCACTCCACACCGCATTTCACGATTGTCTCGTCTAGAAGGCGTCTGACCGATTGGTAGTCTTGTGCCTGGTCGGTCATTTTAAAGATCGTTCCGTACTAGTACATTACGGACAGTGAACCTGTTCGTTCTATTAGTTCAATTCGGTCATCAGTACTACTAACCTCTTTAAATTGTATCTATCTTTATGGAATGGTTATCTCAGTCAGTTACTGACTGAATCAGTCAACAGTCAGACTGATAGATGCAATTTAAACAGGTTAATACAGTCAGTCTCAGTCGGGCGATATTTGCTCGAGTCGTAACGTTGTGTGATAAAAAATATTATTATAGTGACACCAACTTATCTGTGAACTGACAGCTTGGCGCTTCTGCGCTGAAGTGTTGCCAGTTCGGGAATATTCCCATCTAAGGGTCTTATATTCTTACATAGAGTCCACATACTAGGGTAATAAATTAGTCACGGAATAAAAAGACTAGAACACATATTTAACAGATATATGTCCAAGAACAAGAAGAAACAAAAATATCTTACTTGAACAATTTAAACTTTAATTAAATAATATGCCTTTATGCCTTTTTTACCGGGCGTTGTAATTTGCTTTCCTATGGTTTATGCGTTTTCCGGTTATTTAACTATTTTGGAAATGAATCCTTGACTTACTTACTTACTTATCTTCACGCACAATCCCTGACGGGGTAGCCAGAGAGAACAGATCGCCAAGTGTCACGATCCTTACATACCTCTTTCGCTTCTTTCAGATTCATTATCTTCTTCATACATGCACGTCTAGGTATCCGAGTACTCTTGACCCTCCCCTCTTCGAGCAGTTTGCTCACATGGTCTTCGAAAGTTAGTCTCGGTCTACCTCGACACCTTTTAATATTAACTTTCGCGCTATATATTTTCTTCACCATTCGGCCTTCACTCATTCGCTCAACGTGCCCAAACAATCGAAGCACGCCCTTATCAATTTTTGTGATAAGGTCATCTTTCAAACCTGCCATATTGCGAATCTCTTCGTTTCGCTTTCGGTCGGCCATGGTAACGCCGCACATTTTACGAAGAGATCGCATCTCCACTGCATTCAACTTGCTTTTATGCTTCTTCTGGCATACCCAGGTTTCGCTGCCATATAACAAAGTCGGTACCAACACTGCGTTATGTATTGCAAGGCGTGCACTCTTCACTACGCCTTGCCTTTTGACTAACGCAATCAGGGCACCATTGACTTTGTTCCCGGCAGGGACACGCCTATCCACATCTAAATCACATCTTCCATCCCGGCTAAAAGCACTCCCCAAGTATACAATTTCATTTACCTGTTCTAGACATTCCTGATTTACCCATATTTCACACTTCGTTCTCTCTTCGTCCCTTTCAAATACCAGAACCTTAGTTTTATTAGCATTCAAACGGAGACCTTTAATTTCACATTCCTCTTTCATACACGTGACTAATGCCTGCAGTTCTGCCTCTGATGGTGCAATAAGCACTGCATCATCAGCATACAGCAGACAATTTACTTTTATGTCACCCAATTTCACAACCCAAACAGCTATCTTTCAGCTTCTGTAAACAGCTGTCGAGATACAGTATGAACAGCCAGGAAGACATGACACAACCCTGTTTTACGCCCGTTTGGACGCTAAACATGGGTGACAGGTCATGCCCTACCCGCACACAGGCTTTACAGTCACAGTAAAGTGACTGCACATCCCTTAGCAATCGACCATCCACACCGTACCCTGGCAACAGTTCCCACATTTTCTTCCTTACAACCTTATCAAATGCTTTCTCAAGATCCACAAAAGCACAGAAAATCCTCTGGTTAGAAGCCAGAAGCTTTTCCGTGATCATGCGTAGAGAAAACATTTGATCCGTGCATCCTCTTCCAGGTCTAAATCCGCGTTGTGCCTCCCATAGGAATCTTTCCGATTTCTCTTGCATCCTACGTGTCAAAACCTTCGAGTAAACTTTACTTGCTAAACTGGTCAAGCTGATCGCCCGATAGCACCCGCAGTCAAAATGTGAACCTTTACCTTTATATAAAGGCACAATGACTGCGGATTGCCAATCATCCGGGACATCCCCCGTCCGCCAGCACAAATTGCACAGCAGATAAAAGCTGTCCCAGACGCGAGGCCCACCATACTTGATTATTTCAGCAGTAACTCTGTCTAGTCCCACAGCCTTATCACATTTCAAACTTCGAATCGCACGTTCAATCTCTTTCATACTGATGACCTTAGTGTCATCGAGGTCCGTGTCTGGCGTACCAGTCACGGCGTCATCCTCGGATCCCTCACTAAGATCATCACACGCATACATTTCTCTATAAAATTCGCTCCATCGTTGCATGACGTCCGATTTTTCTGTGAGGACGTCATTAGTTCTCGAAAGCACTTTGTTCATTCTTAAGGCCGTCGCACCACTTCGGGTCCTTCCAACCTCTTTCCAGAAGAGTTTGGAGTTCTCCTTAAAGTTGTGCGACAACCTTTCGTCCGCTTCCATTCTACACCTTTCACGCATTTTCTCAATCAATGCTTTCGTGTGAACTTTCTGCAGCTTATATCTTTCTTTCATCTTCTCTCTCATATCCTTATCATTACTAGAGGCCAAGTAGTCTAACCATGCTTTCTTCTTCTTCTCTACAGCTTCTTTCACTTCATCATTCCACCATGCATATCTTCTTTTACTACTGCCTCTTTTTATTGTTCCACACACTTCTTCCGCTGCACTTACCATTCCATCCCTAAGGTTCTGCCATATTCTTTCCACACATTCATTTCTGCCATCGATGGTGTCAAGCTTTTCGGCTACCCTTGCATGATATTTGTCCATAGTATCCGCTTCCTGAAGCTTCCAGTATATAAACCATAGATAAATATATATGTAGCAAGCTACAGATACGACAGTGACTTTTAGTCAAGTTTCCCAACTATGCGTTTTGGCGCTGCAGTCGCCCATTTTGACAGATGAGTAATAAAAATAAAATTAAAAAAATTGCTTAGAGATTGCAAGCACACATCCTTCAAATCATCGATATCGATGTTTAGTGGTGTCTTATTTTATCGATATCGACAGAAGTGCATTATACAGGAATACTATTATTTAATGAAACACTTATAATACATTAACATTTATTTTTTATTCAAGCACACCAACATCATATACATACACACATAATCTTAGAATTAAATTATAGGTACAATTTGACGAAAACATGGCAATATTTATTGTACATTATATAAAGCAAGTATCAAATTAAATAAATTAAGCCACGGGAATCATATTTAATCATAGTGCTCAATATTTTACTTTACAAGTTACTTTTTATATTAATTTTAAAACAGCTATAATTCAAATAGTTATGAATAAGTGAGTACCTTCCCTGTATAAGATAACGAACTTTTCGCTAGGATATGCTAAATTATTATTTGGTCTATATAACATTTGTTTGTTAGACAAGACAAACATTTTTTCCTTAAGTTTGTAGTGTTTGGAGTTTTGTTTCATTATTAGAAATCCTATTCATTTTTCATCTAGGGTAAACCTGGCCATTTTGTTTTTTTTTATTGTTTTAATTATACTAATAATAAAGTTTTTGTTTAACATTCAACTTCTCTATACTTCGACAGAGATTGGACATTAAGCAAGCCTTTGTGAGGCTTAGTCACCAAAATTTTAATATTTTTATTTTTTCATGAATGTCACCTTTCAATATTTTATTATTTGTTGCACCAATTGTGCCCATGTAATCTAATAAAAACTTTTTCAAAACAAGCCAGGAAAACCTCAAAGTGCTTAATATTTTACTTTTCAAACTACATTTTTCATTACTTCCAATACAGCTATAATTCAAATACTTATGAATAAAGTGAGTACCATCCCTGTACAAGATAAGTAATTTTTCATTAGTGGTAATGTTTTGATGCAATCCTTACAACAAATACCTTTCGATATTTTCTGACAAAATGTATTCAGTAGTGTAAGCTGAGCAGTGGTCTATAATTCTTTCCATGACTACATCACCCACCAGCAATTTTTCTTTTGCACTTAATGGTGAAGGATATAGGAGACAACACTAACATTTAATAATGTGTCTCCATAATCCTCTTCACAATTAGAGAATGTGGACTAACCATGTTAGATAATATCAAATATTTAAACGCATATATAAATATGTTTGCATCTAGGTCAACATTTCTATATTTTATAGCTATTATACATCCAAAAATAAATTTCTAAAGGGTCTTGGTTAATATTTAATGGATAATAATATTCTACATTATACTGTTCAAATAATAATTTGTAGACCCTTATAAAACTTTCAAGTTATCCATCCTTGTCGGGATGGTATGCGCACAAGTCGAGGTTTTCCTTCTTGTATAGCATGTTTGCTATTATATAGAATGGAGTCTACAAAACCATTTTTATTTTATTTTATTAATGGCTTCAATCCAAAAAGTATGAAGTTGTGAAGTTTGTTTAATCACTCGTCTTAACTTTCCTCTTTGCACACCACCCGGTTATCCACTAACGCTGTCAGTGTGTAGAAAAATTCAACGACTTCTGCTGTTGAGGCCATTGTTGCACCAAGTTTGCATAGTGAAAATCATCTAAAAAAAAGTACTTTTTAATTGAATTACTTTTACAGTTATTGCACCTGCAAGTCTTTCGCCAAAAGACACTTATTTGCTTACAACAACAGACTTTGTTAACCTTTATACAATTGTAGTGTGGCTCACGGTATCCACTAATGTAATACCAATTATAAATTTAATGTAGTAATAAACAGCACTTGGCAGATATAGGTTGTCTCATTTAATAACGTCATTACATGGCGACCTTGCCAGGCGAGCTAGCCACCGATAGTAATAAACTCATAATAAATATAAGACTTAATAAATACACACATTACCAAAATGAGGAAAATATTGCATAGAGCCATAAAAAGTTTTAAATAAATATTTAAAAATAAAGCAAAACATATAAAATTATAACGCAAAGAGACAGCTAAGAAGACTTGAGATGAGAAAAGAGGATTTTTTTAATAGTATAAGGGTGACAAATGAGCACACAGTCCACCCGATGGAAGGTGGTTGCTGTGGCCAATAGACATCTAATCTATCCTCGATTACGAATCAAAATGCATATGCGTTCTCACATGTGAGGACTAAAGTGGAATGCCTCATTTCCAGTAAAATGGGTATCCGGTTATCTACACTCACCATACGAAACCCAACAGCGTTAAGCTGCTATTTTATGCTGGTATTCTGTGAAAGCGTGGTCCTTCCCTGGTCATGCCGAACCATTCATGCTACAACTAAAACACTAATATAGCTGCAGCATAGCTCTACCGCTTAAAAAATGGATGACAGAGATTACTTTTTTTCCTCAGGTTAAAAAGAATATTGGTTGAGAGAATATAAATTGAAGTACACAGTGGTATTCACGAAGGGAATTTAATAACATTATCAAACCAACCATGGAGCAAACAAAATAAGAACATAATTATCAATTATGTTCCTAAAAAATTATCGAAAAATTTATTCAAGTGATCAGTTTTAGGAGGACTGAATTTTTTGTGTTTTATCTATAAGAAAACAGGAAAAATGTTAATTTCAAGGAAACCAAAAAACAATAGAAAACAATGTGAAATATATGTTTGATGTATCTACTAAATAATTACTGTATAAAACGCAAATTATATTTTGTATAATATATATTTTGAAATGTCAGATGAGTAATCTTAAATTCTCATTTAAAATTGCAATTTCATAAAATTAAAAATATAATAAATATAATAACTATAGTCTTCAATCTTTGACCATTACTCATTTTATAGATGGAAAACTATTAAGACAAAGCAGGTGCTACTTGTATATTCATATCCTTATTATTTAAGCATGATTATTTTGATTTCAATGTGTAATGAAAAGTAAATTATGTGATTTATTACATATCATTTTTTTAAGGTCAAAGATTATTTTATAGTATATTTTAAGTGGCTTAGAAAATTCCATAATGAAATACAATTTTGTTTCTAAAATTTGGAAACCATTTTACATTTTGAATAACTCCCGGATCTAGGTACAATTTAAATTAGAAAAGTTAAGTTACGTCTGTATAGGATTTCTCTGTACAAAATATTAATTTGATATAGTAATTAATTGTATTTCTATACTTGGTTTACCTAGTATTAGCAAAGATATAAGTAAAAAAAATGTAATTTATACCATTTTTTTTTTCAAAATTTCCGATAGATGTTTATTTCTTGACAGCGATTGGGCTTTAACAAGTCTTTGTGAAACTGAGTCATCTAAAGTGTTAGTTGCAATCTTTGTCAAAATATTAACCAAGTTTCTCTTCTTTGATACTATTTTCTTCACTAATGTAACCTGTAATGAAATAAATAAAATAATTAAGTATCATATTTTGTTACTGAATGATAAACATAGAAATATTAATTTATTATTTAGAACTTTTGATGTGTTTGACTTGTTTTGACCACCCTATAAAAGCCCTGGCATTTAGAATAAGATTCATTATAGTTCTCATCGTAGTAATGTAATCACGTAGTTAAGGAAGTCAGTATTGCACTGAATTAGTTTTAATACATTATTGAAATGTAATAGTTATTAAATGTCATCGAGACATATTTGTAGTTTTTAAAAATCTTCAGCACCACTCCCGAAACTTATATGGCGCAGCCAGCACACAGCTTACAGCTGAGTTCAAGTACACTCAAATTGGTCTTGTCCACAGTTCCGGATATCCTCGAACCAAATAAGTTTATTAAATCAGGAGCTGAAGAAACCTTCCTATCTAGACAAGAGCAGCTCTACGGGTAGACATGGCAGTGAGCGGACTTTAAGTAAAGCTTTAACTATCCTGTCCCATTCTAGTTATTTTCTGCGGTTATTTCTTTATGGCTCTATGATGTAACTTTTGAACTAAAATCGTTGAAAGTTATTTGACTTCTGCACAAAACTTGACAGTTATTAATTAAGTAAATGTTATTATAAATAAAATAAATTGGATTAAATAAAAACAAAGTATATAATAGTAAGTAAATATAATCTTAAGAAGTGCTAAAATTATAGGAAAAGAATAATTAACAGAATATTTTTGTATATGTGGTACGTATAACGTGGTAGAGCCATGCTGCAGCTATATTAGTAGTATAGTTGTGCTCTCACAGAATATCAGCGTAAAATAGCAGCTTGATACTGCTGTGTTTCGTATGGTGAGTTTAGAGAACCAGAGACCCTTTTTACTGGAAAAGAGGCATTCCATCTTAGTCCTCACGGGTGACAACGCACCTGCGTTTTGATTCGCAAACGGGGATAAATGTAGATGTCTATGGGCTACAGCAACCACTTACTATCAGGTGAACTGTGCTCTTGTGTCCCCTTACCCTATAAAAAAAAATATACATGCATTGATTTTTTTTTAATAAAAATGGAACAAGGAAGACTATGTCACTTTCTTCAAATTAGACCTAAGGATCTAACAAGCTTGATCATCATGTTTGATGGTGATCAATGTATTTCAAGTTTATTTATTAAGAAATGTTTTGTTTATGTCATAAAAAATCTTATAAGATTTTTTATGACATAAACAAAATTACATATACAAACAATATACTATATATTTTATTGTGTAACAATTACATTATAGGAAAAGATGCATCTCTTTTTAAGATTCTGGTGATTCTAGATCAAACTGCAACTGAATTAGAAAATATTCTTAGTGGTTTCAATAGCTACTTAAAAAAAATTAAATAAATGATAGTTAACCAACTTCAGAATCCACGCATAATAATTCAGAAGGTTTTAGATATCCATTCATTTTGCAAATAATTTTAATTAGATTTAACCACAACATTAAATTGACAATTACATGGAGCAGAAAATAATTCCTATGGCCTTATAATATTAACACTTTCACTGTCTGTTTCCCAGACACAATAGTAAGACAATAGCAGTGCCCTATATATAGTGCACGGGACAGCGAAAGGGTTAATATTGGTATGATACTTAGAGATGGCCATGTTAGTGTAAGTGATGAAAAGTATATTATAATTAAGGTTTCAGATTTAAATGTTACGCATGAGCAGTTAGAATTTAATATTAATAGATACATGAACTTAAATACTTAAATAAGCATGTTAGAATTATATTGACAAAAAAAACTCTAAACATTCAATTTATATAATGTTTCAAACTGAATTTGAAATAAATTCCAGTATTGAACAATTTGAACAGTTATCACCTTCATTTAGAGTCAAACAAGGTATTCTAAACTCCCTAAGATATATTATTAAGATTATTACTGGTAACTTTGATTATAAAAATGCTATTAAGTATGAAAATAAGATTGGTAATTTAAAAACTCGTCGATACACACTAGTGAACAAGATTACCTTAATGAAATAAATAGAATCTCTTGTTAAAATAAGTACCATTTACAAGAAATAATTTTATCAAGATTGATTCAAATTCAAATTTATTTTTATTTGCGAATACAAGTAATATACTACAGGTAACATCTTTGAAAAAGATACATGTCATTGTAATGTGCCTATTGATGCATTGCTTAAATATTAATTAATTGAGTAATAACATTTCTTAGATATGTTTTAAATTATTTTTAAATTTCTGAATATTCTCCATTTGTGAAACATAGATGGAACTTTATTGTTGATTTTAAACAGCGTGCCAAAAACGCTTTATCTAAATAAAGCTGTCTGATGAAATTATATAATTTTACTGTCAATTACTAAATAATCATTAAATATTTCCAAATTAGTTTTTATAAATGTTACATCTTGATAAATATGCAGTGTTGGAAATGACAGTAATTTAAATTTTTTAATTCTTGATATATTTAATAATAATAATAATATTTTATTGGTAAAAGTACATGTTTTACAGAGTGTGTGGTCCTTATCCATTTAAGTTTTAAATAAACTTGTCCTAGGATAAAGCGCTCTTCAAGTATGTAATAATACATGCATGTTAACATTTTTTTTTAATTCCTAGAACTCGGCAACGGAGTAACATACAAAAAGTAAATTATACTAAATCATCTGTAATCTAAAAAAACAAAATCTTATCTAATTTAAATTTGGTCATCAAGATGTCATAACAAATTTTCAGTCTTAAGGTAATCCAATTGCTTCAGCCAAGCAATTAACGTTCTTTTACATTCCAGAAATGACATGTTATAAATGTGTAGTACTCTATTTATTTTGTTATATAAAATTATTGATTTTGAGCAGTATTGATTTTGTGCAAAAATGGTTTTTGATATTTTTTTTCGAATAACACAGTATGGATTTCGTTTAGCATTGATTTTATCATCAGGAATATTGGTTTTATGAGTTTTTAGAACACACATTAAGATATAAAGCTGTCTAACGGTAAGAACATTACAATCATCATATACTTTCACGGTGCTGTATGTAATTTTTTTCATTAGTATAACTTTCAAGATCGATCTTTGAGCACGTTCAAGCTGAATTAATTTCGTTTTGTGCGTTCCACCCCAAATAGGCAAACAGTAACTGATGATCGACTGCACTAAAGTTTTATATATATGAATCAGAAGTTGTCTGTCCGCAACATATCTAAGATATTTAAATAACCATATCAATTTTCTAAGTCTTGATGTACAATTTTCAATTTGTCTGTGCCAATTTAATTGCTGATCTATGTACATACCAGGATATTTAACGGAAGAAACCTTTTCTAAAGCGCTACACTCGCAAATGAGAGAGTTTTTGCTACAAGTGTGGGCCGTTAGCTGCAGATTAGAAGGAGGTTGTAGAGAGTTAAGAATTGAGAATGTAATGTAGCAAGTTTTATTAATATTTAAAGATAATAGATTGTTTTTAGAGAGTTATTTGAGAGTTAATGATATGTACTTTTATTAATATTTACAATTTATTTTTACACAATTTCCAATCACTCTACACTAGATGGAATGAAATCGAAACTTCTGTAATCTTTAGCAAATTAGGAATTTTACTTATAGATATTGAAGAATTGTTAAAATTATTAAAATCAGCAGAGTTAACAAATTAATTGATATACCCCATAAGTTATAACAATAAAGTAAAAATAGAACAATATATAAAATTGAGGGAAGTCAAATAACATTTGTTTTAGATACCAATTATACAAAAAATTAATACCCATCACACTACCACTTCCTCTAAACTATAATTTTAATTGTTTAATACTCATACCTACTAGTAAAAGGTTCTGAAACAGTCTTGTTCGCTCAGTCTTGCAACTACCTATGTTCCTCCACTATGACGACAAGTCACAACTTTAAGTTGAAGATGCTTGTATGAATGCTTTAATGAGATTCTCAGATAGTATGAGCTCCTGCCTTCCAGAACCAGCCGAAAAGCAGATCTATCATCTTGGACATTAGTGATTTAATAAATCTTGAACATTTAAATAACCTTTTAAAATAAAGAAAGTGAAATAAAATATAACTGTGAAAAATTTATAAATGTAAAAAGTGTTGTGATTTAGAAGATGTCAATCACATCATTATTTGTTAAAACAACTAAAATTTAACCATATTCGAGCAGCATCTTTGAAAATTTGTAATAAATTGTTGCTTTTTTTGCAAGGTTTGTTCTTGTGATATTTTTATAACGATTTAAGCAATCAGCTATACAATTTTTTGTCTTTCAATAGTTACAGAGACAATTTTTTAAGTGACTGCCACTTTAACCCTAGAAAGCTAACGTTCGTCAAAATGACGACCATCAAATAAATATCTCGCTCTCTCTTTCTAATTGTTTTACCTACACACTCACGGTTTCGCGCCAACTCAGTGACCGCTACACTGCGTCGCGTGGTGCTCGTGTTTAGTCGGTACATATTTTTGTTTTTGAGATACCTACTGCATACTCGTCATTTTGACGAATGGTTAGCTTATGCGTAACTTTTACAACTGCACTTTTTGTTGATGTTTGCTTTGTTTTTTTTAGTTATTACGTTGATTGTTAAGAATGGCTGGGAGATCGATCATCACAGATGACGACATAATTCGTGCGCTAAATGATGAAGATTATGACAACACAAATGATGTCTTTTCTGACAGTGAGAATGAGGACGGTTTGTTGGTTGAAGACATAGAAAGTGATTTTCACGACGAACCTTCGGACACTGAAGCATCACAAGTAAGTCCACTTTTACATAATATTGAAGAGGAACAAGGAAGGCCGCCTTCCGATGCTTTTCCACTTGGTGAGAATTCTTCACCAGCTTCCAATCATATTATCTACTTGACTCAAGCTAATATTCGAGGTAAAAATCGTCACTTGTGGGCAACTCATAAAGGACATACTTCTTCCCGAACTTCTGCGATAAATATCGTTCGCACAGCTAGAGGACCAGCTCGTTTAGTCAAAAATATTACAGATCCTATCGTTTTATATAGTTCCTTTATGACTGATGAAATTTGTGAGGAAATTTTGAAGTGGACCAATGCTGAAATAGTAATAAGGAAACAAAACTATGAGACTATAACATCGACCCAAAACGAAACGTGCAAAGAGGAACTCAACGCTCTTTTCGGTGTGTTATTATTGGCAGCTGCAATGAAAGATAACCACCTTACAAGCGACGAATTGTTTAACACGTCTTTCTGTGGAACCCGATACATCTCGTGTATGAGTCGGGAAAGGTTTGATTTCCTTATTAGATGCCTTAGGTTTGATGATAGGGCTATAAGAATAGGAACCCTGCAGTCTGATCCACTCACACCAATCCGAAAAATATGGGACTTGCTGATGATTAAATGCCGAGACAATTACGTTCCTGGAACTAACGTTACCGTCGATGAACAATTACTGGCTTTCCGTGGTCGCTGTAAATTTAAAATGTACATACCTAACAAGCCTGCTAAGTACGGTCTGAAAATTGAAATGATGTGTGACAGTGGGACCAGGTACATGATTGACGCCATGCCTTATCTTGGAAAAGGAACAAATACCGGAGGAATGCCTCTTGGTGAATATGTTGTCAAAGAACTAACGCGGAGTATTCATGGCTCAAACAGAAACGTAACCACTGACAGTTGGTTTACATCTGTCCCTTTAGCTAAACAACTCCTACAACAACCTTACAAGTTGACAATAGTCGGAACTTTGCGGGCCAACAAAAGAGAAATACCGGAAGAAATGAAGAACAACCGAGGAAGAACTGTTGGAACTTCGATGTTTTGTTATGATGGACCACTTACTCTCCTATCATTCAAGCCGAAGCCAAGCAAAATGGTATATTTGTTGTCCTCATGTGACGAAGAAGGAACTGTGAACACAACATCGAAAAAGCCATACATGATAGAATTTTACAATGCCACAAAAGGCGGTGTAGACACATTCGACCAGATGTGTTCTACTATGTCGTGTAGCCGTAAGACCAATCGGTGGCCTATGTGTTTATTCTATAACATGCTCAATATAGCGGGTATCAACTCCTACATCATCTATTGCCATAATGCCATAATGTCTGGATGTAAACCACAATCACGAAGAAGCTATATGAAACAATTGCATGAAAAACTCGTTGAACCATGGCTAAAACGTCGACTTGAAATACCAACCATGCCTCGAAAAATAAAAAACAAAATAAGAGATGTGTTGAGTTTGAACCACGAGGAACGCGCTGAAGGTCAAGGTCAAATTCCTGAGCAATCTGGTTCTGGAAGTTCCCTAATACCTGAAAATGCCTCAACTAGGAAAAGAAAAAGCTGCAGTTTGTGTTCCTATAAGAAAAGGCGCATGACAAAGAACTATTGCAATAGTTGCAGAGTTCCTATTTGTGGCGAACATACAGTCGACTTTTGCCCAACATGCGCCAAAAAAATCTAAGTCTTTTGTTAATTACGGTTGATTATGAGGTTTTTTCTTTATAAGACCAAAGAAAAAAAAACAACCACCTAAACAATAATTCCTGATTTAGCCATTGTAAGTTTAAGTGTCTTTTTGATCTCAAAGAAACATGTGTCATTTTAAAATTTGTGACTTAGTACTTAAAAGTTTAAAATAAACATTTTTTTAATAATAATATTTTAATTATATCCCATATTTCCTATAAATAAAATAAACCTGATTAAAATAAAATAAAATGTTGATAAAAAATACATTTAAAAAATGGTCGTCAAAAAGTCGAATGGTTAGCTTATCATAGGGTTTCATGAACGTTAGCTATCTAGGGTTATTCCATGTAGTGATAATTAAAAATGGCTGGTGATGTAATCACAAAGTGATGCAATGTTTTTTAATAAAAATGTATGGTTCAATACTGCATTACTGGAGTCCACTTGATACCCACTTAGAAATCACAACTTTCAGCAGTCGAAATTTAAGTACCTACCTTGATAAGTAATAAAATTACTCGCCTGTTGCTGACAGAGGCACACCATGAGCTATTTAATCGTTAGTAAGCAAGCATGGATAAGAGTACCTATCGAAGTTTTCTGTCTTGTCAAGAAACTGTTCTTTGGAAAGTTCAATGATCTGGGGACTTATGGATACTATGAAATACATCCACAAGTTTCTTAAATTATCGTTGTTAGGGAATCTGCACCAAGACAGCACTTTTTGTATTCCATACAATATGCACTAGACCAGCACAAAAACAGAATATTGTTATTGTCACAAATAGCGGAGGAAACTTTGCGTCCAAGATCTCAACGCAACATAAATGCGAGGATATTTCCTTCAATTCACTTGCACTAAACTCATAACTCGGGCGACAATTAGATAAATAATGGCGGCAATTAATAATTAATATCGATAATTTTGACAATTTGCTTTGACAATACAATATGGCGTTTTTTTTAAATGGCGTCCGTAGACAGAGAATAAACTTGCGACGGTACCGCCAAATGGCATAGTATGGAACTAAGCTGTCACGGGCCTGATATAAACGGCGTTCCGATTCGTCAATTATTTCAAAATATTGCCATTGTAATAAAAAGCATAATAAAAAGCAAAGAATAAAAATTGTAATAACGAAAAGCTAATATTCGTTTTTCGTTATGTTTTATTCTATGACAACGTTATCAAAAATATTGGTTTAACCAGGTTTTACTAATTCAGTAATAGCAAATTTTAAAGATTCTGCTGGAAAGAGATATCTATCTGCGGGAAAGATCGATCGGTCAAAGTTGAAGACCGATTGTGGCAGCGTCATTTCCAGGACTTGAGATTTTAAATGAGATTTAAGCATTATACGGACTGCGGACTGTACACATCGTCTTTGAAACCACAAGTAACTGTGAGTAAGGATCCAAGAGCAAGTCTCATTCGACAATATTCCGATGATACCCCAGTCGTCAGCATGACCGCGATAAGTATGGCGACCCTGCTCTTTAAAACCTACAAAGCCCTAATGAATTACAGCAAATCTTCTGAAATTGGGTGGAAACCGTTACTTAAGATCCTTCAAAAGCTCTTCAATTCCGTCGATCATGGTGGCACTGTTTCGGATGCGCGGAGCTGAAGTGACCGTGGTCTTATTCTTCAATAAAGGCAACAACACTCTATAATAACAGACCGATTATTCTTATAAGCCGACAACATGTTATTTATGAGAGGCATTAGCCACTCAAGCGTCCAGCCCGCGCGATTATTATACCCTTGAACGTCCAGATACTCGCGGCCCTGATTCGGCTGCCACTGCGCTCACATGTAGTAACAAAAAACCTACATAGCTACTTAACCATAATAGTTAGAATAAAGAAAAAAGCTACGAAAAATTGATAGAAGAATACACATTAAACCTATGTAGGTTTTAAGATCTAAAATAATAATTTAAGATATTAAAAATTGGTGTGAACATAGAATTCGGAGAAAAATAAACGTATAAATTTTGTTAATTTACATCACAACCAAGAAATATTGTATTTTTTTTACAAATAATTCAATGTCATAAAAAAACAAGACATATTTACCTGTCTTGTGATGCATAGATGTTTATGTTTAATTAAGGCTAAGTAGTTAAATAAATTGAAACAAAACACCTACTCCTCGTAATTTTACCGCGAGGTCTCGAGCGCTTTCGACTCGCTCGCGAAGGCAAAATATAAGCAAGATGGCCGCCTATCTAAGGTCTTATTCACACTTTGTAATTTAAGAAACTTTAAAAAAGGTAGTCATGAGTTTTTTTAGATGAGGTTTTAAATTAAACACCAATAATAAAATCAAGTTTATTGACATAATAAACATTTTTATTTTCACAAAACCATATTATTACCATCCAGTTTTTAAACAAATTGTGCCAAGCGAAAACCATATACCGAAAAAATGAATGATTTTTATTAAATATGAGAATTAAATTATTATCAATACATAACAAGGAAAATCAAGAGAGTTGAAATCGTAGAACACATCCTCCATATATCTTAAGTGAAGTTAAATAAAAAAGAGAATAAAAGTCGACAATCGTAAACAAAAATAACATTATTATAACACAAGAACAAAACCTATGAGATAAAAGCATGACGAAACACCAATCGAAAAAACAACTCATAACCCAAACTAACCAAGACCCAGCCTGCAAAAAATAACAAGGCAAAAAATATTGTAAACATATTTTGCTGTTTGTACCGACCCTTATTTAGAACCATTGTGGTTACGTTCATGGATACCAAACTATCCCCAACAAAAGACCCGAGCATTTTTAAGGAATCAGTTTAATTGTGTTTTTAAAGTGCATTATTATATTTATTACGAACTATCACTCGTTGATTAAATATAATTATACTGAAAAACAAAGTAAACAAAATTAAAATTGGGCTGACGACTCCACAATGGCCATTTTTTTAAACAGTTATAGTTTTTATTTAAAATATGAATCGATTTTACACTTATAACTGTGGTATGTATACGTAATTATAAAGCCCAAATCTTCTAGTTTACTATGATGTATAATAAATGCCATCATAAACATAACTTGTAAAAAAAGCCAAGTCTCGCAACTCAGTTCTTCTACCGTAAAAAGTTGTGAGATCCATGTAATACCAAGTCGGTTAATTTATTCAGTTCATAGATTGATACATTGATTGACTTGGTAATCGCATGAAAACACAATATATCTTACAAGTAATACATATTATTTTAAATTAGACTGTTAAGTGCTCTCTCTTTTCCAAATTTATCGAAAGCCAAGTTACACCGACAAGGCCATCCCCGCGTCATCGTGTCATTCGTAGCAACATAAAGTAGCCGCTTTTTATTGTTACATTAACCGTTTGGTCACTGTCCCATTGAGTAAAGAAAATTATTTAAAAGAACTTAATATAACTTATCAAATAGCGGTCTCTAACGGTTTTTCAAAAAATCTCATTAACAATTTAATTAAAAAGAAACAAAAGCATGTTCTTCGCAACTCTTTGTACGCGGTTCAACCTCAAAGTGTTCATTGATATGTGAGCAGTTTGACCTACTTAGACACCATATATGAAAAAGTAGCTAATACTCTTCGACAAAACGGCGTTTATGTGGCGTTCAAAACAAACAATTCTCTTAGAAATATCTGTAATAATAAAGATAAGTTGGATATTCGTCAAAAGTCAGGTGTTTACAAACTTGTTTGTGACGAATGCCACGCCTTTTACGTGGGTCAGACTGGTCGCAATTTCGAGACACGTTATAAAGTGCATTTAGCCGCGTACAGGAATTGCAATCCCGATAAATCCCATTTTGCCAAACATCTTTTGGACACTGGACACAACCTAGCCAACGACCACTCCTTTAAAGTCTTACATACGTGTAATAAAGGGCTGCGGCTGTGTGTGCTGGAATAGTTAGAGATATTAAAAAGTAATAATAGTACCGTTACACTGCTGAATGAACACACATATGTTACTAACTCACTTCTCTTAAATATCTTTAAGCCTGCTCTCTAATAATAGAGAGCCTCGCAATATGGCGTTTGTCACCCTCACGGTGATCGGCGATTGGTTGCGTGGTTAGAGGGTAGGCGAGAGTTGCGCGGTGGTTTGTTTTAATTTTACAAACGGCTGCGTAAGTCCGGCAGTGATTGGTCGCATGTTTTATCGCATGACGCGGTCGCTCGCTCCTTAAGTAGAGAGCGCTTACGTCATCGGTCTGTATAAAAGGCAGTTGTTTTGGCTCACCGCTCACTTAGCGGTTAGCCACCGTAGAGTCTATATCACCTGAGGATGCCTCGTGTAGAGGCGAAACACGTGTCGTATTGTCGTCAGTGGTGTGTCTTGCCTAGTGTAGTGGTGTTGGGAGTAGCGGTGCTGGGATTTGCGGTGACGGGGATATGCACGCAACTGAGGGAGGGCGGGAGGTGCTCTTCATACTAGGTAAGACACATCATTTTATTTTATAACGCGGATATTTGCGAAGTAAATTTTTCTAAAAGCTTTTATATAATGAATTTCCGCAAAGTAACGCCTGATTCTATTAATTGTAGTAAAATAAGTTTTGTTGTAAGCTATTTTAATTTCGTAGAAATATATTTTAGTGGGAAAGTTCTTGTAGTTACTTGTTTTTTGTTGGTCTTGTTTTTGTACGTTTGTACTTTAAATTTTTCATGGTTTCGTATGCCATAAACTTGTTGTCAAGAAAGAAGAGAAAGTCGTTTAAGTTAGGTAGCTCTCTGTGGTCTTGTTGTTCTCTCAAGTAGTCCGCGTACTTTGAGGTATCCAATTTCTGCGACTTCAGATGGACGATAAGTTGGTCCCAAGTGGATATTTCGAAACCGATATTAGCGAGCCCGTTCAGGCATTCAGTTATGACGTCATGCATCTTTTTTAAGTGGTAGTTGTCGGAGTGTTTTATTACAGGCAAGTTGAGCATGGTGTTGACGAAAGATGTAAACCGAAGACGCCGATTGTCGTAGTGCTGGGTGAGTATCTCCCAGCATAAGGCCACCACGCAAGTAGCTGTCAAAACAAAATATTTTTTTTATTGTCATTCTCTCTTTATTACTTAGCAATATATTACAGATTTGTCCTTTATCTAAAAATATTTTTGACCACTGGTGGTGGTGGAACAAATGTCATTATACGACATTCCTTGTACTTGGCGACTGGACTATATCTACGGTTTTCGTTGAGTTTTTCGTTAAGTTAGTGTTATTTTTGGTTACACAATGCCGAAATGAACGAGAAAGACTATTATGAATAGCGAATGTTGCGAATTTGTGGTTCGCTTGCGAGATTATTTTGAACGTGAGTGTCAAAGTGACGGACCAATATTGTCTGTAAACCAAGTTGGCAACCGAGTCTTGGCATCGGTCGTGCGACGGTGTCTTGTATGACGCACAGATATGAGCGCCGTGCTGGCGCGTCGCCGCCGTGTAAAGAACGCGGTGCGCCGTCGCAACAAGTCGCAACTTCCTTTCCCACTCACATGCGCGGCCCGACCGTATTAGTTCGTCTTGTCGCCTCGCCCCGCTCGTCGCTCACTCAGTCGAGTCAAATATTTCTCCGAGTGAACGTGTATTGTTGTGTGGTGTTAACAATGGCAGCAACTTTGACTGTCGCACGTATGGGTCGGCTCAAGCCGGGGTGGTAACGGAATTAAATGTAATACTATCCCAGGAGTGTACCAGCATCCCGATAATGGAGAATCCCTTGCCGAGCATCCACGATCAGGCTACTCAACTCCTGAGGAGGGACTTACCACCTCTGGGTGCTCAGGCTGCCCCACGTATTCTGGAGGAGGGGGGGGGGATTCTGCTCAAGACAATAACTGCTCGGGGCAAGCTGAGCAACAAGGCCAAGGCGACCCCTGCCACATGACTTTCTGTAACATCAGGGGACTTCACTCGAACCAAAATGCCGTCCACTAACATCTCGAGACGGCGAAGCCGGCCTTGCTCTTTCTGAGCAAGACGAAGGTGTCCTCTCCGGCTGATACTTCATATCTCTCCTACCCGGGGTACAAATTGGAATACTCCTTGTGCCTCGGGCTCGAGTTTGCGTATACATCAGAGAGGACATCTATTCTCGACGGCTCAGCAGTCTTGAAGGACCTGTCCATCCTTTGGCTACGTGTAGACAGCGACGACCATCCGCGTGTTTACGGGTGACTCTATAGGGTCCCATAGCGGTAATGCCGAAACAGACCGATTCATCGACCATGTCCACATGGCTACAGATTTCTTGCTACAGCAGATCCCATCCGCAGAGATTTTGATCCTTTGCGATTGTAACGCCCATCACGCCGAATGGCGGCTCCGTTCATGTTTAACCGATCATGCGAGGAGATCTGTTTATGATTTTGCCTTGGCATATGGTCTGATACCACTGGTAACTTCGCCTACGCGGATTCCAGATTTGGAAGATCATACACCTTCCCTGTTGGACCTTATGCTGACCTCTCATTCTGATAGATATCAGGTCTCCGCTCCCCTCTTGGCTCCTCAGATCATTGTCTAGTCCGGAGTGTGGTGCCATTCATATTAACATCACAATTGCATTCTGCAGGCTGGCTAAAAAAGACGACCGCTCAGACCCGTCTAGCCTAGTTATACTTATCGCCATCACCTTGTTCTCCAAAATAATAGAATCCATTATGAACTGCTAGCTCATGCGGTATCTTGAGGACCACCAGCTAATTAGTGACCGCCAATACGGTTTTCATCGGGGTCGGTCAGCTAGTAAGCTTCTGGTCTACATGACTCATAGATGGGCGGAGGCATATGAGTCTAAGGGGAGGCATTGGCCGTTAGTTTGGACATTGCGAAGGCCTTCGATCGGGTTTGGCACAAAGCGCTTCTTTCGGAGCTCCCTTTCTATGGGCTTCCCGAGAAATTGTGCACTTAAATCTCCAGCTTTCTTGCAGATCGGAGCATCTCCTCAGTTTCAAGGCACTCCCCTTGTTGCCTCAGCTAGTATCGGAATCCTCAGCGTCAAGATATCGAGTGACGTGCAAGTTTCGTGATCAACCGTGAAGGCCAAATTGGCCTCTAAAAACCTTTGCGTGCTCAGCAGAGCGGGACAGTATTTCATGCAGGCCCACCGCCTGCAATTTTACAGGGCGCAGGTTCAGCCTCACATGGAATACTATTCCCATCACTTCCGCAAGAACTTCGGATTGAAACTAGCAAAAAAGAAGGATCATGGATTACTGTACAGAAAAAGAAAAATAAATATCCTGGAAAGCAAGTCATAAGAGGAGGAAATACTAGTATAGGAAACATTCAAGGCACTGAAAGGAAAAAGTTTTTACATGTTTGGCGCCTAAAAAAGGATACCACACTAGAAAGTTTAGAATGACATGTAAAGAGGATATGTGGAAAAGAAACGGAAATAACAGTGGAAAAAATTAAACATAAAACGGAAAGAGACTATGCGTCATTTATAATAGGAGTTCCAGAAAGTTCATATGAGATACTATGTAAACCAGAAAGTTGGGCAGTTAACATTGAATTCTGTTAATGGGTGTGGTTTCGTAAACCACTCAACAAGTAATAAGAAATTACTCAAGTCTGTGGAGATATACTATCAGAATGTGAGAGGATTGAGAACAAAATTACACGAATTTTATGTGGGAGTTTTTTCCTATAGTTATGATTTTTTTGCAATAACGGAAACAGGATGCAATAATTCTATTTATGATTGAGAACTCATCCCACCTGGATACAACAAGATACTTCGGTGTGATCGTGAAGACGGGCGCAAGCAAGGTGGAGCGTGCTTAGTGGCCACACCGCGGTACGAGCTTCGACAACTAAATACACCGAACGATGTACGTATTCAAGCCAGGCATTTGAACTGGTTAGCGCTGCGGTTTATTTACAAAATAAGTTCACGTTTGTGTTGTGTTTAGTATACATTCCACCGAGTTGTAATGATAATGAATACATGTTGTTATTTAGTATAATCGAAAATTATCATGACGATTATAATGACCTAATAGTGGTAGGCGATTTTAATTTATACTCGAGCTCCACAAATGTAAGAAATTATTTTGAGTACTTTAGCACATATTGTGAATTCATCCAGTACAACAAAATAGGAAATTGCAATGAACGCCAACTAGATCTTGTTTTAAGTACGCGTTCAGTGGGGGACGGGTTGGAGGTGCGCGCGGCTTAGCCGATAGTGCCACCTGACCCACATCATCCGCCGCTCGCTACTGTGCTGCCACAGCGGGGCCGAGCGCGCCACGGCGGGCTGCCCGCGCCTACGCCGCCGATAGTTGAGTCTGAGGGGAGTACTCACACGCACACTGGATGGAACTTTTACAAAGCAAACTTTTCTTTAATGTATTCTTTAATAGCGGCTATAGACTGGACGCCAATGTATAGGTTAGATGTAAATAGTAGTCTAGATTATTTTTATGAGATTTTAAACACGGTCATGGATGACTGCGTTCCAAGAAAAAAGCGAAGACGTGTAAACTCGGAGTACAGTTACCCCGAGTAGTAATAGACATTATTCGCAACATACAATTAAAGGCTAGGCTTCATAGGCAGTTTAAGAGTAGCAAAACAGAGGCTGATTATAATGCGTTTGCTAAATGTAGGGTGAAAGTAAAATGTTTAATAAACTCTGCATACAAAAATTGTAAAGACCGGATGCAGAGTGAGTTCCAGGAAAATCCAAAAGCGTTTTGGGCTTACACTAACTCAAAAAAAGACAGCAAAAATCCACACAATATTTTAAAAGATGGTAAGGTACTTACTAGTGAACCTTGTGCTACTGAGTTTGCGCAATATTTTTATTCTGTTTTTAGCCCCAAAAATGCCCAAGCTGGACGTGGAGGCGGCAGTGAAACAGGCAAACAGGCTGGTGGTGAAAATGGTGCAGCTAGGGTACACTTCGACTAACTAAAGCTTGATGAAGTACTTTACGCTCTGCAAAAACTCAAGCCAAAAAAGTCAACGGGACCCGATGGAATACAGCCCTATATCTTCAAAGACTGCCGTCTAGTACTCAGTAGGCCACTTCTCTACATCTTTAATCAGTGCCTGGCGGAGGCTGTGTTTCCAGAATGGTGGAAAACAACCAAGGTCATCCCGGTACCCAAAGGAAAGTCAGCATCGAGCGTGGACCAATACAGGCCGGTTTCTGTGCTTTCGACACCAGCTAAAGTACTGGAGGCTGCAGTACACAAGAGCATCCTCTTGCAGGTTAACGTACAGCTATCAGATGAGCAACATGGCTTCAGACCCACCAGGAGCACCACTAGCAACCTAATTAATTACATGAATTATATTGTACCTGAAGTGCATCCATCCATCATGTGCATCCATCGACTTCCTGCATGCCTTACCAGGTCGTCACTCCATCTCGTGCGGGGGTCGCCCTACACTTCGCCTACCGGTACGAGGCTGCCACTCGAGAACCTTTCTTCCCCATCGATTGTCGGTTCTTCGAGCTATATGGCCGGCCCACTGCCACTTCAGCTTACTAATCCGTTGGGCTATGTCGGTTACTCTAGTTCTACTGCGGATATCCTCATTTCTAAGTTTATCACGCAGAGAAACTCCGAGCATAGCCCTCTCCATAGCTCGCTGAGCGACCTTGAGCTTCCTCATACGTCTAGCAGTGAAGGACCACGTCTCAGTTCCGTAAGTCATCACTGGCAACACGCACTGGTTGTACAATTTCGTTTTAAGGTTTTGAGGTATGTCTGACGAGAAGATGTGTCGTAGCTTCCCGAACGCTGCCCAGCCGAGTTGAATCCGTCGATTGACCTCTCGGTCGAAGTTGGACTTATCTAGTCGGACTATTTGTCCCAGGTAAACATACTCGTCAACAACTTCGAGCTTAGTTCTCCCAACAACTACCGGCATAGGTGTGACATGGACATTAAACATAATCTTTGTTTTGTCCATGTTCATCTTAAGACCTATCCGTTGGGAGACACTATTGAGGTCATTGAGCATGGTGCTTAGGTCCTCCAGCGATTCTGCCATAAGGACTATATCGTCGGCAAATTGAAGGTGAGTATTAGAGAATATATTTATTAGATATTTATATAAAAAAAGTATGGTAATGGGTATACCATTTTACCCAAATAAGTATCCTACCTTATTCACCTTAGGTATGGTAGGATACTACGAGCTAAAAGCTAGAAGGAATTTGGCGCTAGTCTTATATATCTTTAAGGTGATGAGGGGAAAAATTCACAATCCAGACGTATTGCGACAAGTGCGCATGTGTGTTCCGGACAGATATGTATGGCGGCGGCGGCGGCCGCGGCTGCTGGCTGTGCCGCGCGGCCGCACTAAGTTGGTGAATGAGGCGCCGTTTATGCGCGCACTCCATATCCTCAACCGTATAGCAGAAGACATTGATCTATTTTGTTGTACTCTGGATGGGTTCATAGCGAGAGCTCTCTTTGAAATAAGTTATGTTCCTATTGTGACATAAATATGGTGTTTGTTATAGAAATAAGTACACATGATCAATAATAATAGTTGTGTAATTGTACTTTGTAAAAAAAATAGTTGTCTACATTATCGCATCAGGTGATAAACCTGTAATGATAATTGTATAGTTGGAAATAAATAAATAAATAAATAAAATTACTGGGCTGGGGCTCCCCAGGGCTTTATTATATATATAAAGCTGTTTTTGGTAACATCAATATGGTCTTCTTTAAGTTTTTTTTTTAAATCTCTTCATGATAAAACAATATCTAAGGTCTATAGCCAGCCACGTCGCACCGCCGCAACGCCGCCGCCGCCGAGAAAAAATTATCAGGCCACGCCGCCGCCCTGGAATTGGCCTTCGGCGCTCATATCTAATGACGCAAGAAAAGTAGGGCAAGCCATCATCAACCCAAGCGATAGAGAAAGAGCCTAGAAATGATGATAATAATAATGAATTTGATTTAGCTTGTGTACCATTATTTTAATAATTAATAACTTTAAACTACAATTCCTTATTTTATTTCACTAAGCACTTTCACAAAAATTATTTCGACTCGCACGAATTCTATTAAATAGTCAGACAGACCGAATACATATGCACGAGGCGAAATTATTATTGTGGGAGGGATTTTATTATCGTATTTATAATTTATTATTAATTCAAGAGATAAGAAATTGTTCAAAATTCCAAATCCATACAGCATAAACATGCAACTATCGATTGCAAGTTATATGAGAATAATAATCGATTAGATTCATTAACGACTATTCACTATCTCATCCCTACAGTTAGCTGTCAAAATTATCAAGCTAAATTTGACTGGAGTGGGCGGACGGCGGAGTGTTTTTCTGATTTGAAAATTTGGTTTGAGTTTGAGTAGCGATCACAGACAGAACTTTAAAAATCAACAGTAATAACATTGAATTGGTTTTGTACCTATTTCATATTATATGAGTATGAGATAAAATAAAACAGAAATCAATTACAGGTACGTTACGTTGTATTTTATAAAATACTGGGATTATAAAGATAATTACCAATAAATAAGTAAAGTAGGAGTTTTTATATTATATCAACCCTTCCTTGCTTTTTGATTTATTTTCGATCTAAACCCATAAGTCTATCAAAGTTATCATTTGTATGGTAACTTTGCGATTATATCTAATATCTAAATCTGTGAATAATGGTAAGATAAGACCTTAAGTCTTACGTTAGTTTAATCTTTTTATTCGTTTAATAAAACCCAATAATCTTTGTGTAATGTACATTTTTGATTAATATATGTTTCTATTATCTGATGTTTTATACTATCTTAATGTTTTCATATGATTAAAGGTGCAAATTCCATTCAAAGATAGTATTAGCTATAGATATAGGAGTCGGGCCAAGTTCTGAGGGCTGGACATTTTTGGTGAGGCTAGTTTCAGCAGATCCATTGTTTTATTGTGTACTTTTAATATTATGATGATTACTTATGCCACTTATTGCTTTAGTTAGTTTAGTTTACAACGGGATGTTTTCTACAACTCCACGTCTAAGAGTGTCTTTTGCGTGTGGGCAGGAATAATGTAATTATTCAAGCCATGAGATCTCCCTGAAAAAGTTCAACCATCCTTTGATGTTTATTCTGATGGACAAGTCATTAACCTTCCTAGCATCTATTGCTATGGATTCTTGAATGATACCCATACATTCTGCCTGAAAGACTGTGTTGTGGGTAGCCAACAGTGTGCATATGTGGATATTGAAGTCTTCAGAGAAAGTTCCTGATCCTACACCTTCATATGTTTTAGAACCATCGGTGAAAACTCTTAGCTCTTTTGGGCTTAATCCCTCCGACTGGTGGGTTTCATTTAGTTGTATCTTGTACTTCTTATCAAATACAAATTGATTAGGGATCTTATTGTACTTGACATGTAAGATAGGAATTTTTGAGTGAATTTTATAAATTATGCCTATATGAGGGACTCTATTCTTACTCCAAAAATTTAAGGTATTGAGTCTAATGGCAGCTAAAGTTGCTTCTTGTTGTATGTGTAATTGAAGCGGGGTTAGCTCCAGCATCACCTCTGAGGCTGCTGTTGGTGTAGTCCTTATGCAGTCTGTGGCAGCCATACATGCCAGTCTCTGGTAGCACTAAAGTTTATTTATAGTGGCGGCTTCATTTGTCTTGGTCCACCAAGAGCCAGAGCCAACCAGAGCGAGGTATGTGATCATGGGCCGAATTACACTTTCGTACAGCCCATAGTGTGGATGATTTTTGGTGTCAGACTCCATCTTTTGCCAATCATGTTTCTACATTGGCAGAAAGTTATACTAGCTTTGTTGATTGTGTTTCCTATGTGTTTATTCCAGTTGAGTTTACTGTCCAAGGTAAGACCTAAATAGTTTACCTCGGAGGATAGCTGGAGTTTTGTGCTGAAAAGACTTGGGAGATGATAGTTAGCATTTGTTTTTGTGTGAACATTACTAGGACCATTTTATTTGGGTTAACGGTTAAATTGTATTCCCTGCACCATCTCTCCACTATTCGGAGAGCTGTTCGGGTCAGGTCACACACCATTCTTTCTGTCTTTCCAGAGACCAGTATTGTCAGGTCATCAGCATAACCTACTGTGTAGAAGTGAATGGCATTTAATTTGCTGATGAGTTCATTAATGACTATATTCCACAGGAGAGGTGAAAGAACCCCACCCTGTCTTGCTTAATCTGGATTGTTTGAGATTCACCAACAATCTTTATTGTTTGTGTACTGAGCATGTTTACTATTCATTCAATTTTAACAGTGGTAGAGCCACGCGGCAGCTTTTGCTGTCGTACGGATGGGCCGGCAGGAACCGGGGTGGTACCACGACCTCACAGAATACCAGCCTGAAGTAGAGGTTTACCTCTACGTTTCGCTTGGTGAGTGCAGGTGGCCGGAGGCCCTTTTTACTGGAAATGAGGCATTCCATCTTAGTCCTCACGGGTGACAATGCATCTGCATTTTGATTCGGAAACAAGGATAGATGTAGATGCCTATGGGCCACAGCAACCACTAACCATCAGGTTGATTGTGTGCTCGTTTGTCACCCTTATCCTATAAAAAAAAATCAGTGCCGGTTCGACTTTAAGTCTACTGAGTTCACCTTTTATGCTGGAGAAGTTTGTTCTGGCAAAAGCATCTTCTATATCTATGGAGGAACCTAGACATATTTCTTTGTTTTGGATGGCCTCTTCAATAACTAAACTTTCAATAACGAAAACTTCACCTGGTGAAGTGTCGATTCTTCGATTTACCTAGGCTGTAGGCATGTTGTTTGTCATGTAGCGGTAAGTTCATTCGTGCCAACCCCCTTAATTCCCTTTCACACATCTTCTCCATCGTCTTTAGGAGAAAGGATGTGAGGCTAATGGGTCTGTAGGATTTAGGGTCTGTATAGTCACTTTTATCTGGTTTGGGTATGAATGTTCCAGTTAGAGATTGCAATCCGGATTCTTCGAAATTTGAAAATAACTGAAAAATCCGGACTTTTTAGTTTTTTAAATCCGGTTTTTGAGACTCATATCCGGTTTTTTCGGATTTTAGTCAAAATTGAGTTCAATGGATAATATTTTACATTTATCCACAAAGAACCATGTGCCCACTTTCATACATTTAAAAACCTGATAGTAAAAGTTTATGTATAGTTATAAGGTATAGTAGAAAAACTTCCTGTAAGTTTAGAAAATAATGTCATGTAGTCATTTTTATGTTTTAAACGCTACGAAGCCCAAAAATATTAATGTTACTCTTTAGGTTAGGATTTGCCGTTAGCAAATATTTAATTTTTCTATCTCTTATTAATGTTCTATCACCACTTCCTCTGAGATTATACTGAGAAAAATCTTGTGTATCCCTACATATTTCTATTATATTTTATCAATGAAAAACACACAAAATGGGGCAATACACAATGAGACGCAAACACAACAAGTGATTATATTCTCTTTGGCAACAATGAAGGACTGCGCCGATGCCAATCGTAGAACTGTTAAATGTCAAAAAAATCCGTTTCACTCGTGTGCACTCAATGACATACTGCATTATTTATTTATTTAATGATTATATTATTTTTAATTAATCTGTACTATAGAAAAAGCAATAAAGAAATATATATATAAAGGAATATACAGGGTATTTTTGGAACGCTCCCGAAAACTAAGACAGGCGACAGCACCAAGTATACCTTTGATCATGGGTCACAAATAAATTTGATCCTGATGAAAAAAAAATCATATTTTTACAACGTTTTATTAGCGTTATTCACGCGCCATCATGTTAGTACAGCTAAATGAAACGATAATTTCATAAAAAAAATCATGAAAATACTGAAACATAAAACCAGCAGTGAAAACTGAATTGATATCACCTGACTAATGGAGGTTAATGTATGCGCGAACGGTGAAAAAAGAACGCTGGCCTTGAACTTGGGCACAGCGATTTATCACATATCGGTACGAAGGGGGCGCGACGGGGGAACAACCGCCAGTATTACTGTGCCTGCATGCTATTGGTTCCCGCGCTTTGTTCCTCCAAAAATACAGTCGCATACACAGCTTACTTTGCGACTCGCGACGATGTTTTAAAAAGGAAGGAAAGAAAAATTATTTATATCTATTGTTTTATGACTAAACTAGTGAACGAAAAGGTAAATATGATAGGAGAAAGTGAATGGGAAAAATTGTGTAGTAAATTTAAAAGTGTTGAGGAAGAATACCGAAAAAATTACCATGTGATCGACCTGATGACGGAAGCTCAAGCGAAGATGAAAGTGATGATGAAGTAGCATCCAGTAACACCAACACACCTTCAACATCTGGCTTCCATGTGACCCAAAACAACATAATGGACGGCGTGCCACCCTTACCTTAAGTTTTCTTGTTACAAACTACTTTATATTTTACGATAGAAATAACAAATAATGCTCAAGTAAACATTATCCATTTTTAATTCCAAGTAAGGCACCTATTATGATTCTACAATAAAACAATTAATTACTTACTATAATATTATAAAACAATATCCCAATACCATGTAGTACTTTAGAACGCGACTGTAACCTCCCTCCACTCGACCGCATCGCATCGCGCTGTGACGCAGTAGGTTTCAGTTTAATTGTAGTTTTTGAAACAGTTCCGTGTTGATTTTGTTACTTGTTGTTACGTTTTTTGTTTTAATAATGCTTAACGCGTACGTTTATAGTGATTGTGAATACGACAACATGTTATGTATCCGAACCTAGGTACACGAAGTATCGCTAAATAAATTGTTAAGACCTCGGGATGGAACAAGTGTGTCATACTGTGCAGTGCACAAAGTGTTGAAGCGTAACCGAATGCGCCCATACAAATTGCACAAAGTGCAAGCTTTAGTTCCCGGCGATCACGATCGCCGACGAGTTTTCTGCCGTTGGTTATTATACCAGCAACAACGTGTGGCTGGTTCCATTGAGCACATTATCTGAACGGATGAGTCGACATTTACCAGAAACGGCCTGTGGAACCGAAGAAATACACACGTGTATTCAGAGGTTAACCCGCACGCTGTTCGACAAACCGGGCACCAAACCCGATGGTCGGTTAACGTATGGGCAGGTTTATTTAAGGATCGCATACTAGGACCAGTGTTTCTGCCACAGCGACTGAACGGACAGCGATACCTAAACTTTATAAAAGAACAGTTGACAGACATTTTAGACGACCTATCGTTGGCTGAATATCGCCGCACATGGTTCCAGTATAATGGTGAGCGCCTCAATGAGCTATTTGATGATCGCTGGATTTGGCGGACTAGGACCACACGCTTGGCCACCTCGCGCACCAGATCTGACCCCGTTAGACTTCTTTCTGTGGGGTATGTGAAAGAAAGGGTTTTTAATCGTGAGTGTGATAGTGCTGACGAAACTACAAAAGGATCGTGGATGTTTTCGACAAACTACGTACGGACTGTGTCGAAGATCACACGATGATGCCCCGCCTCCATGAGGAGACGCAACACCGAGCCCAAATCTGCCTTGAAATGAATGGAGCACAATTTGAGCCGCATCTCATAAGACCACGGAGGATTTAGAGCGGTAAGCTGTTTCATAACTAATTCTTTTAAATAACTTAGTACTGAACTAATCTGAATACATACATAACTGAATACATGAGAATAATAAACATACCTACACGACGAATAAAAACGCATGACTTTAACCTTGGTTACATTTCATTTATGTATTTTGTTATTAGCGGGAAATCGAACCAGTTATTTGGGTTATTTAACCTGTAAATTCGGATTAAAATGGCTACGTGGAGACAAGTACAGTGGCAAAATAGTATGTTAAGTAGATAAGTTAGGTATTTAGACAAGTGTTGTAAATTATTAGGTATTGTGGTATAGCCCGCTAGTTGCGGACCGCGCGAATTTGCGTTCGCGCGTACATTGACCTTTAATCAGCTGATATGAATTCAGTTATTCCACTGCTGGTTTTAGGTTTCAGTATTTTCATGATTTTTTTTAATGAAATTATCGTTTCATTTAGCTGTACTAACATGATGGCGCGTGAATAAATGTAATAAAACGTTGTAAAAAATATGATTTTTTTTTCATCAGGATCAAATTTATTTGTGACCCATGATCAAAGGTATACTTGGTGCTGTCGCCTGTCTTAGTTTTCGGGAGCGTTCCAAAAATACCCTGTATATAAGAATATAGAGAAATACTTACTGATTAAATAAAATAAATGTTTAAAACTCAGAAACAGAGTTCAATTAAGTGAAGTAGCGAAATGCAAAGTATATGAAATGGAACGTCTTAGAAAAGGGTACTTGAGATGCATTCAAAATATGGTGGTAATAAGTTTACCCTTTATGTAGAATAAGCATAAATAAATATTAAAAATATTTTTTTCCTGCGTTTCTTTTAACATTGTGATACGCGTATTTAATTAAGAATTCAATTAGCTGCATTTTAAGATTTATTTCATTTCTATACATACTCAGGTGAAAAATGGGCATCCTTCTTTTCATTCTAAGTAATGGGTAGATAGGTATTACCTACTCTAATACACAAATTCGAACAATATTTGAATTGGTAGGAATAGGTATTTGGCTATAGGTACTTTGTTTAAGCGAATTTGGTGAAATCCGTGATTGACTCTGTTTATGCCCATATAAGGCAATAAATCGAGCAACGCGGTGAGACGCTCGCGCCCCGTCGGCGCGGAGCTCCGCGAGTCCGCGACCCGCCAGCGCGGCGCCCCACGCCCCTCTGCCCTGCTCGGTCACTCGGTCAGTCTGCCAGCTAGTCTCATAGGAAGTGGTTGTGTTGAGTTGTTTGTCGTCTATCGTGTTAATTCGTGTGCGTGCATGTGCAAAGCGACGTGCGCTACACAAACAAGTAAGTATATAATTTTTTATACTATTTTTATGTGTTTAATTTGCCTGTATGGTGTGAATGACGCGATGTGGTAGCTTTAAGTTTAAATTTTTAAATGAAGTAATGAAATGGTTAGTTTCCCGGTGTAAATAGATATAAACCATATTGATAAGTAAAATGTTTCATTTGCGTAACCGTGAAAGATGTCAATAATCTTTTACTATCTTTAATTTTTATTCAGTTAAAGTAACATTTATTCTGTCACTAAAAAAAAACTAAAGGGCATACTAACAATTATTTATTACATAAGTAATCTTTCACGGTTGCTGCTTGCTTATCGAGTGGGTTTTATAGTGTATACGGTTTATTAAGATTAAGTTAAGACTCTTCTACAATACTATAAATTTTTCATATTAACTTTAAATTGTATGAAGTTTTAATATACTAATAATATACAAACTATACTATATATAATAACTGTTAATTTAGATAGTGTCTATTTAACTTCTGTTATATAGTGGATGTCTATCTATTTATATGCGTAAATGAATTAATAAAACATTGTATACAATACTATAAATTTTTCATCTTAAGTTTAATTTGTTTGAAGTTTTATTCTGCAGTAGGTCAATAACTGTTAATTTAGATAGTGTCTATTTAACTTCTGATATATAGTGGGTGTCTATCTATTTATTTATATACATAAATGAATTAATAAAACATTACATACTTATTTTATACTTTTAATTTTTAGATCAATCTGATGAAAAATGGAGTTCATTGATTATACCAAAAAGTCAAGTGACAAGAGCAGCGTATGGCATCACTTTTTAAGAACAACAGATGGGGAAACGGCAAAATGTAAACACTGTCATAGCATTTTGAAAATAAGTGGAAGCACATCAATTTTACACACCCACTTACATAAGAAACATTCCATTAATGTAAAAAATAATGAAAGTGTCAGCACCAATTCTCAACAAAAAGACACACCCATGGCTTCAACTAGCAAAAGTTGTGTTCCATTTGCTAAAAAGCAAAAAATGACCGACTATTATGAAAGCAAAGACTCTTTAACTAGTGGTATATCAAGAATGGTCGCTTTAGACGGGTTACTGCTAAAAGTATTTTGTTCATCGGCAGATCTCAGACAGTTAATGCAAAAAAATTATAAAGAAGGCATCCCAAAGTCACCGAATTCAATAAAAATAATAATAATGCACATGTATGACAGAAAAATTGTCTCTTAATGTAGAGATAAAAGTTATGAAGACTAAAAATACCAAGTGGTCAATCACTCTTGATGAGTGGACCTCAATTAAATTCCATCGATACCTAAATTTAAATATTCATTTTCAAAATGATAACAGCGATAATGTCTGCAAAAAGCTGCGATTAGTAAGGATTGTAGGGTCTATGGGAGCTGAAGCTAGTGTTTCACTCATAGAAATAAGATTAGATTCTTACGGAATTTGTTTGGACAAAGACATTATTGGATTGACAACTGACGGCGCAGCTGTCATGGCGAAGCTTGGGCGTATTCTGCCAGTTCCGTTTCATCAATTATGCCTTGCACAAAGTGTGCAACTGGCTGTACAAGATGTTTTATACAAAAAAAAAAAATCAATAACCACGTGACGATCCGGAAACATGCTCAGACTCTGACTCAGATGAAAACTCTGATAATGACATTGATGACGTTGATGGATTTGTTGTCGAGCATAAAAGGCCGGCAACGCATCTGCGATTCCCCTGGTGTTGCAGTAGTTCATGGGCGGCGGTAGTCACTTACCATCAGGTGAGCCGCATGCTCGTTTGCCCCCTCTCCTATAAAAAAAAATTAAAAAAGTCCGGTCAGTGGTATATTTAAAAACTCACCAACAAATAACGACGCCACGCTCCAAAAATATGTCCAAGCTGAATTTGGAAAAGAGTTACAACTACTCCTAGACTGCAAAACCAGTCAGTGGAGCAGTCTATCAATTATGCTGGAACGATTTTTAAAGCTAAAATTATGCATACAGAAGGAGATTGATTGATATGAAATCTGGTATTAAATTCTCAGATATAGAAATCTTATGTCTAGAAAATCTGCAAATTTGTGTGGACATAATCAAAACAACTGTGGAAGTACTCTGCCGCAGAGATGCTACCATTCTAACGGCAGATACAGCTCTTAAATTTTTGATGAAATCATTAGACAGCCAAGACATGATGTCTGCCAGGAAACGGGGGATTAAAGAAAGGTAACTATAATGTTGTCGGCGCCTTACAATACTTACACAACCCTAATCAATTTTTAAATGAGAATGATGAAGACGAAGATATATTTAAAAATCCTAACGTATGAAGAAATTAAAAATGTGTTCTCTCTAGCTGCTTTCCTGGATGTTAACGATTGCACGACCACGTCCAATACGATCTCTACCAAAAACTCTGTGCGATAGTTCTGATCCATCGCCGCTCAGTTTTAAAGAAAAGCTAAATCGCCAACTTTCTCTTGCAAATATGTGTAGTGATCAACACCAGTCGAGTGTAATCAGCGCAACTGATTTGCCTTCAATGATTCACGTTGAAATGGCTTTATTTGAAAACGGTGGAGGTCGTGGAGAAATCCTAAAAAAAGTTCTGAACAGGTTGCTTTCCATACCGCCGACCAGTGTTGAGTCTGAGAGAGCTTTTCCACAGCTGGCATGTTCTGTAATAAAATAAGTTTACGTCTAAACTAAACTAAACTAAACGATGAGACACTTGACGCTTTCATGTTTTTAAGATCTCGTTTACTAAAAAAGACTAATTAATATATGTACTAAATTAATGTTATAAAAATAGAATTTATTAATTATTTCTTCTCTTATTTGTAACTGAGTTACCTTAAACATTCGTTTTTTCGAAACTATAGTTTAAAAAAAAAAGATGGATACCTAAATACTTTTTGTTGCATTTGATTTTATGTTATGTTTAGATTGTGACTGTGTTTTGTTGTTTATTTTAGTTGATTTTATTTTGTCGTGTCTGAATAAATGCAGATTTTAAATGATTTATGCTGTTTTATTTCCGTTTTATCAAACCACCTTAAAACTTCGAAAAATCCGGATTATCCGGATTTTAATTATAGGAAAATTCAGAAATTCGGAATTCAAAAAAATCTGGATTTTGCAATCTCTAACTGTGTCCCTTTATCCATTGCAGTGTCACATTTTACATACCTCATTTAATTGTTTATTATATAATTTATATATCAGTCCCGAGTTCACCACATTGCAACTCGGAGCTTGTAGTACCACCCTACTGTCGGTCAGTATTCTGATGGAGAAGCCATTAACCTTCCTAGCATCTATTGCTATGGATGCTTGAATGATACCCATACATTCTGCCTGAAATACTGTGTTATAGGTAGCCAGCGGTGTGCATATGTGGATGTTGAAGTCTTCAGAGAAAGTTCCAGATCCTACACCTTCATTTGTTTTAGAACCATCGGTGAAAACTCTAAGCTCTTTTAGGCTTAATCCTTTCGGCTGTTTGGTTTCATTTAGTTGTATCTTGTACTTCTAATAGAATACAAATTGTTTAGAGATCTTATTGTACTTGACATGTAAGATAGGAATTTTTGAGTGAATTCTATCAATTATGCCTATATGAGGGACTCTATTTTTCTCAAAAGATTTAAGGTCTTGAGTCTAATGGTAGCTAAAGTCGCTTCTTGTTGTATGTGTAGATGAAGCGGGGTTAGCTCTAACATCGCCTCTAAGGCTGCTGTTGGCGTAGTCCTTATGCAGCCTGTGGCAGTCATACATGCCAGTCTCTGGTAGCGCTGAAGTTTCTTTATAGTGGTGGCTTCATTTGTCTTGGTCCACCAAGAGCCAGAGCCAACCAGAGCGCCGTATGTGATCATGGGCCAAATTACAGTTTTGTACAGCCACAGTGTGTATGATTTTTGGTGTCAGACCCCATCTTTTGCCAATTTTGTTTCTGCATTGCCAGAAAGTTATACTAGCTTTGTTGATTTTGTTTTCTATGTGTTTATCCCAGTTGAGTTTACTGTCCAAGGTAAGACCTAAATATTTTACCTCGGAGGATAGCTGGAGTTTTGTGCTGAAAAGACTTGGGAGATGATAGTAATTCAGCATTCGTTTTTGTGTGAACATTACTAGGACCGTTTTACTTGGGTTAACGGTTAAGTCGTATTCCCTGCATCTCTCCACTCGAGCGTAGCAATATTCCCTTTCCAGAGCCTTATGATCGTCGTACCACAGCTTCAGGACACCCTCCATGTAAACGGCTTTGCCTCTAAAAACTGGGCCCGACGCATCAGGGTCCTGGCTACTCCAGGCCTCGCTGATCATCTTCCTCTGTATTGCCACGAGGATGTCGTCAGCTACTTCTTTCGTTATGTGACCTGAACGCGCACACCTTAAGGCCACACCCAAATCTGCTTTAGCGGCGGAAGCGTAGCTGGTTCTTGCAGCCTTTGGTTGCTCTTCGAGTGGCACTTTTTTGTGCTCGCCTCTCGGCGAGGTGTACTCTACCAGCATCCTTTTGGCAGCTCTTTCCTTCTTCCCAGGACCCTTGGCCGCTCGCTGCTTCCTGGCGTATATCTTAGAGCTGGTCTCCGCGGCCGCGACTTCTACTTGGGCTGGATTTTTATCCTTCCCAGTTTTAGCTCGGCTACTGGTTCCAGCCCCAAGCACCTCAGTCGCAGTAGCTTGCCCAGCCTCCTTGGTACTGGTTTTAGAAGCAGCCAACGCGGCTCTTTTTCTTTGGTCTTTTTGCCGCTGCTTCTTATTCTTTTTCTTGGCCTTTACACTACTGCCTGCAGTGACAGACCCTCGTGATAGCCCGTCAGGTCGGCAAGTCACCTTTTTGGGTGCCTTGCCCTTCCCCTTATGGCTCACCACTTGCCAGGCAGCCGAGAAAAGGTCGTCCGTTCTCTGGGGCTCCGCAGGAGTTTTGTTAGTAGCGGACCCTTGGTCCTTTTTCGCGTCCAGCTTCTCAGGTTTGGAACTGGTTTTGGGATCGTCCAGCGCGGAAGTTGTCCTCTTGCCGGGGCCACCCACGCTGGATGGTACAGTCCGTGGAACCGTCGGTTTAACAGCGGTTCCCCCTTGTTCATTGGTGTCTCTGGTAAACACCTCTGACACCTCTCCCTCTCTCTTTTTTTCTGGGCCTTAAATTGTCCATATTTATTTTTGTGTTTAAAATTCGTCCCCCCTGGCTTCCCACCCTCCATGGAGCCCGCACCTTTGGGAACGCCCTACTTTAAATAAGGATTTAAAAGCATTAGGATTACCGGGAGAATATAGGGACGCTAAGTTGGCACTTGTTGAAGAGAAGAGTTGAAAAGAGATATGTTGTTGATACTAAGACTTTGATTATACTGCTCACTAACTCTAAGAGTACATGTATTTATTACACTACTAGTAGGATGGAGGCACATACCACAACAATAGATTTAACATGAAAGATCATGTAGTGGGTACCCAGTGGTGCGCATATGTGTATGTTAAATTCTCTTGGGCTTAAATCCTGTGGTTAATTTAACTTTATCAATGAAGCTATAAGGTAGTTGCTGCCCAGTACTGCTTCTCTTAATCAAGTTATAGGAGAGGGGGCAAACGAGCATGCGGCTCACCTGATGGTAAGTGACTACCGCCGCCCATGAACAACTGCAACACCAGGGAGGGAATTGCAGATGCGTTGCCGGCCTTTTAAAAAGGAGTACGCTCTTTTCTTGAAGGTCCCGAAGTCGTAACTTAAAATGACTAGTAGACTCATAATTCTTTGCTACTTGCTATATATAATAATAATTTATTTATTTATTTTACTTTATTGATATTTGTGTATGGTTACCATTTTTATTTACAATTATATATTTATACTGCCCAACCAGATGAGAAAACTTTACCCCAAAATAATAATAACTTTATTTTGACATAAAAATTTTACAATAAATGTTTCATTGAATCCATAGCCTCCCAAACTAGTGTAAAACTGTGTTTCAGGAGCCTGTGGCTTCTTCCATAACTTTGTATTTTTAATTTATGCCTTAACATAACATTATAAACAGAACTACTTAAAACAAGAAAGCAAAGTTAATAAAGAAAGGACTACTCACTAGCGCATATCTGTGCGAGTGTGCTTGTGTGTGCGTGTGCACGCGCCCGTGTGTGTGTGTGTGTGTTTGTTTGTTTGCATCAGTAATAAAAACCAGTTAACATTTTTTCATAATCTTCATAATCAAGTTTTTTAAGCCATAACAATATATGCTTCTTAATAACGTTATTATTGCAGTCTTTTATATTATATTTCTTATTAAGTCTATTATATAGTTGTGGAACAATAACATCAAACTGCTTCTGGGCGAATCTTGTTTTTACTTTGGAAATAGGACAACGGTCAACCCTTGCAGATGATTTAGGCAGGAAAGGAACAATTTTTTGTGATACCTTCGTAGACTTTCATGAACGAATAATTTTCTAACACTAAGAATGTTGGCTTTATCATAGACATCTGTTGTAGGGTGCCTGTAGGGTAAGGAGAATAACACTTTCAGTACTATTATTTATTATATTATTATCATTATATATATTATTATTGTTGTCATGTGGCGAGAGAGTGAGCACATAGTATCATAGCGTCTGGCCCTTTGATGTTGTGACAGCGTAAGAGAATCCACTACCTACCACATATTATGCCATGGTTGTCATAAGAGACAATAGAGGATAATTTGAAATTAAAAATTTTGTACAACCGACTTCAATATAAATTATTAAGAATAAATAAAAAAATTATTGGTCAGTTCCTTGGTCCTTGGTCCTTGATCAAATTTACACGAGAAGCCACCAGCTTTCAAATAAAAAAAGAATCATCGAAATCTGTTCACCCAGAAAAAAGTTATGACGTAACACACATAAAAATCACAGTCGAATTGAGTTTCTCCTCCTTTTTGAAGTCGGTATAAATTGAAACAAGAAATGGATAGCAGCGTCTTCCTGATATCTCAAAAATAATAAAAAACTGTGGTTGCCAAGCCAAATATGACAAATATACTAAGTTTAAAAAAAATCTTTTTTTTTCAGTTTATTTAAGAAAAAGATGTTGGACTTAAGAGGCCATAATTTGCCTAAAAGGCAAAGGGAGTTGAATAACAAAGTGAAAGAAGCAATAGAAAAGAAAGTTGACTTCGATATTATAAAAGATGAAAATGAGACAACTGATGTAGACAAACTGTTTAAAATAGACTTAGCTTCAAATTATCGCAACATTGACTACATTATCGAGATTTTGAAATCCGGTGACAGCTTATGCATTTCAAGGGCACTGAAATGTGTATGGTTATATGAAGATGTACATTCAAACATAATTAATGCAGATTATCTCAATGATAATATTTTCCCTTACATGTCACTCAAAATGAAGAAAAAGATGCTAACAGCAGTATCTATGCACATGAGAAATGAAGAAAGAATGATATCCTTCTACAACTACTGCATTAATGAAAAATTGACAAATATTGCTTCAAAATTTTTACTTCTTACTTCAGAGTCCTTTAAACTGGATGCCATTAAAACTGGTGTAAAATTTGATACAATTATAAATGAAGGAACAGAATATGTAAAGTATTTTTTTGGAAATTCTTTTACTCTCTTGGAAGCCTATTTGCAGACCCTTAATAAATGGAATATTGGACCATTTTTACTTAAAGTGAGATATTTTTATTCAGTATCAGATGTTAAATATTTAGATCTGCTAGAAAGTTATGTCAAAGTTGAACCCAAAATGAAACCAGAAGCTCTTGGCTTGAGAATATCGAAAAGTATTATGAAGAAACACAAAGATAAAGTTTTAAATAAACCATTGCTATATTTATACATACTCAATCAAAAAATCCTCATAAAATATAGTAGTGTCCAAGATGCTAAATCATTTGCCATCGCTTTGTTGCCTTCTTCAGCGTCAGTATTTTGGTTTGAGAATTATCGTCGTACTAATAAATACATTCTTGATATAATTCCTAAAAACGAGTTGTACGCTTTTCTAAAAAAAGTTTTTACAGATTCATATCCCAATGAGGAATTTGAAACGAGTGTGAATTTTTATAATTACGGTTTTTATGAAATGTTAACAGTTGAAGAGAAAGAGCAATGGGCCTTACGCCATATTGAAAATCAACAAGAAATACTTGGCCATGGAGAAGATTACAAATGGTATAAGTTTGTCAATTTTGATAAAGCACTAGAAGGTATTAAGCGGTATATAATGGTTACTACTGATATGGCAAAAAGAGGCGAGATAATTAATATCTTAGTTGAATCAGCCAAAACACAACGTGATCTAGAGAAATTGCTCAAATACTTTTATGAGAGGCATGTCAATGAAACCCCTTCTGTTAAAGAACAGTTTATGAACACAATTATACAGCATCACAATGTGTTCGAGTTTGAAGAAGATTGCTGGAATGCATTTAACAAGATCCTATACAGTATGGAAATCTACAGCCCATCAGGCTACTTTTATATGACAGACTTTGGCTTAATTGTTTCAATTTATAGTATTGTCAATGGCAAACCTGTTCCTGAACAATTGAAAGATGTTTTTTATTCGAGGTTTAATTATTTGTATACAGATAAATTAACAGAAGAAAAACGTAAAATGCTTTATGACTACCTTTTAAAGTTATACATCAAAAAGGTAAAAGAATTTGTAGATAAAAATTATGATGATGATGTGAAGCGAAGTGTCAGACGATACATTTATATGGTTTTGTGTCTAATGGAAATTTTTGAAAAATCAAAGGAGGATTGTCCGGAACTTATAATGAAGTACATAAATATGGATTGGCAAGAGTTTCAAAATCACCGTTTGTTAAAAAAGAAGATAGAAATCAAGGATTTACAAGAGTATGATTTGATTCGATTATTAAAGAAGGATGCAACATTTCTTTATGTAAAATTCGATGATTTAAAAAGTACTATGAATAGAAGCTATACATTTAGGTTAAATCAACTTATGAGTAAATTGAAAATTTACTTCTCAAAAGATGTAGCCAAAGAGTTTCTTAGTTTCTTTACTAATGTATTATCAGATCCAAAAAATGATTATTTATCAATTTACACTTCTGTGTATTGTATAATTCAACTGGCTGATGAGAAGTTTATCGTGGATTTCATGTGCAAATACGCGCCTCTTGAACCAAAAATAGACCACCAAAATGTTGATAGGAAGTTATTATATATTCGCGAAGGCATTTGCCGTTTTTCATGTTATTCGCGACCACCGGTTCCACTTTCAAATATTCTGATGTACTTAAAGGGTGACTATGTGCATTACTGTCTACCAATGTTTAATCATTACTTCGCACATCTGCCACGTCCACTATCATTGAAGTTTGTAGAAGCGGTGTTAAATGCGCCATTATCTATACAAAAGCACGGTTTGCGTCTGGCCTTCAAATCTTACAGTGCCGAAGACTTGAAAAAACTAGTTTTGTCAGTTTGGAAGAAAACAAAAAATGTTTCCCTAAGATTAATTCTATATAAATGTCTATTTCAAAAGATATTGAATGAAGACGAAGCATCACAAAAGGAGTTATATAAAGCATTGAGAGTACTGACATCAGAACTACGCGATGATGATGATAATGACATTTTTGATTTAATACTATCAGACCAATTGCCTAAGAACTTTAGGGGAGATTATTTAGAGACTGCTTGGACGGCAGTCAGCAAGTTAAGGGAGAAAGGCGTAAATATAGAACGCCAAGCTAAAGTTTTGCGTACTATTAAAACAAATATAACCCTAATGGACAGAGATTTCCTAATGGAATACATTGTTAAGCCACATATTCACGAAATGCTGATTGAAAAAAAAATCAGGCCAAGTTACAAAAGTCGTGAAATTAGTGAAAGAGTCAAAACAAAGTGGGAGTTAGTTGCAAAATTTATAGTGACTATTGAAAACGAGGAAACAAGTAAGACTAGTATCGACTTGGTGACATCCATCATTAAGACCTGTGCTGAAATGTGGGACGAAGTACACGACGAAAGGTACACTATTAGATTGTTTTGTACAAATTTCATATCCAGTTTAAGAGCCAATAGTAACGCATTCTTACGAAATTTCAAGTATGTTAATTGTATATTTGAGAGAGTGCTGTTTACAATTTTGGAATTGTTGCCGTCTCAAGAAATATACTTAACGATTTGGGATCTGTGGTTGGTGATAGTCACAAGAAAGGTATGTTCAAAATTGGAGTGTGATGAGAATGGGCTGTTTAAAAATATTGAATATGAGAAAACCTGCAATGACTATGCTAACGAAATTGGAAATCTTATTGTTGATTTGGTTAATAAAGAGCAGTTTTACAGAAGTTTTCTGCCACATATAGCTCAGGTGGTAAACAGTCATATTTCTGTTTTCTCACGCGCTATAAATGAGAGCGTAGATGTGGTTCGTATCACAATATGCAATAATTTGACACATTTTAAACTGCCTGAAATATATTTATTGGTACTAACGCTGCTGCCTATAGATTGTCCACATGCCTATTTCGACACCTGTAAGGACACGTTACAAAAGATCAAAGAGCTAGATGATAATGAGATCCAAAGCTATTTGTATCAAAAATTTCTTCGTGAAGATTTTAAAAGGAGAAAGTTTGTGTAAATTAAAAAAAAAGCAGCTACATTTGTACTTAGTCTAAAGGAAAAATGTATACTTAATTATATGTGTAGCAACAGAAATATTTTTAATTACTTTTTATTAAAGTGCATTTAATTTTGTATAAAATAATTTAAAATAAAGCTTTAGTTACATTGTAAAACGACAATGGGCATAACTTATCATGTTATAATCTATCATACCTTGTGAAACCCAATTTTTATGAACTTAAGTTACATTAAAGATATACAGAGTATGCTTGATACACAAAGTATGCTTGCTGTATTTCGTGATTCATTTAATGATATTTATTTATTAAAAATAATAACTTAAGAATAAGAAATGTAATCCAACATAGCTTTATAGAAATCTTAATAATTTCCATCGCCTGGTCCTGAAATCTCATGTTTGAAAAGTTGTCAACAACCTGATTCAAGCCTTGATAGAAGGATGTTCTAACCTGATATCTTTGATAAAGCACTAGCTAGAAGGCGTTAAACGGTATATAGTAGTTACGAAACGTTTTAGATGGTAAAAGAAGTTGAACACGATCGGCGTAATATTTTGACATACGAAATGAATAAAGGCAATAAGAATTTTTGTTGTATTTCAATAACATTTATACCTAATATTACAGACCACATTATCATCATTATCACCCATCACAAGTCCACTGCTGAACATAGCCCCTCCCGCCCATGGATTGCTACAAAGTACGGTCTTGAGACACCTGTATCTATCAACTGCTGGTTTCATCAGGTAGTCACTTCATCTAGTGGTAGTCGCCTAACACTGTGAATGTCAATACGAGGCTGCAACTTGAAAATCTTTTTTTCCTATTGGCAATTAGTTAGCTCGTTTGGTCACCTTAATATTACAAGAAAGGACACTGCACATGCTTAGGCTTCTGGCGATTTGCATCACAGTGTCACAATGCAGGCTCTCCATAACCTTAAAACCGGAATGATGCAGTTGGGTGATGCACTTCCGCTTGACGTATGATAACTAAGAAGCTTATAATTCCACTGCGCTCATTATGAAAAAAAATTGAGTACAGATATAGACTTAAGTGAAAGAAGAAAAGGTTTTTTCAATAGGACTGTAAAATATGTTACAGATATACAGTTTCAGTAATTGGTTTACGCAGCGATTTAACTTCTACTGATACATTTTTTCACTGCAATTCAGACATAACCTTACGATATTGTACTATAAAATATATACGTATACGTTTTGAGAAACTATTGTGTCATTAAAAAAATATTCTGACATCATAATATGTATTTATTTGAGCTTAAATGTATGTGCCCGTTACATCCTAACAAAAATCCACAGCTGAACATAGGCTTCCCCCATGGATTGCCACCGCAGACGGATTAGCTACCGTAGTTTTTTATTTTTTAAGTTGTTACTACGGAGAAGCGAGGAGAGGCTGCCCTTCTGGTTTATTTTTCTCTGTCGTATCTTACGACACCCATGGGACGATGTAGGTTACTGGATTTCTTTCACTACCACTACACGGTGGTAATGAAAACAATGAAAATGTACAGAACCGAAAAAGCTACAGAAAACATATTATATAGCCGGAGCCCCTAAGCGGAGATTTGCGCATATTGAGCGCGTTATGTACGCTTTTGTATATACTTTGTCACTATTTGGTTGCATCGTTCGTAATCAAACAAGTGTTGAAAAATTTAGAAAGCGCCATTTGGAGCCATTTCATAGTTTTACAATGAAAAATGTAAATTTTATGAATAAAAAACTGCACTATTACACAAAAGCCGTGGTAGCTCAAAAGTCTAAACGCTCGGCGTAAATTTCACAGTACGCATGCAACCCGCGTTCTATTCTCGCCGGCACTGATAAACTTGTTAATTGTAGTTTTAAATGTTCAATTACTTCGTGATCGGTGGTCTGTGAACTATAATCCTGAATCCTAAAACCTTCGAAAAATGAGTATGTACTCAGTTTTAATCAATATTTTACAATAAAAAACATCTTGCTTGATGTGAGGGTAGAAGAAATAAAACAAAATTTTATCATATTGCAAACTTAAATTATTTCAATCTACATAAAAATGCAACATTCATCAATATTCCGTATAAAAATAATTACATAACAACAAATACTTATATGATTTGTTCAACCATTCGACACTATTTTGAACGATTTAATAGAAAATATTCGAGAAACAAGCGATACTTGAAGTGTAATATTTAGGCTAGAGCTACATTAGGTCCTTGGTACTTATACCACGCACACTGTACATGTAACTCATTTAGAGGTTCATCAGCAACGCTATACACGCTTCCTCCGTCCGATTCATACAATAACATACTTCAATAAATAATAATAATCGTAGCACATGTAAAACTTCTCAAACGTGTGCGTCGACTAAATCTAGTTCTACCCCCCAGTGCCCGTTTCATAAAAATGTATGGAGTTAAGATCGTACATAGTTTATAGCAAATTAAAGTATACTACTAAAGACTTAAAGCCTCTTATACCTTAACAATCATTTAATTTTTGGCTTTTGTTTAATTACACGTAGTAGCAAAAATTATACCAATCATTAACAGTGTTTTTTTATTTGTTCCATTAAATTCAATTCAATTGTTCAGTATGTATAACTTTAATTACTCAAAGTTATAATAAAACAATAACGTTATGGCTTGCATCATTTTTGAAAAATGCGACATATTTAGATTTTTAACTACTGGTATGACGTACCTACCGTCATTTGATGAATTTTGTGTTAGTAATATAGTGAAGAAAGTATATGTTAGAAAATTACGTAAAAAAATAATTGTTTACGCTTCGTAATATTTTTAAATCTTTTACTTATAACGTTTCTTTGTCGGACGTTTCACAAATCTATACATACGTACCTAAATGCGCTTAAGTAGCATCTTGAAGATAGCGGCAAGAGTCGTGAGCACAACCTTGACCTGCTCAGTAGTCAATTTATAGATCTCATTGGTAAAAGTGCAAAGGGCGCGATTGGTCCTTCAGGGGATCGTCGTCGTCTACGTGTTATTTGTTTATTGAACATTTATTGAAAAGTGTACATGGCAAACTTGCCCCCTTTAGTATCGCTCCATGCTCACGACTTTTGCCGCTGGCTATACAAAAATCATACTAAGTGACTAAAGAACTGAATAGTTTCCATTAAAACTAAGCTCCGCGCGCTCTGCTCGCACTGCTAACTAATCTCAGTAAATTACATATTACAAATCCATTAAAATTAACAAACTGTTTGGTACATAATGTAAATAACTAAACTATAAATACACCATAGCAGCTACCTTATCGATTTTTCATATAAATTTTTAAACAAGTTTGACCAACAAGCAGTCAATAATAATAATAATGTCTTCCGGACCGAATATCGATTACAACGGTCAGTCTCAATGAAGACTAGCTATCTGCGTAGGGTTATAGTGCACAAGCGTGTGCGAAGGACAGGTGCATTCTCTATTACTTCGCTCTCATAGTCCGATGGGAGGGCAATCCAACCCAAGCAGAGGGAGATTATTCCCAGGACTAACAACTTAACGTGTTTTCCGAAGCACGAAAGTTAAACACTAACTAATTTTTTACTTCAAGCCTCTACTAAAATTTCTTGACAGACAAATCAGAGCAATTAATTTTTAACAAACAGTCAAGATAAAAACAAACAGTCCGAGTGATGGTAAGTGGATGCAGTGGCCTATAGACATCTAATTCTATCCTCGATTATATCTTGTCGCTCAATATACAAATCTGTATTACTATGCTGCTATTGGAATGAAGTTTTTCTTATTGGACGGTACGAATTTGATGGATAGGCACTGACCTCTATATCTGATACAAGTACGCTGGACTGGCTATACGATACAAAATGCTTCTGCATAAAATAAATATTATTTTATTTTAAATGACGCTTCATTTTAATAGACGCTAGTAATTAATTTATTTGTATTGTTAATCAATATTATAATAGGTTTATTAATAATAATATACTACGAAAGAAACTTCATTCCAAGCGAGTGTTCCACGCCAACACACGCATGTTTTTTTAAAGCTGTTATTCTGTGTTAGTCACTTGCACCCACCATTCCCTGCATCTCATCAAGCCGTCTCTTCCTGCATCGAAGAAGTTGCTCTAAACATTAAGGCCGACCCATTGTCACATTAGCTTACTAATCCGTATTTATAAATCGACGGCGAAGTAACAAGGCCTAAACAATTTTTATATTTCTGTATTTAGCCAAATTTCGTTATTTACCGTGTATAAAATTTACTTTCTGGTGGATGAAAAAATCCAACGGATTAGTAAGGTCAAGTGGCAAATTGCCGGGTCATAAGCGAAATGTAGCCCCTCCCCCCACCCCTTACATGCAGGAAATTGATGGAAGCAGGTGGCTGAGGACCGTGTATTGTGGCAAAAAGTTAATTAAGTATCCAAAGACAGCACCAGCAATAAAGAAACTGCTATAGTGTAGTGTAAGCCTAACTTATATTGATTGTACAAGTGGAATGGATATCATGAAATGCATATTATATTAGTTATTTGCTTTTATAACTGGCAAAATATAATTATTGAGTAATTAATTTTGTGAAATACCTACTGGAGTTGTTTTACTTCATTAAATATTGTGCTGTTTTTGTCATAAAAATTATTTGTTTAAAATTGTTCGTTAAAAGCCTACGTTACATTATTACATAACTAACCTATCTCAACGATTTATTTGCTTTCAACAATACAGTTACTAACATAGTCACATAAAGCCGTATATATCAAAAATAAATCATCGATACAAAGCCAATTACATATAAAAATAAGGTACATATTTATAAATAGCGTTAACATTGAAAATACAAAAAGGTATAACACATATTTCTTAATTCATTTTTTTATAATACATATAAATATTACGAATAAAATTAAAGTGCTTAAATCAATAAGCCTAATTTAAAAACATTATAGAGTTACATACAAATAAAGTCAATAAATATAGGCGGAATTTAAAACCATATTTCTAAATATAATAGTATGATTAAACATTCAATATACATATTATTTATATTGAATTGAATAATTAGGTTACAAACCACTGTTTACGACAAAGGTAAGTTTTAGAAAAGCTATTTACCTATTACAATGTATATTGTTTATACTACACGTTATAAAACAATAACTGTCTCTGGCTAACCTATAAACCTACATCTATTTTAAACCTATTTATTATTTTTCATAGTAAGTATTTCTAAAGTTCGGATATATGCAATAAAACGCCTCACCTATAATATATTTTTAACCAACATATGACAAAGAGTAAGCATATTACTCGCGCAGATCCCTAAGCAGATTTCTATATTATGTATAATACCCGACCCCAAATATTACACACCCAGGTTTAGAAAGAGACACTCCGAAGTACTAACAGTCCAGTTTTTAATAAAGGCTGTGAAGTGTAAACGTGCTTCGAAAAGGAATAAATTATAGCTTTAAAAATACGAATTAATAGCATAAGGACCTTAAGGACTTCTGGCGTTAACTTGACTTGATTGCTACTCCTGCATACTGTGTAATATTATTTAAATACAAACTACTATTTATTGGATAGGATTTAGTGGATTTTGATAGGATGAACTATTAGTGAAAACGATGAAACAATCACTTCAATGGTGACGTGATTTAGTCTCAAGTTATTCTATCTGCTAAGGTGCGTTGAGATACTATCGTCATTGACTATCAGCTGGCTCAAGTTGCCGTCTAAATGAGGAGGCATCAAATAAATTAATATATAGAATATTTTTATAATTACTAGACGTTGGCAAAAGTACAACCATATGACTACATTAGCAAGGAAAGAAAGAAAGAGAAAATGTCAGCGCCTTATTCACGGTCCATCTTGCTGTACGTCCCGCCAAGGTCATGCACAACGCACGACGCAAAAAGTGTTTAAGTTTTACATACCTAACTATCAAATAGAAATTGTTTTACAGATATTATTTTGTGTTTTAATTTCACATGCGAATCTTCCTCAATTAAATCTAGTTTTTGATAGCCCTGTATATAATTCAGTAAACATCGTATACTATAGGTACATTTAAATCATAACAGATTTGATTCCAGATAAGCGAATGCGTTTTATCGCATAAATCTTAAACAAACCTTACCTACGAACAATAAGGAAATATGGAAACACTAGCTGTATTAAAAAGATTTAAGAAAGTGACTATTTCGCAAGAAGAAACCAAATTAAACCAGAGAAACAAACATCACATATTTATAAACTCTACACAGATTTCATTGGTATTCATTAATGTGAAAAGTTTAAAGAAGGTACAAAGTAAAACTAAAAAATGTATACCAATAAAATCGGTAAGTGATTCCGCCATATTGTATTTGGGATATAATTCAATAGTGGTAAAACAGCTTGTACATAAGTAGCGGCACGAAAGTCTAGCGGTGACTGTTATTACGCATAAGTCGCGTTGATTGGTTTATTGTGCATAAGTCGCGCTGATTGGCTCGTGCGTATCGTTTGCATCGCTCTCCAGTCGCATTCGTGCAATTAAATTCGTGCGCGTCCACTCTACATATCGTTCAGCGCTAGACTTACGTGCTGCCACTTGTACTAGATACGGAACCCAAGCGATAATTTATTGCACATCTCGAATGCGAAAGGAAGACGTTAAGGGCTTTAGTGTAGACTTGTCAAGGTTGTGCTACCCGTTCTTATTAAATCCGGTATATTTACGAAATAACGTTATTTACACGAGCTATCAGGGAATGATGAAAAACATAACAAGTGAAGAGAAATAAAAGTAAATATTTATAAATAATCAAATGGGGTTCTTTGATCTTTCATAGAAATCAAATTGTGCACTGATAAATTTACTAAACTAATGAGTCGATAATGTTGAAAATTCTCTAGAAGGCTATATATAACACAAAATATTAATAATAATTTATACAATATGATATTTGGTTCTCTGGCAATTAACAATGGCTAGAAATGAACGCATTATATTATTGTCACAAAATTACTTGACACCGACAAGGAAGCGTTCAAAGGAAGAAAAATAGTGACTGTAACTTACATGAATAAAACACATCAACAACATCAAACATTTTATCGAAACCTTTGGAAAGATACCCACACTATCTCATCTTAACTATATACCTACATATCTCTGGAATATCACATACAATCATGAAATAAAAATAAGGTAAGTACAGACATCGCAAGTGATAAGACTTTACACTATGGTACTTACGCCAAGGTCTAACCTTCTCGCCATTTAGTGTGCAAATCTACCAAGCCAAGTTTCAAGCTCAAGATTTAAGTCATCGAAATTAAACCTGTTACATGGTATTTTGCAGTACCAGCCTATACAGGGTTATTTTTCAAAGAGTAGGCAAATTTTAAACTTAAGTTCAAATATAATATCGATGGCAGAAAATAATGTGTTGAAAGAACATGGCAGAACCTTAGGGATGGAATGATAAGTGCAGCGGAAGAAGTGTGTGGAACGATTAAAAGAGGCAGTAGTAAAAGAAGAGATGCATGGTGGAATGATGAAGTGAAAGAAGCTGTAAAGAAGAAGAAGAAAGCATGGTTAGACTACTTGGCCTCTAGTAATGATAAGGATATGAGAGAGAAGATGAACGAAAGATATAAGCTGCAGAAAGTTCACACGAAAGCATTGATTGAGGAAGTGCGTGAAAGGTGTAGAATGGAAGCGGACGAAAGGTTGTCGCACAACTTTAAGGAGAACTCCAAACTCTTCTGGAAAGAGGTTGGAAGGACCCGAAGTGGTGCGACGGCCTTAAGAATGAACAAAGTGCTTTCGAGAACTAATGACGTCCTCTCAGATAAATCGGACGTCATGCAGCGATGGAGCGAATTTTATAGAGAAATGTATGCGTGTGATGATCTTAGTGAGGGATCCGGGGATGACGTCGAGACTGGTACGCCAGACCCGGACCTCGATGACACTGAGGTCATCAGTATGAAAGAGATTGAACGTGCGATTCGAAGTTTGAAATGTGGTAAGGCTGCGGGACTAGACAGAGTTACTGCTGAAATGGTCAAGTATGGTGGGCCTCGCGTCTGGGACAGCTTTCATCTGCTGTGCAATTTGTGCTGGCGGACGGGGGATGTCCCGGATGATTGGCGATCCGCAGAGGCAGAACTGCAGGCATTAGTCACGTGTATGAAAGAGGAATGTGAAATTAAAGGTATCCGCTTGAATGCTAATAAAACTAAGGTTCTGGTATTTGAAAGGGACGAAGAGAGAACGAAGTGTGAAATATGGGTAAATCAGGAATGTCTAGAACAGGTAAATGAAATTGTATACTTGGGGAGTGCATTTAGCCGGGATGGAAGATGTGATTTAGATGTGGACAGGCGTGTCGCTGCCGGGAACAAAGTCAATGGTGCCCTGACTGCGTTAGTCAAATGGCAAGGCGTAGTGAAGAGTGCACGCCTTGCAATACATAACGCAGTGTTGGTACCGACTTTGTTATATGGCAGCGAAACCTGGGTATGCCTGAAGAAGCATAAAAGCAAGTTGAATGCAGTGGAGATGCGATCTCTTCGTAAAATGTGCGGCGTCACCATGGCTGACCGAAAGCGAAACGAAGAGATTCACAATATGGCAGGTTTGAAAGATGACCTTATCACAAAAATTGATAAGGGCGTGCTTCGATGGTTTGGGCACGTTGAGAGAATGAGTGAAGACCGAATGGTGAAGAAAATATATAGCGCGAAAGTTAATATTAAAAGGTGTCGAGGTAGACCGAGACTAACTTTCGAAGACCATGTGAGCAAATTGCTCGAAGAGGGGAGGGTCAAGAGTACTCGGATACCTAGACGTGCATGTATGAAGAAGATAATGAATCTGAAAGAAGCGAAAGAGGTATGTAAGGATCGTGACACTTGGCGATCTGTTCTCTCTGGCTACCCCGTCAGGGATTGTGCGTGACGATAAGTAAGTAAAGTAAGTAAGTAAGTTCAAATATATAAATAATGATATAATGTTATTGCAGTTTTTGAAAATACGAGTAAACAAGGCTTCTACTTTTATTTTAAATTATCCCAAAATGAATGTGATTTATAGGCAACAACGTTTTTGCCTACCGATCGCCCCTTAAGGATGTGTGCACAGTAAAATCAGTTAAAATAATGCATTACCAAGCATTTTGCATTTAAAAGATAAAAAGGACAGAATGTTTGAGATAATTTTTTATTAATTTTTCTTCACCATTTGCCTATATTACTTATTCAGAACCTCTGCAAATTTGGCCGGTTATTGCCAAATAACCCTGTATAGGGCAGCAATACACAATGTACGCAAGTCGTGCATGGAATACTGCTAAGTCGTTTATATAAGCAGCTGTTTGGGCATGAAGTACCACCGCACTTTGCAAGGGCACCTAACTTCCTTGAAGCTGCTTTGGCCCTGGACTCAATGAGCTGTCCAAAGTTCAGGTGGAGGAATTCTCAATCCCAACAAATAGAGGCGATCGGTATATGTCATGAACACGTGGATTAAGCATATACTAACAGTCTCATCTTGCGATGTGTGTGTGTGTTGCCTTTAACTTATATGAATTTGTTACTTATTAAACTAAATGCAATAACAAATAATACTGTTTCATTTACAAATAAATTATTTGGACAACTGCCGGTACTATTACCAAATTTTCTCTTTATTCACCTATATATAGTTGTTTAGGCCATACATAATTTTATTGCGTGTTCCTAAAAACAATCCTACATTTTATGTTAAATTATACATACAGATACCGCAACGGCGTACGTACCGTCTACTTTACTCTATGGTCTACGTTTACATACTCTATGGTGTAGGTGTTGCTAGTTAAAACATGTTGTACTCTTGTATATTGACAACAATGATCTGAGACTTTAATTGTACATAATACTATTTTGTGTTTGCAAACGTGCGACGTGTTTAAGTAATATTTGACACTAAATATTTGATATTGTTACAAAAAATAATCTATCTATTTTCACTACACAAACTACGTCAACAGTAGTATATACAATCAAAGCATACAATTTCGTACAATCTTATAAAAAGGTGAAATGATTAAACAAGTGGGTAATAACATTGTATTATTAAATATATTAAAAAGATCGTTACCATCCCGTCAGCCATAAACATAAAGTTATAAATCTTCGTCAAAATAAAATTTATGATATTAAAAATTACGAATACCATTATCATTATTGTTTAAAGTTTTCTGCTGGACACACACATTCTAATTTTGAAGAATTTTATTAGTCGTTACGTTTGTCAGGCGGTTTGACAAGATTAGTAAAGATCTCGTAAACGTAAGGGTAGTAATTCTGTAAAAAGTCATAGATTTCCCAGAATAATTGATAATCATAGTTTCAAACAACATAATGAATTCTTCATGCCGTCGACATATATTGGGTATGATTGGGTAAGCATGTATTGGGTATTATATAAAATTGTAGGTCAAAGTTACTGTCTATATATTACGTAGCTGTCCAACAGTAAGTAGGTATGTCATATATACTTCCTCCGAGGAATCAATTTATAATTTAATTGTTATAAATAAAGCAGATACTCCAAATGGAAATTTTCGAATTACAAAAATGACCTAATTGGATCACCAGTTTTCATAGGTAACTAACTGAAATATCTCACAAATAAAACTGCTGACGATTAAATATCAACAGGAAAAAAAACTCAAGTTGATTCATATTTATGGCTGAAAGATGGTATTTGATGTTTACAAACCATTTTAAAAACAGTAATGGGTTATACAAAAGTAACGGCTTACGTGGCTGGCCGCGGTTTGACGTCTTCTACTTGTATGAGTTGTTCTATTGGTATGAGAGAGAGCTCGCCGCCTAACATCGGAGCTGGGAGACCCTGTGGCAACAACAGAGTGACATCATGTAAGGATACCATGGTAGATTTTTAAAATAAAACTAATTTGAGCAAGTGTTCTGCGCGTTATTCTAGATTACTATTACTGTATAACTTCTTGCAAGAATATATACTGTGTTGTAGTTATAGCTAGTGAATTAAGTAATTTTTTTAAATATATACGAGTACATAGGAACAACAGATTGCAGTTGGATAGGTTTTGTACTCTCTGTTACTGTACAAACACTTTAAGCACTGTCCAAATTTTAACTGAATCAAAGGTATTCCCATAGTCCACATATGCAGTTCAAGAGTTGCAGATTATACTCTTCGATCCTATAAAATTTGCCGAAGAGTATGTAGATGATCTATGAAACTATAGCCTTTTCGGAAAACGGCTTGTTCGGGAAGCTGGAAGTCGTCAAGTGTTGCAAGACGATTCGTAAAGACTATAACGTATATTATAATAATACGTATGTAATAATTACTTATAAATGTTTATTTAACGGTAAATTATATACAATATTAAAAAACTATAATATAAAAAAAAATTAAAACTAGTAACTTAATTATCATGTAGTAGTAATTGCAATCATAATTCGCGTCGCGTAGTTATCAACTTAGTAGCGAGCGTGTCATAAAAGAAGCAAATAGTAGGCAAAAGCTCCGTGCACTCGTATCGAGTGCTCCGTGCACACGAGTGCGTGTATGATGATTTCTGGGGCTTGTGCTATATGTATTCTTTAATTTTTTACACATTTTGAGATTTTTTAATTTTTTTACTATAAGCAATATCCGTAGTTAGGTATAACTAATATTTCAGAAAGTAACATGAACCCGTATATTTTCCTAACAACTTCCCTTACCATGAAATCTGTCAATTAATTCACATCATTCCTAGCGCCGTCCTGGTGGCAGAAAAAGAGGTGGATTTCCTCATTGGCTACTGCAGTCCATGGGAACTTGCAGCCAACTTCAAACAAAGGCAACTTCATACAGATGCGTCATCACGTCAGAGGACTACGATAAAATGCCTCGCAGCTTGTTTTACGAGCTCTCTATATCCTTTACCAAAACACAGCAGTGGAAGTACTGTCATTTGGTTTTAGAAATAGATAAGGGGGTGGCTGGTACCTAAGCCGATATTTTTTTTTTAAAAATATCACCTCCACACTAGGATTTTCTCCTGAATCGTGGAGGCAGTTTGAAAATATATATTGCACAAGGACAAACATCCAGACCAGGAACAATTATTTGTAGGCCATACGAATACTTGTTCCATGCGGGATTCGAACCCGCGACCCCAAGCGTTGCAACTCATTGCTAAGCCACTAGGCCACGGAGCCGTCAAATTATAGGATATTGTTATTGAGGATATTGTTTTGTGGTGCTGGTACTGGTTTCCTTCTGGAGGTTGGTTTGTGTCAGTACTAGAAGCACATAAGTTTGAGTATACGTGTGCTGGTACTGGATTCTTTCTGGAGTTTATTATTAGTGTTAGTACTAAGAGCACATAAAGCGTGAATATACATGGTGCAGGTACTGGTTTCCTTCTGGAGGTTTATCAGTGTCAATACTAGGAGCACATAAAGCGTGAGTATACGCGTGTTGGAACCAGATTCTTTCTGGAGTTTATTAGTGTCAGTACTAGGAGCACATAAAGCGTGAGTTTGCGTATGGTGGTACTGGTTTCCTTCTGGAGCTTTATTAGTGTCAGTAATAGGAGCACATAAAGCGTAAGTATACGCGTGCTGGTATCGGATTCTTTCTGGTGTTTATTAGTGTCAGTACTAGGAGCACATAAAGCGTGAGTATACGTGTGCTGGTACTGGTTTCCTTCTGGAGGTTTATTAGTGTCATTAGTGATCACATGAATCGTGAGTATACGCGTGCTGGTATCGGATTCTTTTTGGAGTTTATTAGTGTTAGTATTAGGAGCACATAAAGCGTGAGATGTGTGCTGGTACTGGTTTCCTTCTGGAGGTTTATTAGTATCAGTACTAGGAACACATAAAGGGTTTGTGACTATACGTGTGCTGGTATCGGATTCTTTCTGGAAATTATTAGTGTCAGTACTAGGAGCACATAAAGCGTGAGTATACGTGTGCTGGTACTGGTTTCCTTCTGGAGGTTTATTAGTGTCATTACTAGGAGCACATAAAGCGTGAGTATACGCGTGCTGGTACCGGATTCTTTCTGGAGTTTATTAGTGTCAGTACTAGGAGCACATAAAGCGTGAGTATACGTGTGCTGGTACTGGTTTCCTTCTGGAGGTTTATTAGTGTCAGTACTAGGAGCACATTAAGCGTGGTGTATACGCGTGCTGGTATCGGATTCTTTCTGGTGTTTATTAGTGTCAGTACTAGGAGCACATAAAGCGTGAGTATACGTGTGCTGGTACTGGTTTCCTTCTGGAGGTTTATTAGTGTCAGTACTAGGAGCACATTAAGCGTGGAGTATACGCGTGCTGGTATCGGATTATTTCTGGAGTTTTATTAGTGTCATTACTAGGAGCACATAAAGCGTGAGTATACGCGTGCTGGTACCGGATTCTTTCTGGAGTTTATTAGTGTCAGTACTAGGAGCACATAAAGCGTGAGTATACGTGTGCAGGTACTGGTTTCCTTCTGGAGTTTTATTAGTGTCATTACTAGGAGCACATTAAGCGTGGAGTATACGCGTGCTGGTATCGGATTCTTTCTGGTGTTTATTAGTGTCAGTACTAGGAGCACATAAAGCGTGAGTATACGTGTGCTGGTACTGGTTTCCTTCTGGAGGTTTATTAGTGTCAGTACTAGGAGCACATTAAGCGTGGAGTATACGCGTGTTGGTATCGAATTCTTTCTGGAGTTTTATTAGTGTTATTACTAGGAGCACATTTTTTTTTATAGGATGAGGGTGACAAACGAGCACACAGTCCACCTGATGGTAAGTGGTTGCTGCGGCCCATAGGCATCTACATCTATCCTCGTTTGCGAATCAAAATGCAGATGCGTTGTCACCCGTGAGGACTAAGATGGAATGCCTCATTTCCAGTAAAAAAGGGCCTCCGGCCACCTGCACTCACCAAGGTAAAGGTACTTCACGCTGGTATTCTGTGAGGTCGTGGTACCACCCCGGTTCGAGCCGGCCCATCCGTGCGACAGCAAAAGCTGCCGCGTGGCTCTACCACTGTTTAAAACATAAAGCGTGAGTATACGCGTGCTGGTATTCGGATTCTTTTTGGAGTTTATTAGTGTTAGTATTAGGAGCACATAAAGCGTGAGTATGTGTGCTGGTACTGGTTTCCTTCTGGAGTTTTATTAGTGTCAGTACTAGGAGCACATAAAGCGTGAGTATACGTGGGCTGGTACTGGTTTCCTTCTGGAGGTTTATTAGTGTCAGTACTAGGAGCACATTAAGCGTGGAGTATACGCGTGCTGGTATCGGATTCTTTCTGGAGTTTTATTAGTGTCATTACTAGGAGCACATAAAGCGTGAGTATACGCGTGCTGGTATCGGATTCTTTCTGGAGTTTATTAGTGTTAGTATTAGGAGCACATAAAGCGTGAGTATGTGTGCTGGTACTGGTTTCCTTCTGGAGTTTTATTAGTGTTAGTACTAGGAGCACATTAAGGGTTAGTGAGTATACGTGTGTTGGTACCGGATTTTTTCTAGAGTTTATTAGTGTCAGTACTAGGCGCACATAAAGCGTGAGTATACGTGTGCTTGTGCCGGATTCTTCTTGGGGTTTGTGTGTTAGTATTATTTTCTATTAATTTCAAAAACGACGAGATATTTAATTCGACTGTATGTTTTTTTATGTGTGTTACCTCCAGAACTTTTTTCTTGGTGGACCGATTTCGATGATTATTTTTTTATTTGTAAGCTGGTGCTTTTCATGTTGTTTTATATAAATTTGATCTAGGTATGAGTAGTAGTTTTTGAGTTATTCTAATAAGTTATATTGAAGTCGGTTGTACAAATTTTTAATTTGAATTATATAATGATTTTTTATGTTTAAGCGAAGACTACACATTAAATTAAACTGATTTTTACGGATTTTATTGCGTTTAATTTGACTTTTTAATTTCCGATATTTCGAGTGCTTTACAGCACCCATGGTCACGGTGTGGTATTGAGGTGTTTGACGTCCCATGTCATAGTTAGCTTGTTTGACGTCTCATGTCATAGTTACCTTCAGTTATTGTATATTAATTTTTATTAATTTTGAATTATATTTTATTTATTTAATGATATGACATAAAACATAATTATTACAAGAGTGCATAGTTACTATACAGTAGCATTAAACCGCAAAACGGTTTGTATTGGTGCTGGCAGCCGTTTATATACACATAAATATATTAATTTTAATAGCTACCACTGTGAAATAGGTAAGAGGAGGATAAGAAAGCGCGAGCGTACGTACGGGCGCCTTGTCGGGCGTGTGCAGCGTGTGCGGCGCGTGCGCGCGGTCGGCGGCGGCCGCGGCCTCGCGCGCGCGCCGCAGCCCCAGCGAGAACACGGCCACGGAACGAACGCGCTTCACTAGCGCCGCCTTCGCGCGCGACCGGCCTGCAAACCACACTATTACCATAGTATAAAGAGAGGCCAAGTAGGTTATATGTGGCCTAATCCGCGATATAATTGCCTACTGTCTCAGGGTTGTCACTGTCACCAAATCATTCGTTTAAAACCCGGCCCTTGCCAAAAATAATACATCTCTGTATAACTAATTCAGTGATCATTAGTCGATAAAGTTCAACAATGGTATTCCTAACAAATACAGAAATGTACACACATACAAGCCGCGCGCAGTGCGTTTGTATGAAGATAACGTACTTCCCATCTCTGTATACTATGCTATTACTGACCATGCTAAATCAAACTATTCATCTACTTCTTTCTCCTTATTCGTTTATTTAAACTTTCATACACAAAGTTGTACATACTGCGGACTTAATGCCATAGGGCATTCTCTCCCAATCAACCATTAAGCTAAACAGAGATAGACAAACAAGAGACGGTGCAGCAGTAATCAAAATAGAAAGGGTTAAAAATATGTTATATATTTAAACATATACACGTACACACACGTACATACAACTATATACTTAAGTATACACAATATATACACTAATTAAATAAAAAGTTATCCATACACTAAGATTACCTCCGATATTATGGTAGCGTATTACTTAGTGTATGAATTGCACGTTGACAAATAATATCTACAGTCAGAACAATACTTTTAGAGAAGAAATACTTTAGAGTTGCCAAAAGAAATATTTATATGTATAGAAATTGTAAATATATAGTATAATAACGCCATACCTTTATAGTCAAATCAACGTTTTTCAGTGGCTTTGTTCTTTTTTAGAGTAAGGTATCATCACCCTTACCCTAAAAACACACAATTCACCTGATAATAAGTGAATGCCGTCGTCTATAAACACCTACATCTATCTTCAATATATATCAAAATGCAAATTGCATATGCGTTGTTACCCCTAACGAATGAGATGAAATGTCTCGTTTCCAGTGAAAAGGGTCTACGGTTCTCTACACTCACCATACGAAACACAGCAGCGTTAAGCTGCTATTTCACGCTAGTATTCTAGTAAAGCGTACTCTTTCGACTTAGAATTTCCAGGTCGAGCAGACGAGTGCGTGCTACGTATTCGTATCGTTCGTGTTGCAGCATGGATCTATCACGCTTTATCAACATCATTAGTCTTCCATGCCTAATTTCGATATCACCTCGATACCTGTAAGTGCGTCTGCTTGCCTGTCAAAATGTTCTGCTCGTAGTCTTGATAATAATACATTCATTCAGTAATTTTTATGTAATAAAAATATAAAATGTATAAATAACTCAACATAGCACCATCGATTGGGTCTAAATTTTGTGATCTTCTTTATTGCTACTAAATCAACATTATTTGTAAACTAGTTGTTCCCCGCGACTTCGCCCGAGTGTAATTTAGGGTTTTAACTTCTTTGCACGGAACCCCATTTACTATTCTAAAATAAAAGTAGCCTAAGTTACTCCTTATAACATCAGCTATCTGCCAGCGAAAGTCCCGTCAAAATCGGTCCAGCCATTTCGGAGATTAGCCGGAACAAACAGACACTTCAATTTTATTTTATTTGTATAGATATGAGTTAAAAAATATGTGACTCACTGCTCTTGTCCTTGTCCTTGGGTTTGTCGTCTTCACTGGAGGCGCTGGCATCGATAGAGGGCTGGGGAGGCGCGACCGAAGGCACCGCGTTCAAATCCGGTTCCGAACCGCCCGCACTCACACTGCCCGACAGCTCCTGTATAATAGAATTGATCAGAATAGAATATTTTTTATACAATATATATTACAAGTAATTCTTTATTTAAAAAAAAAACTCTGCCCTGGAAAAAGCCAGCAAGAAACCCAGTGGAACTTCTTTTTTCAAAATAATATTATATTGAAAGAACACAGGTTGCACAAACTTACTTACAAAACTTATTTAAGAAACAGCTTGAAAGCGACCACTAAAATAAAAAACTGCGGTTGAATACCTCCTTGCCAAGCGTGGTAACAAAGATAAATATGCCCCATAAGGTAATATATGAGGGAGGCCTATGTTCAGCAATGTACTTTAATAGGCTGTAATGGTAATCAAAAGTAACTAGTAGACAGCCTTTCCTGATGTTAAAATCACTGTGACTGACAAATTTTCATCATCACCTTATAAAAATATCTGTCTGTTAATAATTTTGTAAAATAATTAATGAAATCAGGTATTACGTAGCGGTAATAAATTATATCAATTAGTCGAAGTGGTAGAGACACGTTCGACGTGGTAGAGCCATTCTTAACGTGATACAGCCATGCTGCAGATATATTATAGTTGTAGCACGAATGTGTCGACTCGACCGAGGAACCACGTTCTCAGGGAATACCGGCGTCAGCAGTTTAATGCTGCTGTGTTTCGAATGGTGGGTGTAGAGAACCGGAGACGCTTTTTACGAGGCTGGAATGCCTCGTTTCCAGTAAAAAGCGTCTCGTATATATATGTTTGCCGTGTAGTGGCGGTGTAAGAATATTTGCTACCCTATATCGTCGCGTGGGTGTCGTAAGAGGCAACAGAAGGAAACAGATCAGGAGATGCATAGCAGCGTCTTTCTAATAAAGACTAAAAATAAAAAATGCTGTTGCCAACCCGCTTGCCAGGCGTGGCAACTATGGCAAATATATTTTTAATTTTAGATAATTAGTACCGCCTGGTCATATTTTGCGCTTCTAAAGACAATGTACAATACGAACCAAGATTGAAACAAAAAGGTCATAAAACTTCAAAGAAATTGTTATCATATTACATATAGTTCGGCCGTTCAGAGAATGCGTTCCTGACACGTCGCGATTGAACTGACGACGTAACTTTGTAATGGCGTTGCAGTTACGATAAAAATATTTTTGCTGGTTGTTTACCGTTTTAACAATTGATGAGCATTAAAACTACATTATTATATCAATAATCAATGAATGTTATAATTTTGTGCCAAACTGAATGTCAAATAACTTGGTAAACAATATTTTTCTAAATCTATACTGCGCTATTACAATGTTATGCCAGCGTTTTATATTTATAGTGCTGTGCTAACAATAACAGGCAATAACAGTATCGTAATCTGTTCTTATACAGTTATACTTTATAAAATAATACGTTTTGTTTTTCTTTTTAAGAATTTGAAAATAATGGACTATAAGATAATTTTTATTAAATATAAAAATAAAACTACGACCAAACAGAACGCGCGAAAGAAAGTAGCATTTTTATATTAGGTTGAAAATGGTAACCCCAAATGGTGTTATGGGCCGCCATTTTGTGACGCTAAAACAGTCGTCTGTTGTCGTTTCGTGCGCATAGACCACGTTCTTCAAGTGTTTTCGATCTGTTTTTATTTGATTACCCGGCTTTCGTTTAATGGACTGCTTCTGCTTTTCAAACTGACATCGGCGCTAAATCGGACTTCGATTGTGTTTTGTATTGCGTTCTTTTTACTTTTGGTGCATAATAATGCCTAAACGTGGACAAACATTGAAAAGTGGAGCCCGTGAGTTAATCATCAAGCTGCAAGATTACTTTGAGCGGGAGCGGCAAAATGGCGGACCCCTGTTACCTGTCGAACAAGTACAAGAACGCGTCTCTCAGGCGCTTGGAGTTAGCAAACGAACGATAACAAATATTAATAAAGAAAAGTTCGGCTCTACTGGCACGGAAGATAATATTTTACGTACTCCGAAGAAGAAACGTAGAACTAAACCCGTGACAGATATTGAGACCTTTGACGACGATGCAATCAGAAATCATATATATGGTTACTATTCCAGAAATGAATATCTCAACAGGAAGAAGCTTTTGGAATCGTTAAGAGAAGCTGGACTGTTTAGCGGGGGTAAAACTGCTTTAACCAAAATCTTAAAAGATATTGGTTTTTCGTATAAAAAAACAGACAAAAGAAAAATTTTATTAGAACGATACGACAAATTTTAAAACGGATAAGTTTTTTGAGAGAAGCAAAAAATATTGATAACTGGGATAATGTCGTGTTTATTGACGAGACATGGCTAAACGCCAATCACACGATTTCCCGTTCTTGGACGGATGATACACAAGCGTCGACGTCGAAAGTACCAATGGGTAAGGGGGCCCGTCTGATAATATGCCACGCAGGTTCTGCAAAATACGGCTTTGTGGAGAACGCGTTACTGGCATTTCAACCACAAATGACTACCACGAGGAAATGAATGCCACTACATTTAAAGAGTGGTTCCAGAACGTGCTTTTGCCCAGCCTACCAAAGTCTTCTGTAATATTTATGGATAATGCCTCCTATCACTCGGTTCAAATACAGAAACCACCTACCCAAGCTAATAAAAAAGAAGAAATGGTGGCTTGGTTACAAACAAAAGGCATTGACGCAAATATGCAGATGCTAAAACCAGAGCTAATTAAATTAGTTAAAGAAAATAAAGCGGCAAATGTGCGATACGAAATCGATGAACTGGCTCTGGAGTACGGTCATCGCGTTCTATAAATTCCACCGTATCATTGCCAATATAACGCGATTGAGCTAATCTGGGCTCAAATAAAAGGTTACGCCGCCCGCCACAATACTTCCTCGCCATTCAGCATGAAAAAGATGATGACCCTATTAAAAGAAGCCTGTCACAAGAGATGACTGGGCAAAGGTTGTTGAGAAGACTAAAAACCTGATTGTGGAACATTTTGACCGAGATATCAGGATTGATTCTGTTATTGATAATAATATAATTATACATGTAGGCGAAGATGATGATGAAGATACCACCTCCTCAAGTGAATCGGAGTCTGATTAATATTCTGTACGCACATTCAATTCAATGTACTTTATTGCATAGAAATACAGATTATAACTTTGTAACAAAGAATAAATAAAACAATTTTATTATATTAGTATTACGTTTTTTTTTTGATTTCCACTTAAATTACTAAAATATAAATTTTAAACGATTTCGCCAATTTAAAACGAAAATAATCTTAAAAATAACGCGGCGGGTCATTTTGGAGGAACGGTAACGAACTCAGTGTTATGTTGTGCCCATCACTAGTCGTGACTAACTGATAGGTGTCAGGAACGCATTCTCTGAACGGCCGAACTATAGTAAAGTAAATTAAAGCAACCTAAATACGTCCTACAACTGAGCCTCCTCTCATTTCCAAGAGGTTTTACGTAGCAGGCAAGAGACCGCTGTACTGTTAGAAAATACCGAGCAAAATAAATAAAACCCTAGATTACACGCGGGCGAAGTCGCGGGAAACAGCTAGTATTATATTGAAAAATATTCCATGATGTTTTGAAAATATTGTCGAAATTAATTGTATAAAATTAATAATAAAGGTTTCAATAATGTTACAAAAACAGAAACTATTGTTATATTTGTATTTGATAGAATCGCAGGTATTATTTTTACCGGAAAAATAATACCTCCTTATGGTTTAAAGACGCAAACAGTTTGTGTAAAAACTGTTCCACGGATAATATGTACATAGTACACAAAATTAAATACACAAAATAAATTATTTCACAGAGTGTTGTGATCAACCAAGTGGCATATTATAATTCAGAAGACGTTGACGATATTACATCAATTGTTACAAACATTGAAAATTATTGTAAAAATCGTTATATACATTAATTTGTATGATATTATTGATTTTGAAAATTATTATAAATTTCCTTACGATTGGTTTTATTTTGTGTAGAATGTGAATAAAACACTTATTGTTAATTATGCATAATATGTAGTGTCCGACCGAAACAGGATTTTCAACCGAAACCGAAACCGAAAACGAACCTTCGGTATGGGTGTCAGTTTCGGCCGAAACCGAAACCGAAACCGAACCTTATTTAGACATGTCCTTTTTTTGATAGTATACTGGAATCAGGAATATTTTTTATACATATACAGGTAGGTAATGCATGTTAATCAAAAACAGTAACTGTAATAGTCATGCAGGATTATATTTTTTTATTTTCAAGTAAAAATCAACAATTTAACGTTAAGCAATACTTTTTTAAGTCAATTTTGTAAAACAATTAACACATACATCCATAAAAAGTTGCTCGCTAATTGAGAACATATTTTATTGTGTTCACAATATTGTTAATATTATTCAATGAGAGCATTAACTTAATATATCACATTCACACATAATATACATACACACACCTTAACAAAATCCCAAAAAATATACAAAACCTGCTCAAAGTTCAAAAACTTTAATAAACTAAGTTTGTACTCGTATAAAAAGGGTTATTATAATATTAAGGAATTTATGGATTATAATAAGCCCACTATGGTTATCACAACCAAGCTATTTCTAATTTATTTTTTGTTGTTAATAGTGTTACATACATGATTGTAAGAATGGCGTAGCTACGTGTGGGCGAAGTGGGCCCTCGCCTATGGCCTGCCCCAAATGCGTCTTATTATATGCGAATTAAATACGACTGCGAGGCCTTTAAAACTACCTTCAAAGACCGTGATTGTTACATTGACGGAATGCGAGACTTGTCAGGAATTAATAGGTATGAGTAGGTACGAGGGTAGCACTAAAAGTTCTAAAAAATGAAAAACTGACCAAACTAGCTAGCAAGTTATTACTATTATTATATCTTTTCAAAATAGTGTCCATATAAATCTTTTTTAAGAAGTTTTTCTTTTATTTTCGGAAATAAATAAAAATCGCAAAGTGCGAAGTCGGTACTATAGGGCAGATGACCTAGTAATTCCACGTCTGACGTCGCGAAGTATTCGATTGTTTGCTTGGCAGTGTGCGACGAAGCGTTGTCGTAGTGAAGGAGGATCCTACTGCGAGGTCGTTTCTCCCGACCTCTTTCCAAGACAAATAACAAACAATTGTTAGTGTACCACTCTGCAGTAACTGTTTTTTAATCCGCTAAAACAATTGTTGCGTAATGATCTGTCCTTCCGAAGAACGAGGCCACCATCTTTTTTTCTCCACGCTTCAACTTCTCTTTTTTTTATAGAATAGGGGGCAAACGAGCATGCGGCTCACCTGATGGTAAGTGACTACCGCCGCCCATGAACAACCGCAACACCAGGGGAATTGCAGATGCGTTGCCATTCTTTTAGAAAGGTGTAAGCTCTTTTCTTGAAGGTTCCTAAGTCGTATCGGTCCGGAAAATTCGCTGGTGGTAATTGATTCCACAAGGAAGTTGTGCGAGGGAGAAAACTTCTTCTAAATCGCACAGTGGTGTACCGCCAATCATCCAGATGGTATGGATGGTAACGCGAGATTTGTCGCGATGTGTGATGGTGAAATTGAGCGGCTGGAATTAGTCCGAACAATTCCTCAGAGCACTTCCCCGTGATAGATGCGATAAAATACGCAAAGAGTGCAACATCTCTACGCAGTGCCAGTGTATCGAGCCGATCAGAAAGAACTCGGTCTTTCGGTTTCGGGGTTTGCGCTGGATGCGGTCAAGCGGAAGGAGCTGGCACTGGGGTGCCCCGGTCCAGAGATGAGAACAGTATTCCATGTGGGGCCGAATTTGCGCTTTGTAAAGTTGCAAGCGATGTGACGGCATGAAATACTGTCTCGCTCTGCTAAGCACGCCAAGCTTTTTAGAGGCCAATTTGGCCTTCCCTTCCAAGTGACCACGAAACTACACACACTATTCGATATGTCGACGCCAAGGATTCCGATACTGGCTGAGGCAGCAAGGGGGGTGCCTTGAAACTCAGGAGATACGACAAAGAGGTTCTTTTTAGCGGTAAACGCGCAAACTTGTGTCTTCTGGGGATTGAACTGGACTAGATTTAGTCGGCCCCAATCCGAGACTTTGTTAAGCAAAGACTCGACTTCAGACACAAGTTTGTCCCGGTACTCGGCGACGTTTTCCCGAGAAATATTGGCACGGCCGGTATATAAGGCATCACCAGTGCTGTCGTCTGCATAGCAATGAATGCTACCAGTTAGCAACATATCATTGATATGCAGGAAAAACAGCGTTGGTGATAGCACGCAGCCTTGTGGAACACCAGCTTTGATAGGCTTGAAATCAGAGCACGCACCGTCTACTACGACCTTGATGCTCCGATCAGCAAGGAAACTGGTGATCCATTTGCAAAATTTCTCGGGAAGCCCATAGGAAGGAAGCTTCGAAAGAAGCGCTTTGTGCCAGACCCGTTCGAAGGCCTTCGCTATGTCCGAACTAACGGCCAATGCCTCCCCCTTGGACTCTACTGCCTCCGCCCATCTATGAGTTAAGTAGACTAGAAGATCTTCAGATGATCGATCCCGACGAAAACCGTACTGGCGGTCACTAATCAGCTGGTGATTCTCAAGGTACCTCATGAGCTGGCAGTTTATAATGGCTTCCATTATTTTGGAGAACAAGGAGGTGATGGAGATAAGCCTGCAGTTGTACGGGTCTGAGCGGTCGCTTTTTAGGGATCGGGTGGACCAAAGCTGTCTTCCATGAATTCGGGACTATGCCTTGGGAGTAGGAGTAACGGAAAAGACGCGTTAAAACCGGTGCCAACTCCGGAAAACACGTCTTCAGCACAATAGGAAGGACTTCATCGGGCCCACTCGACTTGCTGACGTCCAGGGAGAAGAGTGCTTTGCGAACCCAGTGCTGTGTAAATCGCACATCCGGTATGGAGCACTCACATCTTGGGATGGTCGGCGGTGTATTTCTCCCGTCATCTAGAGTCGAGTTGGACGCAAAAAGAGAGCTCAACAGATCGGCTTTCTCCTTTGCGGCATGGGCCAGTGAGTCGTCCTCTCTATGCAGAGATGGAAGAGATGGCTGACAGAAGTTCCCTTGGACAGCCTTGGCGAGAGACCAGAATGCACGGGTTCCCGAAGGAAGGCGAACTAGCTTCTCGCCAATTTTGCCGATGTACTCAGACTAGCCTTGGCAATGACGCTTTTGAAGGACCTGGAGGCGGAATTATACTTCTTTTTAAGTGCGCTGGTGTTTACATCCCGAGACGTTGATGCGTCATCCCAGGTCCGGTAGCACTCCTGCTTGTAGCGTAATGCTATTTTACAGGAGCGACCAAATCATGGCTGAGATCTGCCTCCGATGGGCACCACAGAGGATGGAATAAAAAGTCGCCGTGAAAGTCGCCGAAAAAGTACCGATTCTGTTGCTGATGTGGTACTTCAGGGTATGGAACCCTGAAGTACCACATCAGCAACAGAATCGGCAACAACGCTGGGATCTTCCGGCGAGAAGCAAACCCGCACCCAAGGGTAGGATGCAAAAAAAGACCGCATCCCGTCCCAATCAGCTGACCTATAGTGTCAAACACGGCGGCAAGCTGCAGATCGCAACTGCGATTGGAGCGTGAGTTGCACCGTACTCCGGATCAGACAATGGTCCGAAGAGCCCAGAGGGGCATCAACGGAGACCTGATATCCGTCCGGATGAGAGGTCAGCAGAAGGTCCAACAGGGAAGGTACATGGTATTCCACATCTGGGATCCGCGTAGGCGAAGTAACCAGTTGTGTTAGACCATATGCCAAAGCAAAGTCATAGACAGATCTACCCGCATGATCGGTTAAACGAGAACCAAGCCATTCAGCGTGGTGGGCGTTGAAATCACCGAGTATCACGATCTCTGCGGATGGGACCTGTTGTAGCACGGAGTCTGCAGCCATTTGGACGTGGTCGATGAGTCAGTCTGTGTCGGCATTACCGCTATGGGACCTATAGAGGCACCCGTAGACGCGGGGATGGTCGTCGCTGTCTACGCGCAGCCATAGTATGGACAGGTCCGTACCTTCAAGACTACCGAAGCGTCGAAAACAGATGTCCTCTCCGACGTATACGCAAACTCCAGCCCGGGGCACAAAGGAGTGTTCCAATTTGTACCCCGGGTAGGGGAGATATGAAGTATCAGCCGGAGAGGACACCTGAGTCTCGGTTAAAAAGAGCAAGGCCGGCTTCGCCGTCTCTAGATGGTAATGGACAGCGTTAAGGTTGGAATGAAGTCCCCTGATGTTGCAAAAATTCACGGATAGCGTGACAGGGTACCTTGGTTGTATTGCTCCGCTTGCCCCGAGCAGCATTAGTCGCGAGCGGAATTTTGCACTTGACTCATACCGATGCCTTATCTTGTCTAAATCTGCTGATAAGTCACTTTTTTGTCAGTCTCTATCACAAGCCACACAACACTGATGTTATCTTCAGTCGTCGTCGTAGAAGGCCGTCTCCATTGGTTATACAAGACTAAATCAATGACCGTCCATCACACAGATCATCGGTGAAATTAGTGCAACCACGTTTAAACTCATTAAACCAGTTATAAACAGTGGCACAAGATGGGGCTGCATCGTGAAAGGCCAATCGAAGTCTATCATATCTTTCTTATTGACTTAAATAACATCGAAATTCATAAAAAATCAATGTACGAAAATTTTTTCGCTTTAAATTCATGCTGATGTGACACACACAATTTTCAATTTGCCGCCAAATCGTAAACAAATGACAAATTAATAAAATACATACACAATAATATTGGCAAAGAGTTCCATTTTCAAAATTTGAACTTATTTTTTTTATTATATCGTTTACAAGTGGCCAGTTCTAAAAACTTTCAGTGTCGCCCTCGTATGTCGTGTCAATACATGTTAGGTAGGATAGATCTATTCGGTAGACCCATAGAACGAAAGAAAAGGGGCCTCGCTGACGCAACTTCGCGCACGTTTATATTAATCCAGGCTACGCTTCTGATCGTAAGCTGTTATTTTAAAAAAAAGTCCCGCTGGGTTTCTTGCTGGTTCTTTTAAGGACAGAGGTTTTTTTCGAACCAGTGGTAATTAAACAAAGGAGTGACTTTCAATAAGTATTATTTACAATCTATATTCAAAAAAAAAGATTCTGTTTCTGTTTCTGTATAATTATGAATAGTATACGAATCACGAACTCATCCGAACGACGTACGATAATCCACGAACACTGAGTGTCGGTGCCGCCGAAGGTTCGGCAGATTTTTTGCCGAAACCGAAACTATTACCGAAACTGGATTTTTTGCCGAAACTTTGCCGAAACCGAAACCGAAACCGAATCTTCGGTCGGTCACTAATAATATGTTTTATTGTTCATAAACAAACAAATCCAACAAATGTTCCGGAAACAAAAATTCGGATGGTAAAGCGCACACGTCGGTCAATTGTACACAATCGTTTTTGGGACATACACGATCGTTTTTAATGTACACGTTTCGAAGAACGGTGGTGTTAAGAAAAATATCACCGCCGACTTTGACGCGATTATGAGATGAAATATAATTGCAGAGATTTTCAATGGCGCGCTCGGCTATCAAATCTATATCGGTGTAATTGGGTTTTTCTATACTTGTTTGTAAAGTTAATCAAATATTTGTTACCTTCAGCGCCACTCTCGATGACCGCTTTAAATTCACTTTGCAATTGTAAAATCTCCTCATCACCGCATACTATTTCTTATGAGTCGACGAAAAATTACGATTTCGACATTAATTATGACGATCCTATCAAAATATTTGTGGCTGTTTCCGTCGAACACAAACAATTATTAAGAATACTCGCGATGCTTTTCTGCCGCATTACAAGTACGTCGTTGTGTAAAAAAAGGAGTGATGGTACGTGAAATAGTATATTTCATTACGAGTGCGGAAAGCCTGTCATTGCAAAGAGTTCCGACAAATGTCTACCCGAGCCGAGGCGCAGCCGAAGGTGAGGGTTGACAGTCGGAACAAGTTGCAGTGACGGTTCCGCACGTGTACTGAACAACTATTTGTAATACAGTTGCGAAAAATAAAGCAATTTAATAAAGAACATTTTTGAAAAATGGCGCCATCCGTAAAAGAATATATGCAGAGTTTCTTTTTGTTTTCTTCACCCATTCTGGGTAGGCAAAGGGAACTATGCCCATGCAGCCAAGTCTTCAGTAGAATTTTTTTATTGATATGAAATGAAAATGAAATTTAATGAGATGAGATAAAATGAAATGAAACCTAACCTAACTCATTGAATCAAATCATTAAATCTGATATTGAAACAAATTAGTAGCTTCTTTTTAGAAATATTTGCATGAATCATAAACACTTCTATGAATTTTTTAGTAAAAACTTCGTGGTTGGTTTTTTCTTTTTAATAGACATTATTTTGATAGTTGGGAAAGAGAAGGCACGAGTTTGGAAAAGGTAAAGAAAAAGCTCGAGTATGTAATAGCCCACATCCCGAACGCTATACGTCCATACAATACGCCACTTTTTGAGCAACTGTATTAAAAATGAATGTAGCAAAATCTTTATTGTTAAAAACGATAATTTAAAATAGAAATTTTTGTACAAAAGACTTCAATATAAATGATTAAGAATAACTCAAAAACTATTGGTCAGACCTTGATCAAATTTATATGGGACAACATGAGAAGCACCAGCTTTCAAATAAAAAACAATCATCGAAATCGGTGCCCTCAGAAAAAAGCTATGAGGTAACACATATATAAAAACATGCAGTCGAATTGAGTACCTCCTCCTTCTTGAAGTCGGTAGAAAATACGCCCCTACACATCACTTATAGCCTGATTATACCTACCGAGTAGAGTGGCGAGACAGTGCCCTCCTATTTGTAAACACAGCCGAGTGCACGGCCTAGCGACAGGCCGAGACAGCCACTCGGACCCCATTCTATTTACTAAGCCGAGTACCCAACCCCCGCTTCTCCCCGCTGTCTCGCTCGCTCACTCGGTGAATCTGAACACCGGCATTTCGGTCACTCGGCAACCACTCGTCACTCTGTCAGTACACGTCATTTTTCCCGCGAATTTTGCTCTTATGAATTTTAGTTGGAATTCAAAAATGAAAAAAATGTCTGTGAAATGTGATTTTCAAAATGAAATTTATACAACTGCATCTCTGTTTATGGTATTTCTCGTCGAGGGATTATAAAAACAAGCAAAAACGTGATTCAGACTATACAGGGTCATTATTAATTTACCAAAGACCTTTTGGGAATATATTGGTTACATCATTGCAAACAATTTTAGCGAGATCACTCTTTACAGAATATAATACATTTACGAAATAACTACTTTTAAGTTTTTGTTGTCATGTCTGGCTCCTTTTAAGTCTCTATTTTGTAGTACCTAATCAATTTCAGAATAAATCGTCAAAGAAAATGCCTTATTTATTTTACACTTGATATCAGTATCACACATTGTGTTGAAATCATTAAACATAATTAAATAAGCAAATAACATTTAAAAAAATCACAAATATTAAAATTTATAATAGGTAAGTAGGACCGCCGGGCCGGTCGACGCCCGCGCTCAGCTGGTTGCGTTGCGAGTGCCTACTAAACCATTTACCACTGTGCCTATTGCACCAGGACGCCACTTTAAATGACTTCACATTAACTTTTCATATACTTCTTTATTTTGCATAAAACAATTTGATGAACTATTTGATTCTTTTATTAATTTCTTTACGAATTAATATTCATTCTTTAATAGACATTTAGGTAGTTTTTAACGAATACTGTTTGCTAGCAACGCTGCCTGCATCCAAAAGGCAACGTCGCATCCAGCGGGTAGCAACGCCTCAACGTTGCACATGAGGCGGCCCAAGCCCAAGTCAAAGCTATTATATTATGACGTTGATACAGGTGTCATCGTTATCGAAGGCGCCGTCTGCCTTTTTCGGTTTGCAGCCAACGATCACTATTTTTATTGGTGATCGATGTTTGCAGCACGTGCAAATTAAATGTTGAGTATTATTATTTTTTTATTAATGCAAGTAGTATTTAAAAAATGGATGCGGGTTAAAATAATTATAAATATTACAATAAACTATTTATAATGATTAAACACAAATAATACAAATTAACAGTAATTGAATAAAAATATTTAGGTATAATAGTTCAATAAAAATATTAAAATACAAATTTAAAAATTAGAATTACCTAGGTACTCGTACGCGGATGGCGGTGAGTATCGCGCACATAGCGTTCAAAATAATCACCTCCACATTATATGCATAGGTGACACCTAAAACTTAACTGTTCACCGACACGAGATAATACTTGAGATGATACATTTTGATTTGATCGAATGCCGAAATTATTTTTTCTTTCAACATGTCGCAGGTTTGAAATGCGCAACCAGTATACGCTAATGTCTTTACATGCCCCCACAAATAATAATCCATTGGTGTGATATCTGGCGATCTGGGAGGCCATGCACAAGGTCCGCCACGACCGGTCCAGCGACCAGGGTATTTTCTGTTTAAATAATCCTTAACTTGGCGAGCATAGTGCGCCAGCGCCCCGTCATGTTGGTAATACATATTACGCAGAGATGCAAGTGGTATGTCCTCTAACAATTCTGGCGGCGTGTCACACGTGTTACACCGTTTAATCTTTCTATGAAGACCGGACCCAGGAACGTTGTATTAATAACGCCTGCCCACACATTGACGCTAAACCGGTGTTGAAAGCTATGCGGTCTTGGTTCATGTGGATTTTCATAGCACCACAAGTGTTCATTGTGCGAATTAAATAGTCCTATTCTGCCAAATGTTGCTTCATCAGTCCATAAAATGTTAGCTCGTTCAGCAGCTAGTAACCAATTACAAAATGTAACTCGCGCTGGTTTGTCAACTTCGTTGGGTTCATGAACACGATGCAGGTGGAAAGGGTACTTCCCTTCATTGTGTATGACACTCCATGCGTAGTACTGTGACGTGAACACGAGAACACGTTCTAAAGCATGATTGGAATCGGTATAGTATAAATAGTTTTTTGAGGCACCTTAATGAAATTTTCGCACAAAGTTATAGAAAAATGACCAAAAAAGTTTAAACCAGTAGTAAACAGTCTCTGAATTGGGTTACAGACATCTAGCAAAATGAAACGCTTTCTTAACTCGGCACATCGTTCTGTTACCGACAGTACTATTGTAAACTACAAAAATAATTACGTTCGAATTTTAAGAAAGGTAATACGAGCCGCCACAAAACACGTAGTACAGTCTACAATAGAGCTATCGAAGAACTCGGCTAAAGCAATATGGAGCGCAGTAAACACACATAAAAAGCAAGTCTCTGGTATGAATAAAGATAAAATAACTTTAAAGGAAAACGGCTTATACATTGACAATCCTCAATTAATAGTAGATATTTTTTTAGAAAAATTTAATCATTGCAATTCTCTCTCCACAGGTAGTTTGAGCGCCTCGATGATATTTCTTGAACAGAATATTCATACTTGTTCAAAGATCATGATTTGGGAACATATCACACCCACAGAAATTACTAAAATAGTAAGAAAAATGGAGGACAAAAAATCGTGTGGCTGGGACGACATCCCAATATCAATTTTTAAAAGAAATATTGACTTATGGGCTAGTCCTCTTGCTAGGTTTTACAATGAGTGTTATGAGCAGAGTGTCTTCACTGACCAATCAAAAATTGCCAAAGTTTTGCCTATATATAAAAAAGGGCCGTGTAGTGGCGGTCAAGAATATCCACTACCCCATATCCTCCCGTGGGTGTCATAAGAGGCGACAAAGGGAAACGGGCAGGAGATGGGCAGCAGCATCTTCCTGATAACAACAAACTTACAATAAAAAAACTGCGGTTGCCAACCCGCTCGCCAAGCGTGGTAAATATGACAAATACCCCCCCTATGATGAGAGTAACAAAGAGACGGCCCCCAGTCCCCGGCGGCCCCGCTATTCCTGGCTACGGTGGCGACAATGGTAACGGCGGGGCAGGGGGTGCTAAGAATCTCCGGTGGAGGTTCGGTTGCCACCTTAGACGACTCGACCTGGCAACGTACAACGCACCCACCCTGAGGACTGACGAGAAGATCGTGGAGCTGGAAGAAGAGATAGACAAGTTGCGCTGGCATATTATAGGATTATCCGAAGTCCGAAGAGAGGCGGAGGACACGGTAATCCTCGAATCCGGCAACTTGCTCTATCACCGGGAGAGCGACCATCTGTCCCAAGGAGGTGTCGGATTTATCGTCCACAAGTCTCTCATTAACAACGTTGTAAAGATCGGGAGTGTGTCGACGAGGGTTGCGTACCTTATACTCAGAATCACCAAACGGTATTCGCTGAAGGTCATACAGGTTTACGCACCAACCTCGGCACACCCCGATGAGGAGGTGGAGGAAATGTATGAGGATATCTCTAGAGCCATGCATTCTTCCAAAACCCAATATACGGTGTTAATGGGAGACTTCAATGCAAAACTAGGCACAAGAGAGAACGGTGAGCTGAAAGTAGGGAAATTTGGAATAGGGCAACGGAACCCAAGGGGCCAGCAGCTGGCCGACTTCATGAAGAGGGACTCTTTATGATGAACTCTTTCTTCCAGAAGCGGCCCCACAGGAAGTGGACCTGGTCGAGCCCCGACGGTTCAACAAAAAATGAGATTGACTTCATTATGACGACCAGACGACAACTGTTCAGTGATGTCTCCGTGATCGCGAGGGTGAAAACTGGTAGCAATCACCGAATGGTTAGAGGCACACTGAACCTAAACATTAAGTTGGAGAGGTCTCGTCTAATGAAGTCAACGCTCCGTCCCCCTCGTGCTCTGTTCCAAAGTCCCGAAACCTTTCAGCTCAAGTTACAAAACCGTTTTCAGTGCCTAGAAGACTGCAATGAAGTAGACGATATGAATGAGAAACTCGTGGAAACTGTCCATGCGGTCGGAGCTAAGTTCTGCAAGAATCGCCGCAGAAGAACACAAAAACTCTCCGATCACAATCTTAAAATCATGGCTGTTAGACGGGAGATGAAGCTACATTCTTCAACAGACTTGACAGCATACAGGCAACTGAATAGACAGATCTCCAAATGCATGCGGCGGGACTTACGCAACTTCAATACAGCTCGTATTGAAGAAGCGATCGAGCGGAACCAAGGCTCCAAAGTCTTTGCCAGAGATCTGTTTGCCAGAAAGAGCCAACTGTCAAAGCTGAAGACAGAATGTGGCAGCATCGTTTCCGGGACACCTGAGATTTTGAGTGAGATTGAGAGGTTCTATGGGCAGCTGTACACGTCATCGTTGGAGCCACACGCAAGTGTGAGTAACGATCCAAGAGCGAGTCTCATCCGACACTATTCCAAAGATTTCCCGGACGTCAGTCTGAGCGAGATTAGAATGGCTCTCCAGCACCTTAAAAACGGTAAGGCCCCAGGCGAGGATGGAATTACAGCGGAGCTTCTGAAAGCGGGTGGAAGACCGGTACTTGAAGTCCTTCAGAAGCTATTTAATTCCGTCCTCCATGGTGGCATTACACCGGAGGCGTGGAGCAGAAGTGCGGAGGTCTTGTTCTTCAAGAAAGGTGACAACGCTCTCTTGAAGAACTACAGACCGATTTCCCTTCTGAGCCGCGTCTACGTGCTGTTTTCGAGAGTCATTACGAATCGTCTCGCGCGCAGACTTGACGACTTCCAGCCTCCCGAACAAGCCGGTTTCCGAAAGGACTTTAGCACCATAGACCACATACATACCCTTCGAGAAATTGTACAGAAGTCCGAAGAGTACAATTTGCCACTATGTCTGGCGTATGTGGACTATGAGAAAGCCTTTGATTCCGTCGAAATTTGGGCGGTGCTGCAGTCCCTTCAGCGGTGCCAAGTTAACTGTCGGTATATCGAAGTGCTGAAGTGTTTGTACAGTAGAGCTACGATGGCTATCCGAGTACAGAACCAGAGTACGAAACCTATCCAATTGCAGAGAGGTGTAAGACAGGGTGACGTCATATCCCCGAAACTCTTCACCGCTGCATTGGAAGACGTTTTCAAGCTTCTGGACTGGAAAGGATACGGTATCAACATCAATGGCGAGTACATCACTCACCTTCGATTTGCCGACGATATAGTCCTTATGGCAGAATCGCTGGAGGAACTAAGCACTATGCTCACTGACCTCAATAGTGTCTCCCAACGGATAGGTCTTAAGATGAACATGGACAAAACAAAGATTATGTTTAATGTCCATGTCACACCTATGCCGGTAGTTGTTGGGAGCACTAAGCTCGAAGTTGTTGACGAGTATGTTTACCAGGGACAAATAGTCCGCCTAGGTAAGTCCAACTTCGACCGAGAGGTCAATCGACGGATTCAACTCGGCTGGGCAGCGTTCGGGAAGCTACGACACATCTTCTCGTCAGACATACCTCAAAACCTTAAAACGAAATTGTACAACCAGTGCGTGTTGCCAGTGATGACTTACGGAACTGAGACGTGGTCCTTCACAGCTGGCCGTATGAGGAAGCTCAAGGTCGCTCAGCGAGCTATGGAGAGGGCTATGCTCGGAGTTTCTCTGCGTGATAAACTTAGAAATGAGGATATCCGCAGTAGAACTTGAGTAACCGACATAGCCCAACGGATTAATAAGCTGAAGTGGCAGTGGGCCGGCCATATAGCTCGAAGAACCGACAACCGATGGGGAAGAAAGGTTCTCGAGTGGCAGCTTCGTACCGGTAGGCGAAGTGTAGGGCGACCCGCCACGAGATGGAGTGACGACCTGGTAAGACATGCAGGAAGTCGATGGATGCAGGTGGCTCAGGACCTTGCTTTGTGGCTTTCCTTGGGGGAGGCTTATGTTCAGCAGTGGACTTATGAAAGGCTGTAATGATGATGATGATAAAAAAGGGACCAGAACAGATTCGAAAAACTATAGACCTATTTCCCTACTGCCCATTCTTTCAAAAATTTTCGAAAAATTAATAAAGACAAGACTAATTAAACATCTCTATGAAAACAACATACTAAATAAACGGCAATTTGGATATCAGGCTAATATTGGAACAAATAACGCAATGCAAGTATTAATTGACGATGTTGTGACAAATTTAAATAAGAAGAAAAATGTAGTAGGCCTCTTTCTAGATTTGAGTTAGCTTTTGACATGGTGGATCACCAAATTTTAATTAAAACGTTACAGCATTATGGTGTACAAGGAAAGGTTTGGGAGCTTTTCAAGTCATACTTGAATAACAGATATCAATACGTTGAGATCAAGTTTACAAATAATGAAAAAGAGAAAATATTTAAATCAAAACTAAATAAAACTAAAAGAGGTGTTCCCCAAGGTTCAATCTTAGGACCCGTTCTGTTCATAATCCAGACACTGAACTTGTAGTTTTTGCTGACGATACGAATGCAGTGATAAGTACACAAAATATTTTTGATCTCAACAACAAAGTTAACAGCGTTTTAGAAGCTTTTGCTCAGTGATTTAATGTAAATAACCTTAAACTAAACCCAGAAAAAACCAAAACCATCCTTTTAAATCTACTGCAAGAGCAAGAGATACCTTAGATATATAAATTAGATAAATAAATTTAAAAAAAAATATCCACTGTAGATTCCGTAAAATTTTTGGGTATCCATATAGATTCTCTTCTTAATTGGAAACAAGAAGTAAATTTTATAGAAAAAAATATATCATCTTCATGTTATGCTTTACGAAGCCTAAGAGATGAGCTAACAATGAAGCAATTAAAAATGGTATATTATGCTCTAGTAGAATCTCGTCTAAGATACAGTATTAAATTTTGGGGAAATAGTTATGATTACTATTTATTGCATTATGATAATATAGTATTGTATAAACAATAATGTTATTTTTAAAATCTTATTGAATTAACTTGTAATTTCCAACACAATGTATTTTGTTATTAATGAAATAAATGACTAATGACACATTGAACTGTCGGGCTGCTTCATAAGTCCTCGCTGCTGGATTTTGTCCAAAAACTGCAGTATGTCTTCCTGCTCACGTACTGTGCACCGCGGTGGACGACCACGATCGATTGATACAGGCTGGAATTGCCCGTAATCTCGCAATCGCTGTGTAGCGCCCAGCATCGTAGCGTAGCTCGGTGCACGTGAGTTGGGAAATCGCCTTGAATATTCACAGCAGCTTTATCATTGCAAATTGCTGAAATTCACACCATTTCGGTATACTCAACATTTGAGTATCGGTAAGCCATCGTAACAATGTAACGTTCGCGATATTAATCTCACAACGAAAGGATAAATGTCGCGGGCGCACCAAAAGCGACTGACCACACAGGTAATTAATTAGGTCAAGTTCAAATGAGCAAGCGCCGCCTCCTACAGCCCTCCACCCCTATCCCGCCACGCGCTTTCTTTTGCTAACTAGGACTATTACCGTTTAGAAGTCCCAATTAAAATATTTTTATTTTTGTATGAAAATAAAAATTGAAGAAATATTTTCTTATAGATGTTGTTGTCATAATGTTAATAATATATTTCCAAAAGGTCTTCAGTAAATTAAAAATTAACCTGTATATCGGTCATCGAAGAAATTTCTGGTTCTCCAAATGCGGAGATTTCTCGTGTGCCAACAATTCTGTCAGTTATTCTGTCAGCAAAGGTATAAGCAACTTTATTGACTTTTTTAATTAATTTTTTTCAATACATCGCGTCTGTACTTTCTGGTAAACTGAACTGACTGACAGTCTCGCCGCAACGTCAAAAATACGTGTGAACAGTTACTCGGTTGCATCACTGTCTCGACCGAGAAGGACTTTACTGTCTCGCCACTCTACTCGGTAGGTGTAATCAGGCTATTACAAACACACCATTTCTCAAAAAGGCGGCGATGTTAAAACTTACCTGCAATGTAGGATTGACCAGAGGCCTATGATGCGTAGGATGAGGTATGCAGTGCGCGGAACGATGTAGCGGCTCGTCTCTAAGCCCACGGACCCCTAACAACGATAGGGGTGGACCAGCTGTACCTTCCTATATAAAAAATATATCGGTTAAATAATCAAAATTACGTTTTTAAAATTAAACTTTTGTCTGTTTTTAGCTCTACATTTATGTAAAGTTGTATGCAAGAAGCCGATAAAAATGAAGTTGGTTCAAAACTTGCAATAGATCGATAGTCCTCAAACATAAGTGTTAGGATTAACGCAAACAATTTACTGTATGTTTATTAAAAAAAATCGGGGCAGTTTGTTGAAGTGTGTTCTTAGTTCGGAATTAGCTTAGCGTATTTCTTTTACCATGTAAGTAAATAATAATATAATTTAAATTTAAAATTTAAAAAAAAACTCCGAAGCAATAAGAGCTGTTGATCTTCAAACAGTTGAACCGATTTTTATAAAACATGTGTCTAAGAACCACCGCTAGTAAACTTGCTTTTAAATATTTAAAAAACGCACCCCAATCGGTTCACCCGTTTAAGAGCTACGACGACACACAGACAGAGAGACACACACACACATAGCGGTCAAATTTATAACAGCCCTCTTTTTGCGTGGGGGGTTAATAAAAACAAAAATGAAGGAGATTTAATTCGCGTTCTGAGACGTAAAACTGAAGTTAGCTTACCTTACGTCTTACAGGTTTCGTAGGGCTGACATCTTGTAGCAATTGCAATGAGCCTGTACTCACTGCCGGCTCTGTTATAGACGCCGCTTTTGGTCTGGAAATTTTGACATCTACTTTTATTTCCAATTAAAATGTTAATAAAAATAAAGAGAGGGGAAGAGAGACGCATGACTCATGATTTATTTTAATACCACACGTTTTTATTTTAATCTGCGTTCGAAATGTCAAAATGACAGTTTGTCAAAATTAAATGTCAAAATATCTAAAGTTGCGTTGTTGTGTGATATTATCATAAAATCATCAAAGCTAATAGCCACATGAAGCGAGGTGGTGACGGATAAATGTGCTTATACGTTGAACGTGATTATATATTGAATATATATAAATGTGAATGAGGTGATAAAAAATAATTTTTTTATTAATAATTTCAACAAGCAAAAGAAACACAAATCATAGAGAAGTTCCACAAGATACTTTAAAAACCCACGTAAGTGATTAACGATTCAATTTAAACATATATTCAAAAAACCGTCTTTGTGGAACGTTCCCTAAAATTGCATCAAAAAATAAAAATATATTACCTTAAAACTTTCACACTAATTAAAAACTTACTCTCATACAAATGCTTTATTATGAACTTATCTTTTATTAAATAAAGAACACAATGCGAAAGAAGCCTTTAAAAGTGGCAGTATTTATTGAGATATTTAACATGGTACATAATAAGTTGTAATAGGGTAAACAATTATTTCGTTACATTTAAAACATTTATTACACATTATAAACTTTTATTGCTTTTAGGTTCAAACATCGAGAGGCAGAATAACTTTAAATCGAAGCGCATATTTATTCACAATAGGAAATAATAAAATAAAAAAGTTTTCTTCGAATAAGCATAAATTAATGTCAATACTGACTTATTGGAATGCGTCACTAATTTAAATATATACACTTCGTAACTACACACCCATCCAGGCATATTTTACTTGTGTCAAATTAACTGAAATCAAAAGAATAAAACAAATTTAAAAACCCTTACCGGTGTGTCGTTATTCGATTTACTAACGAGCATAACAATGATTAACGAATCTGTCAAAAATGTATTAGAAATAAATTTAATATAAGTAAGTAATAATCGCAAACGCCTTGTACGATCTTTAGTTGACAGCTCTAAACAATCAAACAAGCGCGCATTCAATTAAGCACGGACACATCTATGCATGCGTTCTCATAAGCGCACACGAAGGCGTGCACGTGTCACGCACTTACAGTGTTGCCATTCGTATATACATTTTTATGCATTACACTTTATTAATTTGTGGTATGCTAAAATATCATTACAATTCATAGTTCCAAAAGTAAATCTTTTAAAAATAAGTAAAAGTAAAAGCCGACTTCAAAGAACTAAAAAGTTTTAAAAGTCAGTGATGAGACTGTGTATAGAAGAATTTAAGCCCCGGCTTCAGAAGCTAAAGAGTAGTAAAGTAAATTAAAGTTGCAGCCTATTTACGTCCCACTGCTGGCCACAGGCCTTATCTCATTTCTGAGAGGGTTTTAGGGCTAGGAAGTGTCCGCCGCGCTGCCCCAATGCGTGTTGGCGAACTTCACATGTCTTCGAAATATATTTTTTTCTTATTTCTCAGACATGCAGGTTTCCCCACGATGTTTTTCCTTCACCGCCGAGCACGTGGTAAATCAGCACTTAAAATTGCAATTAACAATTTCATTGGTGCCGGCGGGGATCGAACCCGGGTTGCTCGAGTACTGTGAAACTTACAACGAGCTCTAACCATCTGAGCTACTACGGCTAAAGAGTAGAAATTACGAGTATTTTATAATTTTTATTTATTTGATGTCGGCTTTTATCGGTTGATTTTTATTAAGTTTAATTTAATGATTTCTTATAATTACGTGAACACTTCGCATTAAATGAAACAAATTTTACGAATTTTAACTTTTTAATTCCCGACGTTTCAGGTGCTTTACAGTACCCATGGTTACGGGGAGAACTGAAGTGATTGACGTCCCGATGTCATAGTTAGTCCGGCTATCTTCAGTTTTTAAAGTTCTGCGTAGATCGGACCAAAAATTAATATTCAAAAACTGAAGGTAGCTGGGTTAACTGTGATATCGGGCACACCCTCCTCACTTCTCGTGACCATGGATGCCGAAAAGCAACTGAAAAGTTGGGAATTAAAGAAGTTTAAATTAAACGCGATAAAATCCGTATAATTAGTTTCAGTTAATAAGTTTTATTTTTTGACCCTTTTGAGCGGACACATCCTCAAGGTAACTACTAGAATTTCGGTTACAGTTACGTTAAAAACTTCATATCTTATTTTTCAATCCTTAGGAGTTGAATATTTTCTCCAAATTGATATAGGATCATCCCTGAAGTAGAACATATATATCGAAAAAATAGTCATCATGTGCTTTCAAAAAATATCCAAAAACAACGAAAAATTTTTGACAGATTTCGTTTTTAATGTCAATGCAAAGCGCTGCCTTAACCTTATTTCTCGAAATAATTCTATAATAAAGTAAAAATATAGATTCGATTCTTAAACAGCACTGGACCGACAGTAAAATATTACTTTAAAAGTTAATAGAAATAAGGTTAAGGAAAGAGTGCTTTTTATTGACGGTTGGTGAAATTACATTATTATAAATACATCTTAAAAACTACGCATCTGCATTGAAGATTATTAAATTCTAAAGTAGTAAATTTGCCGTACGGCGGTAGAGTTAATTCGCAAACGAAGATAAATGTAGATGTCTATGGGCCACAGCACCCACTTACTATCAGGTGGACTGTGTGCTCGTTCTTCTATAAAAAAAAATCTGTCACCCCAATTTCCTCCGCTGGAGTCGTAAAGAGGCACCACAGCACCCACTTACTATCAGGTGGACTGTGTGCTCGTTCTTCTATAAAAAAAAAATCTGTCACCCCAATTTCCTCCGCTGGAATAGTAAAGAGGCATCCTTCGTGATTGTGATGTGAACCAGGTATTATGGTCACTGACAGGAGGCGATATAACCATCTTGTTAACGCCTGCCGCTCAATACCCAGACTGGGGACGAGGAGTTGTGTCAAAGGTGCGATAAGTCTATCTTTTTTTAACTTATTATAAGCCAGTGCTTGACTACAATCCCACCTGGTGGTAAGTGGTGATGCAGCCTTAGATGATAAATCGCACTATCTTAGCGAAACAAAAGCCTATTCACTCTTGCTTTGAAGACGCCCAGACTGTATTCGGATGGACTAATAGTAACCTATTGCATGCATTGGCCAATCTGTCAGCCATGCGGCGATAATGGCACTGGAAAAGCCTTTCGAAAGAGTCGCGTATCCATTATAAGACTTTTACGGGATGATGACAGAAAATATGAAACACTATTTATTTAAAATATTTTAAAAATACATTTTGTCGGAGTGTACCCTCATTCAAAACAGATTGTTTTGGATCGAAACAATTTCATCATACTTTTTTTCCTCTCGTTGAGAGATAGCGTGATACTCATGCCGATTATACATCAATAGAGGAAAATTTCTAGAACTGTGATCGCAAATTAGCTAAGATATTAATGTGACTGCTAAGGTATTGCTTATGTATCTCCATAAGCAATACCCTACGGCGTAGGGTATTACCCTAGGGTACAATACCCTACGCTATTGAAACATTTATTCCACGGCCGTATGCTTTAATGAACATTGAATCTGATGAGTCTTTGGTTGGCATTTCGTGCAAAGCTAATTTTTGTATGACACGCAAGTATTTTTCTTCAGGTTCGAGCAAACCGTGAACATCCTCACTGCATTAGTTTATTCACACAACATTTACTTAAGATCAAATATTTGGGTGCAATTATTACTAAAGTTGCGAAGTTAGAATATAGATATGACCTTTGAAATTATTTATCATAATAATAAATTCCGGGTTTACTCGAATAAGATTTCTAAAGTTGCGAAGTTAGAATAAAGATATGACCTTTGAAATAATTTATCATAATAAAAAATCCCGGCTTTACTCGAATAAGATTTCTAAAGTTGCGAAGTTAGAATATAGATATGACCTTTGAAATAATTTATCATAATAAAAAATCCCGGCTTTACTCGAATAAGATTTCTAAAGTTGCGAAGTTAGAATATAGATATGACCTTTGAAATTATTTATCATAATAATAAATTCCGGGTTTACTCGAATAAGATTTCTAAAGTTGCGAAGTTAGAATATAGATATGACCTTTGAAATAATTTATCATAATAAAAAATCCCAGGTTTACTCGAATAAGATTTATAAAGTTGCGAAGTTAGAATGTAGATATGACCTTTGAAATAATTTATCACAATACAAAATCCCGGGTTTACTCGAATAAGATTTCTAAAGTTGCGAAGTTAGAATATAGATATGACCTTTGAAATAATTTATCATAATAAAAAATCCCGGCTTTACTCGAATAAGATTTCTAAAGTTGCGAAGTTAGAATATAGATATGACCTTTGAAATAATTTATCATAATAAAAAATCTCGGCTTTACTCGAATAAGATTTCTAAAGTTGCGAAGTTAGAATGTAGATATGACCTTTGAAATAATTTATCACAATACAAAATCCCGGGTTTACTCGAATAAGATTTCATTTGCATAATTACTTAAAGTTTCCGATTAATCTAAGAATCTATCCAATAAGGCAAATTAACGTTTCGTATTGCACCCAAATTTTCGACCATAATTTTTGTGTAGAAAATATCAATTTAGAATTAACAAAATACTATAATAATTATTAAATAATAATTGGAATTGAAGATGATTGTTTGTCTAAACATGGTAAGTTTAAGGTCAAAATTGACAAGAGCTTACCTGAATGGGGGTATTTCGGGTATCTTGCCAACGAATACACGTTTCGGTGGCTTGTCGTTTTGTTTGGGTGTGGTCGGAGTGACTGTTCGCGGTGTAGTACGAGACGACGGTCTTACGTCGTCTTGACTTGGACATTCCGACTGAAAATTATAAACAATTATGTTGTTCTGTTTCCGATCACAGCGATTATTAAATATAATATCGCGAATATTACACATCGAGCGAAATAATCGAATAGAAAAAAAATATAAAGAAAATACATTCATGACGGCTCCATGGCGCAATTGCTTAGCAATGAGTTATTGCTAAGCAATTAAAGCGCTAAAAGACGAATATAAATAATAAAAACAAGTTATGTAGCAAAGAACCTTTCACTACGGTGCTTCGTTTTTAAATGTTATATTCTCCTGTTGGTGTACGCCGCACGCGGCGACGTTTGAAGTCGAAGCGGTACCTTTGACAAAATGCGGCACATGCTAAGGCGGCGCGACACAATGGCGACGGTATCTAAGCGAACAGACTATACCGTGCTCTTGAGTGGTAAAATAGTGTACCAACAACTCTAGTGAAGGATGACTTTCTAATATATGAACATGGAAGACGCAAGTGAAGTCTCTAGGAAAGGACTATGCTCAGCAGTCGACTTGTGAATGGGCTGTTATTATGACTAGTTTTGTCACAAATAACACAGTATTATTTCTAGCTGATAGTCATAGAAGCAGAACTTTGATTAAATGAAACTAATTTTTACGGATTCTATCGCGTTTAACTTTTTAATTCCCAGCGTTTCGGGTGCTTTACAGCACCCATGGTCACGGGGGACTGAGGTGTTTGACGTCTCGATGTCAAGGTTAGCCTGGCTATCTTCAGTTTTTGAATATTAATTTTTGGTCCGATCTACGCAGAATGAGCTTGCGCGCCACTATTAATGTCTTGTACATGGCAACACTAGTTACACTAGCGCCCTCTAGTGTCGAGTAGTAGCACTAGGAGAGTCAAGATCCTTCCAAAAATTTCGGGACCGATATGTACTCGAACATTCTGGATATCGCTACAGTAGAATGTTCTGGAAACTATCTGAGGCCCTATATAAGGCTGGTATAGACCACGACCGGGCAGTATTGAATTGGCGATACAAGAGAATACTTCGAAGCGAAATAACTGCGAACTAAAGTGACTGTGTTTTATTATTAGTGTGATTTTAAGTTGTAGTGTTGTGTAATTAAATAGTCAATTTTGGTAATTCAATCGGCAGTTTGTAATTGTCTCGAACCCCAAGCTCGTAACAGTATCTTGAAGTCTTGCAGTGATTGGTGTGCTTCGGTTTGGATTTAATATTATTAATTATATGATCCCAAACAGATGAACAGATATTCGGTAACCCAAACAACCTCGGTAGTTTAGCACATGATGATATTGTCGAATTCACGTCGAGATTTAATTTTTCGGAGTATTTTTTATTGAATCGGTAGTCCTTAGGGGTCTCTTCGACGGCATTTTGAAACGCAGCCACTGCTTTCTTGGCGTCCATAAAACGTATTCCTCGAAGTTTTCTTTTATGTTTTCTTTTTAGCTTCCTTGAATGTTATTTTTTGTTGATATTTTGACACACGCAGGAATGAGATAATGATATCTGCATATCCTCAAGAAAGGAGATGTATGAAATTGGGTGCTTGACATCGTTCGTAACAGTTATAAAAAAATATGAAGATAATTAGACGATAAATTATAAGCATAATTAAAAGGTTTTTATTTCTGTAATTCATGGGACATTCATAAAAACATTTTTTTAAACTAAAAAACGAAAACTAACGCTTTTACCATAGCAAAAACAAAACTTCTTTAAATATTTTTCTGTATTTAATGTCTATGGCATTCGATAATGAAGGCTATATAAAAAAAATAAGCTTGAGATCTTCTAATCGGCGAATTTTATTTGCTATTTCCAGTCCGTACTGGTTCACATAATGATTTCTTATATCCGATCTACGCAAAATGAGCTTATAGTATCTTGAAGTCTTGCAGTGGTATGCTTGGGTTTGGATTTAATTTTATTAATAACAGGATTCCATGCAGATGGCAGCACACATCCTCTCTCTATTGAAATTACGGTGTTTTTTTTTAATTTCAATAGCCTCGTAAATAATCCTTTTGCGATGATTTGTTGTCTATCACATCTAATATAATGGCGGGGACGATCTTGAACATGTTCACAGATTGCAGACTTCCTGGAACGTCGGTGCTTCAAGTCAGCTATATGTTCTTTAACGCAAGATTTTATAGATCTTTTTGTTTGTCCTATGTAAGACAGACCACATTCACAATCCAGCTTGTACACGCCTGCATCTTGTAGAGGGATATGACACTTGACGGATGATAAACATTGACTAATCTTTTTCGGCAGCTTGATTTTAATAGAAGAACTGCTTTCTCTAATGCGCGCTACACGCGTCTTTTTATAAATTATGAGAGTAAATAATTTGAAACACATTTATTTCTAACTATACGTGGTAGAGCCATGCTGCAGTTATATTATGGTTGTAGCACGAATGGGTCGGCTCGACCGGGGAAGGACCACGCTCTCACAGAATACCAGCGTAAAATAGCAGCTTACCGCTGCTGTGTTTCGTATGGTGAGTGTAGAGAACCGGAGACCCTTTTTACTGGAAAAGAGTCATTCCATTTCAGTCCTCACGGGTGACAACGAATCTGCATTTTGATTCGTAATCGAAGATACATGTAGATGTCTATGGGCCACAGCAACCACTTACCATCAGGTGGACTGTGTGCTCGTTTGTCACCTTTATCCTATAAAAAAAAACTTATGCAGGAAAATATTTTACAAACTTACCAAAAGTGGTGCATGAGCATTTTTAATGGCCTCTCTCCTCTGAAACTCCACTTTAGCCATCTCTGTTGCAAGCCAGGCCGGTATTTCGGGTATCGCGATACGAAGCGCTAGCACTATAACGAGGACAACGTGCTGGAAGCAAGAAGAATAGGGTAGCTGGATATTTCTTCCCTCAATAATCACAATTAATGAACCAGCACTCTCGGGATAAGATGAGGGTTGCCACTCGTACGTCGTAGGGGTTTTTTAATTTAATTTTGGAAAACCGTATTATGACTTCATGATGATATGAGTCATAAGTTACGACACAGAATAAGATAAATATTCTTTTAAAATAGACATTGATTTTGCGTTAATGATACTATCTATCACCTTTCTCAAAACTTGTATTACAAGCTGTAAAAAATAAACCCGAAAAAGTGAAACATTATTATTTTATACTATATATTATTATTAGCAATAAAAGTAGACGATTTTATTTTAAACTTAAACAGGTGGCAACCCTACAGGAGAAGAACTTTTAACATCACTAGTATGCAGTGTTTACGTTGTTCTGTTATTATTAATTTACAAGAATTTGCACAGCAGGAATTCTCTACTATTAATATTTCATAATAATGACATTAATTATTTTAAAATATACCGTACCTCTAACGCAACAATGACCAATATCGTTTGTGCGGGTGTTGCATCTGGAAGCAGTCTATGCACGGGACCGGAAAGTCCGATAAGTGCGCAGTTAACCAAAACAGCTACTGCAACCATTGCTTCCATTGCATGCTAAAAGTAAAATTAAATTATTTGAATGTTGGTGCAAAACAATAACTTCTTTTTGTCAGCCCTTTACAATCTACTGCTAGGATATGGGCTTCGACCGTTGAAGGAAGAATTTTCGGTAATTGTAAGGTTAGGCAGGTGAATTCGCTATCACATAACGGGACGTGAAGCAATACGACAATGGTGCCTAAACACAGATGCATTCACTTGTTCTAACATATTACTCGTATTCGATGTACACATATATTAACGAGGATGGATGTAGGTTGGGTCACAATATTCACTTATCATCATGGAGGACTGTGTCACAATAAAAATATATAGCTAAAGCTAATAAGTCAAATCTTTACAAACGTCAGAATGGACGCACAGCGGAGTTTGTAATGCAGTCAGCCGCGAGTGTCGCAATTTTGGTTTTATTATCTATGGGGCAAGATCTGTGATCTTGATCTGTGTTTAGTTGTGTATAATGTGGTAACTTCCCGAGCATTTTTAGCTATCATTTTAAAATTGATACGTCAATGAGTGTAAAGCTTATGGCTGTTTTTTTATAGGATAGGGTGACGAACGAGCTCACAGTCCACATGATGGTAAGTGGTTGCTGTGACCCATAGATATATACATCTATCCTCAATAAGCAATCAAAATGTAGAATGCGTTGTCATTTGACTGCTGAGTTTCGTATGGTGAGTGTATAGAACTGAATACCCTTTTTAATGGTAACGAGGCATTCCATTTTGATTGTTTATGTAACCGTGTAGCTGCGAGTATGAATAACCACCCCATATCGTCCCGTGGGTGGCATAAGTGGCGTTAAAGGAAAAAATCCCATCTACTATCAACTCTACTCTATGGAAGGGGGCTACGTTCAGCAGTGGACTTTTATAGATTGTAAAGGATGATTGTTAAACGAGTACAGTAGGTTTTGGCGGGAACTTCACCGGCAGCTGATTACTGTTCCTGTATTATTATTGAAATAATGTTTTGAAGTGGATTTTGATATGTAAAAGTGGTGCCATTTTGTGTATTAAATTTTTGAGTATGTGAACTGTTAGTGGAGACGGTGAAACAAGTGCTCAGGTGGTGATGTGAATCTCAAGATAACGTATCTGTCTACTTAGGCGCCTTGCGATATTATCGCCAACTGTTTGCTGCTGTCAAAAAGTCCCAAAAACTAGGTATCAGCGTATAGTGAAGCAGTGTACTATAAAGGATTATTATTATCGCTTGGTACTGCAAGCTTACTCTTGAATCTAATACCAATTTCGATCCAATGTCAATTTCAATCCAATGTTTGACAATTATCATACTCTCGAAAACAATTTTGTTAACATTGGATTGAAATCTTCTATTGGCCAAAAATTTTGTTGTAGGACATAAGTTAGCTGCGATACTCTTAGCAATAGGAACGTTTTATTTATCGTTAAACCGGTGAAGTCATAATAAACCCTTTGTAACTTTCATAAATGTGTAGTTAAGTAGGAAAAACATTTAATAAATGGTATAATTCGTCAAACATAACATCTTTTCACTTATTTCTCATAAAAATACGCTATATTTGCGAGCCTTAAAAATCATATGGCTGTAAAGAGCATGCCTTTGCCTCGTTTCTTTTGTTCTCTCAGAAAAAAATTCTTATCACGAAGTAATGTAAACAAAGATCAACTTTTAATTTTGTTTAAAGCTTAATGTTGAAGTGCTTTTTAAGTATGTGTGAATTACTAAAATACCTTTCAATTTGGGTATAACTATTAACAGTTTGAAATAGTTTATTGCCGTAAAAACACGGCTTGCCGTCCAACTTTCAAGCACAGTAAAGAATCTTATGAAACAGAGGAAATGGGCACCCATCTCTTAGCTCATTAGGAGGAACAAAATAAATAATAACTGTCAAGGCTGGGCTAAAGTAAGTATAATAATGTTTTTTAAAGTATAGTATGAGTAGGTAATGTTTTTTAAAATCGGGCGGAGAAAAAAATGTGTGTTAAATAAATTGTGGGTTCAGCATAGAAATTCACAGCAGTATACGCCTGCTGAAAACCCACCCGTTTTGTCAACATTAGACAAGAGATTGATAGCAGTCACAGGTGGTCAAGTGTAGCCTTTGAAGACTCAACTTTCAATCGACCTTCCTCACCACTTAGTTGTTATAAATAACTATGTTATAATTCATTAACTTCTCAATATTTTTGTTTGACATATAATAAGAATAACTTTACTTTTCCTCAGCTTTATAGACAAACTATTTTAATATTGTTTTATTTATTTTAGGAACATCAAATGTAAAGAAAATTCCTAAGGAACGTGCAATGTGTATGCCTATGAGTGATAGGCATACACATGTGGTACAAAAAGGTAACCCACCGTTTTTTAATAGCAACAATTCACATAAGTTAATGTCATATTTCTTAGTGTGTAGAATATCGATGTTTCAATAAATATTAAACATTCTTTTATATGGCTTGTGATGGTTTAAAACTTTCAAATCAAATATTCCATCGTAATTTTGTCATTATTTTATAATACATTACTTTACAGTGATGGGATGCATTAAAATGTCTGAAGCCTCTGTTTAAAAATATTTGTTATTTTAATTTCAGGATAACAACTTAATTCCATACCACATTTCCCAAGCAACAACACTGTACCAACAAGAAATGATCAAGATATAGAACATTTGAAAAGAAAGTAAGAAGCAAATGCAATGTACCAAATAGCCAGGACAATTGATGTTTATCAGCAGTTATTAATTTTGCCGTTTTAATTTTTCCAAACTAATCAACAACAATAGCATTACTGTAATTTAAAATAAATAAGACTCATCAAATTTTATCAATGTTTCCATGTTATTTTAAGTTAGTTTTCTATTAATTTCTGTTGTAAAAGACACTAATTTTTGGTTTATTTTAAATATAGTTTTCAATGTTACATAAAAAATAATTTATAAATTTAAGAACAGATACACACTAATGATAATAGGTTAATTAAAATATTTCTTTATTAAATAAATGGTTAAACTTTGTACCACAGTTTTATTAATAAATCCTTCTTAAAATTAAGTTACCTATATCATTTTATTTTTAATACTTATAAAATCATACATTTAATGTAACTTAATATTATATTCCTATTTCGTACATGTGAAACCCTCTACCCAGCAGTGGGGCATATGAAGGCTGTAAATTAATTATTTTTTTAAGCTAACATTGATTAACATTCGTAATATGTCTTCTGAGAAAATTCTTCTCCTCGGATGTTGCATATTTAGGTTTTTATTCATGCCTTAATATTAAGTCCTTAACGATATAATAATTAGCCCTAAACTCATCATCGCTGATAGAAAAAACTAAGTCTTTAAAACGCGTTATTTGAAGCTCATTTCGTCTTTATATTAATTGTAATTCACGATTACGGCGTAGATTATTAAACACAAAAGCTAAACGTGCCATTATTTTATCGCAATGAATAAGATAATTGCAGAAAACAAACGATTAATATGAACACAATTCCCAAAACGTTGCTGTTTTGCTATTGCCTAAATTTCAATTCCAACGCAATACAAACATAATACGCAGCTGTCAATTAACTGTCAAAACTGCGTCAAGAGTGCCGATTTTGCTTACAATTGGATTGGACAATTTCAATTAGTTCACACAATCACCACACAATATTAAACTAATTTAGCGCTAGAGTCGCTATCAAGAGTACGAAACGTTATAATTTCAATTCCGATCGATCGGAATTGTTTTCAAGAGTAAGCTTGCTGAAAATCTTTAAAAACGAAGATCCTGAGTGAAATGAAGACATGGCTTAAAGGACAAGCATTCAGGCCAAAATTTAAAAAAAAACGAGCACCGATGTAGGTGTGCAGGTGTAGGTGTGGAGGTGTAGGTGTGTAGGTGTGTAGGTGTGTGCGTGCGGGCACTACCTGTCAGCTGCCAACGTGTGTGTGTGTGTGTGTGTGTGTGTGAAATGTGTGGAATAGATAGGGTGTGCGATTATAACTAGAAGGCAGTCGGAATGTTTCGATATCAACTAGGTTGCTTTTTGTAAGCTTCGTTACAAAGAATATTTTAACGACGCGACTACGCTGCTTTCTCTAATGCGCGCTACTAGCGTCTTTTTAAAAATGATGAGAGTAAATAATTTGAAAGATATTTATTTGTAAGTTACGCAGGAAGCGCGCGCGCGTGTGCATGCAGTACCTGCCAGCTGCCGACGCTGGAGACGCGCTGCGCGAAGGGGCGCTGCGCCACGTGGCACAGCTTGAAGGCGTCGGCGCGCACCTCGGCCGCGTTGTTGAGCAGCGCGCACAGCGCCGCCAGCGGGAACGCGGCCGAGAACAGCACCACGTGCCCCAGCTGCGTCAGCATCTCCAGGTACTCCGCGAACGTGCCCTCGTACTGCGCACACCAACACAACACACGCCACCGCGCTCCGATCACTCTTCACACCACCAGCTTACAGGTGTATATTATTGTTGTTGTATTCGCAACAACAATAATATATTGTATTGTATATACAACAACAAATCGCTGGCTAGTACCAGCGTGAACATACCCACTACCTTATTAATCATTATATTATCTCGTGAGTGTCGTAAGAGGCGACACAGAGAAATAGTTACAGGAGACTGGCAGCTGCATCTTCATATTCTAAAATTAATAGCCAAAATAAAAATTCGGATGATAAAGAAGAAGTCACCTTCTGTTTTATCAGCCGGTAAAAACCTCAGCTGTACATATGCCTCTCCCGTTGTAGGAGGGATTTGCCTAAGTCTCCTCGACACTCGCAGTCAAAACACAGTTATCACAAGCCTATTGCTGATTAATAGCCTCTCCCATAAATTGCCTCATGGGGCAGATATTTGCCTCACATGGGGGCAGAAAGTTAAAATTTTTATATTTCTATATTGTTTACGTACATACTGCCAATGTCTAGAACATAACTGTTGTCGCTTGTTTATATTAATATGCTCACCTTAAACAACTGTGACTCCAGTTCGGCTTGATGTATGACCTTCTGTCCCACAACGGGTTCAGAGTCTCGTCTCTCCATCTCGTTATCAGCTCCGCCATTGAGTAGTGTCTCCGGCGGTTCCCCGCTCGAATTAGTCCTCTTTTCGAACATCTCTGTTATTTGTGTTGATGTTGGTACTAAAACACCGAATATATTAATTTCATTCGAATTAAGTTAGTTTCATTCGAATCCAGGACTAATAATCCTTTAGTTAATAATATTTATCGGAATAAATGTTAAATAATATTTCGATTAAAATGTGAAGTTGTGATATATAATATACAGAATAGCTCTGTACTACAATAACCGTTGGCCGCTCTCCAGGCTGATCATCTTGAGCAACAGGAGATCACCTCTTGTTACTACGGCCAAAGTGGTAAGAAAATTGAAATTCTTATAGGTCTCGAAATTTACAAAATATTTATGTACGTACTTAGTCTAAATCTCTGTTGGCCCTTCAAACTACAGTCAGTCAATGCGTTTTATGTTGTCGGAAAAGCCGACATGAACAATGAATTACGAGGGTTGTCAGAACGGGAAGTAATAAAAAAATAAAAAACTGATTTTATTTTATTTCACGTTTAAACAAATTCCTGTGTATGTGGAAACTGATGAAACTTTAATTCTTTATCTTTAAATGAAGACGAACCACAGTTTTTACGGCACATGTAGTGTGAACCATTTTAATTTATTTGCGTGACAGGACAACCCTAGCGGACCGTTAGTGCTCCGCCCGCGCCTCGGGCGCCGCGCGATTGCCCCGTCTGACGCCTTCGATGACCGATTGTGAGTAGTAGTTAGACTGCGGTAGTAGTTGGAAAACTAAACGACAGTTATGTCAAAACACTAACTTGAACACTATCAAAGAATGTTAAGAAAAAATACTTCCGTGTTTCGTATGGTGGATATAGTGAACCGAAGACCCTTCTTACTGGTAACGAGGCCTTCTGCCTTAGTCCTCAGGAACGATAACGAATCTACACTTTGGCCCTTTTTACTGGAAATGAGGCATTCCATCTTAGTCCTCACGGGTGACAACGCATCTACATTTTGATTTGTAATAGAGGATAGATGTAGATGTCTATGGGCCGCAGCAACCACTTACCATCAGGTGGACTGTGTGCTCGTTTGTCACCCTTATCCTATAAAAAAAGTACTCAATCGAGGACGAATGTAGGTGTCTATGGAACACAGCATCCACTTACCATCAGGTGGACTCTGTGCTCGTTTGTCACACTTATTCTGTAAAAAAAATTACAAAGGTACACAGCTTAAGATATACTATAAATTTTTAAAATGAATTTAAGGGTGGAATACGCTCGAAAAAACCAAAACTCGAATCAATAACTCACTTTTACTAGGACTCATCGCACCAAACACGTCCACACATATTTTCGCCAATCTTAGATTCTCGATCAAATACGGCAAGGCGGATTCCTTCAGATTGCCGATTATTTGCCTAGTTATGAGTAACACCGCTAGTTGCTAAAACAAATATTATTGAAATTCAAGATTCAAGAGTTTCATCATCATCTACAGCGTATCACAAAACTGAACAACTCAAAAGAAATGCCACAAAGCACGGCTCTGATCCACTTGCATCTATCGAATTTCTGCATTTTTTATTAGGTCTTCACTAGAAGAACTTACTAGTCTTAAATTAAGACTGGTAATATAATATAAAGAAATTATTAAACAATAGTAATTACTCATGTGTAACGTCCATGTCACACCTATGCCGGTAGTTGTTGGGAGCACTAAGTTCTAAGTTGTTGACGAGTATGTTTACCTGGGACAAATAGTCCGGCTAGGTAAGTCCAACTTCGACCGAGAGGTCAATCGACGGATTCAACTCGGTTGAAGCGGTAATGGGCTGGCCATATAGTTCGAAGAACCGACAACCGATGGGGTAAAAAGGTTCTCGAGTGGCGGCCTCGTACCGGCGGACGAAGTGTAAAGCGTACCCACACTAGATGGAGCGACAACCTGTTAAGACATGCAGGAAGTCGATGGATGCAGGTGGCTCGGGACCGTGTTTTGTGGCATTCCTTGGGGGAGGTCTATGTTCAGCAGTGGACTTGAGAAGGGCTGTAATGATGATGATGATGAGTAATTACTATTTAATCTGGCAAAAAGCCATCCATCTTTCGGTTAAATTTTTATATATGTATACCTTCTATTAATGTTCCCTTTTTATTCATGGTCAGAAGCATACTCAGTCACAGGTCTTTTAGAATGTTATCCATCTATCCATTTCAGCCTAATAAAGTTCACTGATTAACTGTCTCATAATTTTTTGCCATAGGTGCCACGCTTAGCAGGCCGGTTGGCAACCGCAATTTTATATTTTCTAGTTGTTTAGGAAGACGCCGCTGCTCGTCTCTTAGCTTGTTTACCTCTGCCACCTCTTACGACATCCACCAGACGATATGGGGTAGTAGATATCGTTACACCGCCATATTATTACATTTTATTTATCTATATTGTTAAGAATTACAATAGAAAATAAACGAAAATATTAAGAAGTGAGGGTAGAAATCTAATCTCCCACTTGTTAAAACAGTATCAAGTACGGTGCCGGAGACTAACTTGAATCAATCATTCTACGAGTATTACACAATGTCGTGATTATGAGCGTTGTGATAATTCTTTCAGTAAATGTAAAGAAAGTTATATTACGGAAACGCTGCCCTGTGTCACATCCTGATATGCAGTATTTCTGTTGTTTTAATTACCTACTTCAAATAACTTAATGTTATCTTGTTTTTACTTTTAACGGTTTACCTAAACCAAGTAAAATTCTTTTATTAAAATAATTTTGGAAGTGCTTTATAGCATCAGAAATAATCTAAATTCTAATAATATTATTAATGTTAATACATTGTTCACTTACCTCTTTCAACTTATCCATATCCTGAAGGTAAAACGCAATGTAGAATAAACTCATAAACGAGTTTACAAATTGAAACTGAAAATAAATACGATAGTTTGTGTTATTCTAAAAATAAGAACAACTTTCATACGTACAAAGCGACATCAAAAATTATAAATGAATATATTATGTAATGTGATATAATAATTATATGAAATACACTAACGGCCTTATTTCAAAAGGTAGTTTATAATTATTATTCCCAGGTTTACACTAGGATCCGTTTCGATTAAGGATTTTCGCTAGAAATATGCGTACTAAAGTGTGTATTGTTCAACAAATTAATATCCATTTTCGTGAAAACTAAACGACTTCTTTAGTTAGAGTTCTTTAGAACCCATACTTTAAAATATAAACTACGTTTTGTAATACGACGGAGTGTGACAGTGACATCAAGATGTAATGAAATCTAATTTTATGAGTCTAATGCCATGTTGGTTTTTTTATGAAAAAGAGATTGAATATGGGTGTGATTCGTCTATCCACGAAGTACGCACGCACGCACGCACGCACGCACGCACGCACGCACGCACGCACGCACGCACGCATGCACGCACACACGCACGCACACACGTACGCATTATACCTTTCTTATTCATAATATTAAGGTAGACAATTACAACATGTAATAAAGGCGTACACCTATATAGGCGTATCAGAAATATTTTAAAATGTATTCACATTATGTTTACATATTATGTAAACATAACGTGGATACATTATGATACATAATACTCCAATTCCGCCTTTTTCATATAATATACACGTGTAACAGTGAAAGTCATTAAAGTGACATACTAAATAGTTACAATTAATACCTTTTTACTAATTTAAAAAATACTATGATTAAAATCAAGAATTATTAAATTTGTAAGAACATCCAATAGATTCAGGAGCCACGCATAAAAGTTAGTTAATGACATTCGATTCAAAAATAATTAGAAAATAATCGCTACAATGACTGCATGCTATAACTAAGTTTATGGTAAAAAGACATGCAAGTGAACTATAAACGCGTGCGTTTTAAATGCGTTGTGTGAAATGTGTTGTGCGCTTATGTTATTTGGTATTATGTACCAAATTATGAGTGTTGAAGTTATTTTTATTAATAATGGAAAGCAAAGCGCCGAATTAGCTTTTTACGGCATCTGTAAATACAAACCAATGCTATTTTCACAATCAGGTGATTCTCATATTTTGTTTCGAGTCGATAGTTTTCTGTGGGGATTTAAAGCAATCGATAAATGATTGAAGTATTTCGTTTTACCGTCGTATAAAGAGTTGTGGTTTTTATTTGTTGTCCAATTCCATTTGGTAAGCAGTAAAGAGAAAAATAAATAGCGGCTATAGTACACTTGTCTACAATTCCGTATTAGTTGTCTACTTAATCTATTTCTAGTAATAACTATTTTTCGTACAACTATTTACGGTGGACTATGCTAGAAGACAGTTTAAATAATAATGAGGAAGGATATATCACAAAAGTGTGACATCATGCAATCAATAGTCGAGGCTTATAATCATTTTAGATTTTGTTTGTGTTAGGTATATTCAAATTATGAAAAATCGACACATCTTTTAATATTAATATTAAGACGGCCCTTATATTTCAAGGAAAAATAATAATATTAAGTTATCGCTTTAGAAAACAAAAATCTTTGAAATTGAATGCCTTCATTGACTTGTTATACTTAAAATAAATTTCAAAATATAAAAGCAGTCTTTACTTTAATTATTTGCTGATATTATTTTACAATTCAATACAATATACACAAATACAGACAAAGAGAAACATCTATTCGAATGGGCATATAAATGGACAAAAACTAATTTTACAGAATTTATCGCGATTATTTTTAACTTTAAATTTCCGACGGGTCTGACGTTTTACAACACCCAATGTCTCGGGGTGGAGAAGAAGGGGGGGGGGGGCAGTCCCGTAAAATCAGTTTCATCCAATGTATAGTATCCGTCTAAATATAAAAAATCATTATACATATAAATTCATAAACATTCTTCTGCAGGGCTATTCACAATGCCTCGGAAAGATTTCTCTCGGAAGCGGGAAGGTTTCGTTCGTCAAGTATTCGATCCGAATGTCACACACTTTCGTATTCACATCTCCACTCGTTTAGGATTCGACACGGAAAGTTTTTCGAATGTCAGTGGGAGTGTATTTAGATTGTCTATGCGCCGAAAGTGACCTCCGTCCCTCACACCAATTTGTAGTGTTTACAAAGATAGATTGTCGAAAATAGCACTACAATAAAAAAAACCTTAATGTCTTTAAATATTTCATATTTTTAATACACATGCAGTAAATTAATTTAAGTACTCGATAAAAATTATATTCATTTTAATATTCTTTACTAATGTGGCCCATATTTTCATAATTGAAAATAAGTATTTTTTACTAACATACTTCGTAAATTCTATTTTACTGTCATTGCGTTTCGGAGCGAAAAAAGAGGTGATGATTGTTGTCACTTGAATCGTTATATATAAATTGGTTTTGTGTGACACAATTATATAAATAATGGAAATTCCTTTGGTGAGTAGAGAGCTATTCAAGTTATTTTATTGTTACACCTTGTTTTCTTTGATTTTAGTACGTAATAAGTTTGTTGATTTCGACCCTGCGTCTGCCTATGACGACGATAGCTGATTTAAGTTTTACCTATTTACTCTTGTCTTCACTGAAATTAATTTAAGGTATATTATTTTATATTTCAGCAAAAAAGAACACGTGTCTCTTACGAGCAGCGTGAAAAAATGTTAGAGTTTATGTTGGCGCATCCCGATTTTGCCAGAAATCGGGTGGCAGGCGCAGATGCTGCCCGCAAAAAAATAAAGCTGCAGGCTGAACTAGCCAGTCTCTTAAACAGCTGCGCCACAGGAGCAACTAAAAGCGCAGATAAATGGATAAAGGTATGTCTGTGTTATGTTAAAATTAGGAACTACAAATTCATACATTTTGTAATGCTAATCTAGTGGATCCTTTAATGACAATTATGTATACCTACAAATGTGCATTTTAGCCCTTATTAATGTAAATATCTGATAGTGTTGGCAGGACTGGCGCAGCGATGTTAAGTCTAAAGCCGCTAAAATCCGCCATGCGCAGCAGCAGACTGGTGCAGGCCCTGGACCTGCACCACTATCTGTCATGGAGGAATCTCTGATGGCATTTATTGGCTATGAAGCAGCAGAAGGCATTGCCGTTGCCGATACCTTAGAGGTACTACACATTCATATTTAATTATTAGGATTCAATACTCTCCATGTCTCCTTTCAAGTCCATGAAAGAAATGGAGCTTTGTAGTGTAAACTGTATTTGTTTTGTACAACAAACATTTATTACAAAAATTATAAATAAAGCTAGTTCATAAACATATACATCATAAAGTTCATAACTATTCAAAATTTACTATTAAATATCCTGCAATATGAGTCCATAATAGAATTAACTCATTCTAAGGAAATGGGTATCTGCATATTCTTGAGTATGTACCGACTTATATAGATCCCAACCCATTTATGAGAGAATTAGGAAGGATATATATACAGTTTGATTTCAATGCATTTTGTTTTGTCTCTACAGATTCCCGAATGTGTTACAGAAGTTGGTGATGAAACCACTGAACACATTCCAGAAATTACAAGAACTACAAAAAAACGTGATTATAGGGTATTGTTTAATTTTTATTGTTTGCTTATTATTTCATATCTTAATATGTCGTATGTTGTTGTAGAAGATAGACTTGACGAGTGCTTGGAAACTCAAGCTGCGGCCATGGACCAACTCTCACTATCCATGAATAATCTGGCTGCAGCCATAAACAATTTAGCTGCAGCCCTCAACTCCATGGGCATTAATAGTAATAAAGTTTAATCTAAGGTAGGTCAATATAATTAAATAATTTTAATCAGTATGAATTATATGTTTAATTAAAACGAATAAAAGATAACAAATAAATAAACAAACACAAAGAGAACAAATAATAAAACTCATTATTAATAAAATAATCTTTGAATTAGTCGTTGTCGCACTTGAAGACCCTGCTCATATATATGCATATCTCTATAGACATCTGCTGTACTCTCGTCTGGCGCTAAAGTATCTTCATAAACAACGTCCGGAAGAGTGAGTCCTGCTGTTATGCACACATTGTGTAAAACTGCACATGCATTTACAATGCAGCCTGTTTTTGTCGGTTCGTACTCCATCTTCCTCAGCAGACATCGAAACCTCGATTTAAGTACACCGAAACACCTCTCAATACAGTTCCTTGCCTTTATATGGGTTTTGGTATACCGACTTTGAGGTGTGCCTTCTTCAGCATTAAGAATCGGTGTGAGAAGCCATGGTTCCAAGGGATATCCAGAATCACCTGTAATTCAAATAAACAACGAGAACATAATAATAGGTTTTAAATTGAGATTATTTGTTTCAGATACATCAAAAATATTTATATACCTAGAAGCCAGCAAGTACTGCCTTCACCATTAAGGTTCATCATCACCTTCCGTAGTGCACTAAACCTCCATATAAAGGAATCATGTGTTGCACCTGGATATCGTGCACACACATTTAATATTTTTAAGGAACTGTCACAAACCTGTAAAAAACGAATTAAATTAGTACAGAATTTTGATCATCTTGCATAATTAATATACAGAAATCATAATATTACAACTTATTATTAAATCCATAACCGATTGTCCTTAAATTTTGTAAGGTATTATTACTTAAATATAAATGACACGGTCCTGAGGGATAAACAAAACAGAGTGTAGCCATGGGTGAAATTTAATGTACTTACCATTTGTGCATTAAGGGTGTGTTCACCTTTTCTATTAACATAAAGTTCTTCATGTTGTGTTGGCTTCTTAAGTTTTATATGAGTGCCATCAATATAGCCCAATACTCCAGGAATTCCGAATTTTTGGTAATTTCTGCAAATTAAAATTAGACTGTGATTGTGATATTAGCTTTTTAGACATTTGAAGGATAAAACTATCTGTGTCTAGGTAATTAGGTACCTACATATACTTAGAAGATAATTGTTATTTTTTATTTCTAGGTATTTTACTATCTAATTAATGTTGATTTGTTTTAAATATCTACATATCGTTTGTTGACTGCTTATTATAAAGACTCAAAAATTGTTTAATATGTATACATAGTAGAATAAGTAAATGTTTATAGTTATAGTTTTTAAAATTTTAATGTGTTGTAATTTTTATTGTTTACATGTTATAATAATAAATCATTTATGTAATATGAAAGTATTTATCATTCATGAAGTTTTCTGACAAACTCTTTATAAACATAGTTATGTCCCACAGCTGGGCACGAGCCTTCTCATAAGGGGTCTAGCCTTATTATCTTACACTTAGCTGATTTGGAGAATTTAGGAACACGGCACATACCTCTGTTGCCTGTTTCCTGTTTAGTCCCTTAGTTGCCTACTGTATGAAAAACACATGGTTTACTTCAAGATGGTAGGAGGTACTTAATTTAAATTTGGTCGGGAAAAGATCGCCATAATTTTTGAAATGTTTACTTGCTGATTGATTCATATTATACTATTAATAATACCTACCTAAAGATACATATGAATAAGTATGCCATAGGTACCTATGTAATTTAAATCTTAGATTTACCTTGAAACAGTTGCCTCCATTTGAGGACGATTTGGGAAATTAATCCATTTTTTGATAATTTGAGGTTTATTTAGAGCCGCCACTGCCTCACTAATGGCTCTGCTGGAAGTAGGCTGGCTAACTTTAAAGTCCACATCCTTTGTAAGGCTTTTTTGATAGGAGCCATGTGCGAAAAAATGTAACGCGCAGAGGAACTAAGTACAAAAAGAAAATTAAAATAACAAAGTAGGTAACAACTTAGGTATGGTACTGAGTTCACTAACTGGGTACCTATTTACCTTCAGTTCTACAGGGAGTGAGCTTGAATAATGGTGTTGTTGCCAAACAGGCTTCAAATCTCTCAATAGAGCCAAGGCCAAGTCCGGGGTGAGTCGGTACGTAATTTGGAAATTAGGGTCCTCGTACGGATTTGACAAATCGCGAAACCGTTTGTTTCCGATCATTGTTTGCATCCGTAATTTCTCTTTTTCTTGATTGCGGACCCGCCTATGGATAATTAAAGCCGCAATGCCTGACATTGCTTATATCTGTAAAATTTATGATAGAAAACTTATAAAAACACACCTTTCACAAAAAAATCAGCTTTACGATTAAGTGCAAATATTAAAGTAATTATATGAAAATACGTCCTATAGATAATTATACTTAATTAATTTTTGTTACCTACCTTATAATTAAAAGGGTTTATTTATATCTAATCATCAATATTCAAGTTTTCGCCAGCCTCAGAGCTCTCGTGAAGTTTCCGATGCAAACTGTCACAATTACCGAAAACAAACGTCAAATTTATCCGAACGTCAAATGTGAATAGCGTTTATTGGTTTCCGTGCGAGAAGTTATCGAATCCGAGTCGATATCGCTTTCCGAGACGATTGTGAATAGCCCGGCTGGTGTCCATGAATTTATGAAAATGTCGAATTTCTGTTAAATGTATGTATTAATAAAATGGGAACACAAGTAAATTACGAAATAGTTAATTATAGTCAAATAAACTTCTTAATTGTATATTTTTAAATTACAAAAAAAATGTAACTTAACTTAAACCGAAAACCGACCAAATTGTGTGACACTACAAGGAGTGGCAAATTGAAATTTTAAGATGTATTAATATATTAATGATGGTGTCAGCTACCGTCTATACTGTCCATAGACATAGAGAGAATGGACCGTGCGTTCCGTATTCAGTTAGAGTAGTGATTCAGACCGAACAGTGCGAGAGAGACAAAGCGAAAATGCGGCCAGTAATTGTCTCTTTCTAGAATTCTGATTGGTCCAGGTCACTGGCGGTCAGAAGTGTATCGTCTGCGCTGCATGTATTAATTAAAATTAGAAAGAAAAACTACATTGGTTCTAATGAGCAGAGAGGAATATACCTGTTCCCACCAACCGAGTTTCCCCACCGACATGGCCCTCTAATATATGAAAAAAAAATTTCTTTCGGGGCAAAGCACCTTCGGCCTTCGGCATGCAGGAAAGAGACAGGTATTGGCCGTACATTCGCTTTGTCACTTTCTAAAGAATGGTCACTTTTGTGAGGCTAACGCTCAGTCCATTCTCTCTATGTCTATGGTACTGTCAATGTCATAAGTCAGAAGTAGAGAAACTAACTAAACTGGATGAACAAGAATGACTACTAAATTAGAGGGTTCTATTAGGAAGTTTAAAGATCGAAGAACATACCTTTGTCATTCAACCATCTCGCAATTCGGGCATACACCTCTTCCTCCACAGCTATTATGACAGCCAATAAGGCGCGCGGTATCCAACTGAAGTAGAGTATTGTGTTCTCCCACCAGTCCTGAAGTTAAACGTATTTTATTCAAAATCGCAAACAATAGAATTGTAAATAATAACGTCAGATTTCCTAGAAACTTTTTAGTTTTTTCTTTATTATTCATACAGCCTATGTATTAAAAAGCCGTGTATATCTTCTAAAAACAATGTGGGCCGCAAGTTTAGATCTCACACGGAACAAATAGAATAGAATAGAATTATTTTTTATTCAATATTGATTAAAACATAATACTTATTGAAAGTCGGTTTTTATTTACCACTGGTTCGGAAAACACCCCAGTCCTGGGAAGAACCAGCAAGAAACCCAGTGGAACTTTTTTTTTCAAACATATTTCACTTAACAATAATTTCGTTTATACAATTTTTAAATGATTTTTCATAGAACCAGCATGGTGGCGATCACCTAATTCCCAGGGGTTATTTTCATACATGTATTCCTTGATATTATGATAACCCTTTTTGTACAGTTTTTTTTAAATAAAACTTTTAAACTTGTTTATTGACAAACTTTGAACACGTTCTGGGATTTTGTTGTAAAAGCGAATACATTGCCCCATAAATGAATTACTGATTCTGTGGAGTCTAGTAACTGGCATTACAAGCGTATGTTTGTTCCTAGTGTTTAAAGTATGCACATCCTTATTCTTATTAAAGCTATTTATGTTTTTATGTACATACATTACATTTTCATAAATATATTGCGATGCTAAAGTTAATATGTTTATTTCTTTAAATTTTTGTCTGAGGGACACTTTACAATTTAGGTTATAAATCGCCCGAACGCCTCTCTTTTGCAAAACAAATATAGCTTCAATATCAGTCGCATTACCCCATAGCAAAATTCCATAAGATATTACGCTATGAAAGTAACTAAAATACACTAACCTAGCTGTCTCAACATCTGTGAGACTTCTAATCTTTCTTACAGCATATGCTGCAGAACTAAGTCTGCTTGCTAATTTAGATATATGGGGGCCCCATTGAAGTTTCGCGTCAATATAATACCAAGAAAAACAATGGTATCCACAAGACTCAACTCCTCCCCATTTAACAGCACGGTATTCGAATGTTTTACATTAGGTATTGTAAATTTAATTTACACTTACTTAATACACTTACAAATATTATAAAAACTTTGTTTACACAAATAATTCAATTCATGTCAATTGTCATGTGACCACGATTTGGGCTACTTGGACAATAAAAACACCACGGCCCTAAAAAATATTTATGGAGGATATAAATATTATTATCTTAAAATATTTATTATGAACAAAGTTCCTTCTCGAACTGTACGGATTTGACGAATAGGGACTAGGTGAGAAAAAGTGTAAGATTTTTCCATCACGCCCCCCTTTCTATAATGCGAGCAAGATGGAATAATATCCATCACCCTCGCACTTTTTCTTAACTTGCCATGAAAGAAACATTATTTTTAACGACTATATGACGGGCAGCGACACGCAGTGGCGCCACACGCGACGTACACTTTTACGTACCTGCGCACGCAACAGAGCGAATGTGGTGGCCGCACCAAAGCTGAGGCACAGCAACATGACGGGCAGCGACACGCTGTGGCGCCACACGCGACGTACGCTATTACGTACCTGCGCACGCAACAGAGCGAATGTGGTGGCCGCACCAAAGCTGAGGCACAGCAACATGACGGGCAGCGACACGCAGTGGCGCCACACGCGACGTACACTTTTACGTACCTGCGCACGCAACAGAGCGAATGTGGTGGCCGCACCAAAGCTGAGGCACAGCAACATGACGGGCAGCGACACGCAGTGGCGCCACACGCGACGTACACTTTTACGTACCTGCGCACGCAACAGAGCGAATGTGGTGGCCGCACCAAAGCTGAGGCACAGCAACATGACGGGCAGCGACACGCTGTGGCGCCACACGCGACGTACGCTATTACGTACCTGCGCACGCAACAGAGCGAATGTGGTGGCCGCACCAAAGCTGAGGCACAGCAACATGACGGGCAGCGACACGCAGTGGCGCCACACGCGACGTACACTTTTACGTACCTGCGCACGCAACAGAGCGAATGTGGTGGCCGCACCAAAGCTGAGGCACAGCAACATGACGGGCAGCGACACGCAGTGGCGCCACACGCGACGTACACTTTTACGTACCTGCGCACGCAACAGAGCGAATGTGGTGGCCGCACCAAAGCTGAGGCACAGCAACATGACGGGCAGCGACACGCTGTGGCGCCACACGCGACGTACACTTTTACGTACCTGCGCACGGAACAGAGCGAATGTGGTGGCCGCATCAAAGCTGAGGCACAGCAACATGACGGGCAGCGACACGCAGTGGCGCCACACGCGACGTACACTTTTACGTACCTGCGCACGGAACAGAGCGAATGTGGTGGCCGCACCAAAGCTGAGGCACAGCAACATGACGGGCAGCGACACGCTGTGGCGCCACACGCGACGTACACTTTTACGTACCTGCGCACGCAACAGATCGAATGTGGTGGCCGCACCAAAGCTGAGGCACAGCAACATGACGGGCAGCGACACGCAGTGGCGCCACACGCGACGTACACTTTTACGTACCTGCGCACGCAACAGAGCGAATGTGGTGGCCGCACCAAAGCTGAGGCACAGCAACATGACGGGCAGCGACACGCTGTGGCGCCACACGCGACGTACACTTTTACGTACCTGCGCACGCAACAGAGCGAATGTGGTGGCCGCACCAAAGCTGAGGCACAGCAACATGACGGGCAGCGACACGCAGTGGCACCACACGCGACGTACGCTATTACGTACCTGCGCACGCAACAGAGCGAATGTGGTGGCCGCACCAAAGCTGAGGCACAGCAACATGACGGGCAGCGACACGCTGTGGCGCCACACGCGACGTACACTTTTACGTACCTGCGCACGCAACAGAGCGAATGTGGTGGCCGCACCAAAGCTGAGGCACAGCAACATGACGGGCAGCGACACGCAGTGGCGCCACACGCGACGTACACTTTTACGTACCTGCGCACGCAACAGAGCGAATGTGGTGGCCGCACCAAAGCTGAGGCACAGCAACATGACGGGCAGCGACACGCTGTGGCGCCACACGCGACGTACACTTTTACGTACCTGCGCACGGAACAGAGCGAATGTGGTGGCCGCACCAAAGCTGAGGCACAGCAACATGACGGGCAGCGACACGCTGTGGCGCCACACGCGACGTACGCTATTACGTACCTGCGCACGCAACAGAGCGAATGTGGTGGCCGCACCAAAGCTGAGGCACAGCAACATGACGGGCAGCGACACGCAGTGGCGCCACACGCGACGTACACTTTTACGTACCTGCGCACGCAACAGAGCGAATGTGGTGGCCGCACCAAAGCTGAGGCACAGCAACATGACGGGCAGCGACACGCTGTGGCGCCACACGCGACGCACACTTTTACGTACCTGCACACGGAACAGAGCGAATGTGGTGGCCGCACCAAAGCTGAGGCACAGCAACATGACGGGCAGCGACACGCTGTGGCGCCACACGCGACGTACACTTTTACGTACCTGCGCACGCAACAGAGCGAATGTGGTGGCCGCACCAAAGCTGAGGCACAGCAACATGACGGGCAGCGACACGCTGTGGCGCCACACGCGACGTACACTTTTACGTACCTGCGCACGGAACAGAGCGAATGTGGTGGCCGCACCAAAGCTGAGGCACAGCAACATGACGGGCAGCGACACGCTGTGGCGCCACACGCGACGTACACTTTTACGTACCTGCGCACGCAACAGAGCGAATGTGGTGGCCGCACCAAAGCTGAGGCACAGCAACATGACGGGCAGCGACACGCAGTGGCGCCACACGCGACGTACACTTTTACGTACCTGCGCACGCAACAGAGCGAATGTGGTGGCCGCACCAAAGCTGAGGCACAGCAACATGACGGGCAGCGACACGCTGTGGCGCCACACGCGACGTACACTTTTACGTACCTGCGCACGGAACAGAGCGAATGTGGTGGCCGCACCAAAGCTGAGGCACAGCAACATGACGGGCAGCGATACGCTGTGGCGCCACACGCGTCGTACACTTTTACGTACCTGCGCACGCAACAGAGCGAATGTGGTGGCCGCACCAAAGCTGAGGCACAGCAACATGACGGGCAGCGACACGCAGTGGCACCACACGCGACGTACACTTTTACGTACCTGCGCACGCAACAGAGCGAATGTGGTGGCCGCACCAAAGCTGAGGCACAGCAACATGACGGGCAGCGATACGCAGTGGCGCCACACGCGACGCACACTTTTACGTACCTGCACACGGAACAGAGCGAATGTGGTGGCCGCACCAAAGCTGAGGCACAGCAACATGACGGGCAGCGACACGCTGTGGCGCCACACGCGACGTACACTTTTACGTACCTGCGCACGCAACAGAGCGAATGTGGTGGCCGCACCAAAGCTGAGGCACAGCAACATGACGGGCAGCGACACGCTGTGGCGCCACACGCGACGTACACTTTTACGTACCTGCGCACGGAACAGAGCGAATGTGGTGGCCGCACCAAAGCTGAGGCACAGCAACATGACGGGCAGCGACACGCTGTGGCGCCACACGCGACGTACACTTTTACGTACCTGCGCACGGAACAGAGCGAATGTGGTGGCCGCACCAAAGCTGAGGCACAGCAACATGACGGGCAGCGACACGCTGTGGCGCCACACGCGACGTACACTTTTACGTACCTGCGCACGCAACAGAGCGAATGTGGTGGCCGCACCAAAGCTGAGGCACAGCAACATGACGGGCAGCGACACGCAGTGGCGCCACACGCGACGGCGCCACGCCGCATACTGCGGCTCCGGCCGCCCCGTCACCGCACTTATACCCATTTCACCCTGCAACACGTTCAGTGTTCGAAATTCAAAAGCTGAAAACTTCTATATATACTACTGGACCGACAATTCACAACAAAACTTGTGTCACAGTTGTAGAACGCGCGGGCGTGAGTAGCTGGAACGGTAAATAGGCTACGCAGTTCAATTTTCTTTTACGACAGTTACTACATGTATTTTTAGGCAAATACGAAATAAAGTTACATACTTTTCTGAAATAAATTTCAAATCACATTGACAATGAGTGTACATAAATTATGACAGCGTTTTCTTAATTATATTAAACAAAACCAGTGTTCGATTGTCAAAAACACCGCCCGTGGCTTACAAAACAAAGAACTAGTCTTCTCGCCTGCTCGCAGACGACTAAAGGAGTTACGGAGAATCGACCGTAGCTTAGTGCAGTAGTAGTATATATAGACGTCTTTTGTTTTAAGATTCTGGCTCACGTTGAGACATCGTATAATAACGTTCTCCAGACCGAATTTCGGTCCAATCTCAACGGAGAATACGCAGGATAGGATTATAAAGCCAGAGTGTGAGTACAAGCACAGGTGCAGTGTCTATTCCTGCACCTAGGCTGGAGGAACGGCAATCTGACACGATCGTAGGGAGATCAGGACCAACGGCACTTTGTACCGAGCCTCGGGAGTGAAACGCCGCCAACTTTCGTACTCCGGTCTGCTACTGTGTATTTCTTGTCAGAATAAACCCATGAATAGGTTTTGGCACGATTCGGGAATTGAACACGGGACCACATGATCAGCAGTCGCGCTTACAACCGCTAGATCAACGAGGCAGACAAAGCAACCATAGGGCGTCTAAGTCTGGGATGTATAAAAGCCGGAGCTATATTTGAGCTTCAAATATGCAAGTTGCAAAATGTGGCACAGGTATTTGGCCATATGTTTAACAAACAATTGAACTTTGTCCTCCATGTTTTGGTTTAAGACACTGGCCTCCATATATACTAGTACGCTGGACTGGCTATACCCTACAAAAGGTTTGTGCCGATTTCAAGCGTTGCCATTGAGTATACCGAGAACTAAATTTGACATAATTTGCAAATGGTCGTTGTTTTGCTTAAAACGTCGAAGAGTATTTCAAAGATTTAAACGAGAAAAAGTGTGTGTGTGTTGTGTAGTTCGGTTACGTTTAATGTATTTTAAGTAACAATTATAATGTAAAATTTGTTACCAGAAGGGGCACGTATAGTAACACTTCACAAGCAAGAGGAATTACAGTTTACGTTTAAAAATTAAAACTATTTTTTAATACAGACTCTTAAAACCTGTCATATTTCTCATTAGATGTAATTACTAACATGTTTGACTTTTAATTACCTATTTTTGATAAACAATGAAAATTCATAAGAGTTCACGAGTTCCTTGTCAATAATACTTATCGATGGTTTTTTTTTCTACGTATATCTATTTACAACAATGAAAGTCGCTGACAACATATAAATATGAAATATTTATTAATTTATAGATTTTCAACTGACTTTATACCGCTAAAACTGCGACTAAAAACCATAAAACTTGTTAATTGGCGTCCGAAGCAAATTGATTATGACGTTAATGTTTTGTGGTATAGTGTTATTTAATGTAACTTAAAATTTGTAAAATTCTAACTGTACCTATAGATATTGTTAAAATAAACATAGTATCTTAGCAGCTTATTGATTTTCTCTATTACGGGGACTATATGAACAGTTAACAATAAATTGTTTTCAAATTTTGTTTTTATAATTTTGTATTTCCAAACTCCAGATTTTCCAACTCGTTAGACCTTTTTAAACCTCTCGAATGAACCATACATACCTAATGGTGAAACCCGGAACAAAATAATATGTTCTATAGTAACGAATAAAAACGTAGATAGACTAACGCAGCGTCGATTTTTGTTTTATATGATGTACAATGTTCGTGTCTAAGACATAAGTATTAATTGATACATTTATTTATTACTAGCTGTGCCCCGCGACTTCGCCCGCGTGGAATTTACTACGATTTCATGGATATCAAATAAAAGCAGCCCAAGTTACTCCTTATAACATCAGCTATATGCAGTGTGTATAAATATTGACAAATATTGACATTAATATTTATACGATACTAACGTCTGTTCGTGACACTCACAGCACCGATTGTAGTAAATCACTATTTACACGGTACAACCCTATTCTAACCTTATATAAAGCTGTCATCTCAACATTTCGCTCTCTTCCACTGGCGGGCCGTGTGCAGTATAGACGCATTTATCCATTATTTGTACAGTTTATAAAATATACAATGAAACAATTAAATTTGTTGTTTTAACGTAATACCACCATAACTATTAGGGATTGACCCTAACACTAGTGCTAGCTAACACTGACCTCAATAGTGTTTCCCAATGGATAGGTCTTAAGATGAACATGGACAAAACAAAGATCATGTTTAATGTCTAGTTCACACCTATGCTGATAGTTGTTGGGAGCACTAAGCTCGAAGTTGTTGACGAGTATGTTTACCTGGGACAAATAGTCCGACTAGGTAAGTCCAACTTCGACCGAGAGGTCAATCGACGGATTCAACTCGGCTGGGCAGTTTTCGGGAAGCTACGACACATCTTCTCGTCAGACATTCCTCAAAACCTTAAAACGAAATTGTACAACCAGTGCGTGTTGCCAGTGATGACCTATGGAACTGAGACGTGGTCCTTCACTGCTGGCCGTAAGAGGAAGCTCAAGGTCGCTCAGCGAGCTATGGAGAGGGCTATGCTAGGAGTTTCACTGCGTGATAAACTTAGAAATGAGAATATCCGCAGTAGAACCAGAGTGACCTACATAGCCCAACGGATTATAAAGCTGAAGTGGCAATGGGACGGCCATATATTACCATACTCGAAGAACCGAAAACCGATGGGGAAAAAAGGTTCTCGAATGGCGGCCTTGTACCGGCGGACGAAGTGTAGGGCGTCCCCCTACTAGATGGAGTGACGATCTGATAAGACATGCAGGAAGTCGATGGATGCAGGTGGCTCAGGACCGTGCTTTGTGGCATTCCTTGGGGGAGGCCTATGTTCAGCAGTGGACTTGTCAAGGGCTGTAATAAACGTCACTCAATTCGTCTTCCCGGAACCCCTCCACTAACACTTAAACTTTATGGTATGGTATTAAAGTTCAAATTGACTTTTAAGTATTATTACTAATCTTTTGTATGGGACTATAGAAAAATGTTGTTTTTAGACATTTTCAGGCAATTTTTTAAATTTTTCTCTACGTAAGAACCATCTTCGTACTTCGAGGAATATTATAAAAAAAGAATTAGCGAAATCGGTTCAGCTGCTCTCGAGATTTGCGCTTAGCGACACATTCAGCGATTCATTTTTATATTAGAGATATGGCATTATATTATTAAAATGTTAAATAAATAGAACGGTAGGCCTGGATAAAGAATTTTTATCGATATATTTTGCCACATTGTCCTATCTATATTATTAGTTCCATGCACGCTCACTTCTGATATTAGCGCCAAAATGGCGAAAATCAAATCACCTCATTATGTCACGGTGTACAGCCAGTCCAGCGTACTTGTATAATAGAGTTCAGTGGTTTAAAACCATACATTAAAGTCGTCAAATTCAAGTTTTCATTATCCGCTAAATTCACTTTAATTTAGCTTTATTTTTATGTATATGAAATTAATTAACATTAAATTAACCAACAAAAACAGTGGGATATTCCATTGGTACAGGGCGTGCAGAAGGATTTGTTTCATAATCTCTATAGTGACCTAGATAAAGCACGCCTTCTAGCTGTTTCGACTAAGGAATCTAGTCAGTGGTTACACGCTTTACCATCAAGTAATCTCGACACATTACTTGATGCGGAAAGCTTACGCATTGCCGTAGGAATCCGACTAGGAGCGGCGATTTGTCAACCCCATCAGTGTCCCTGTGGTAGCAGCGTCGACAAGTTTGGGCTCCACGGACTTTCATGTAAGAAAAGCGCTGGTAGATTTTCACGACACAGTTCTTTGAACGATGTCATCCGAAGGGCTCTTGTCTCTATAAATGTTCCCTCGGTTTTAGAGCCTTGTGGAATATTTAGAGACGATGGCAGGAGACCCGACGGTATGACATTGGTCCCTTGGGAGAGAGGTAAAGCCCTAGTGTGGGATGCTACTTGCGTAGACACTCTGGCGGTCTCTCATCTCAGGGGTACCTCGTTTAGAGCCGGGGCGGCATCAGAGGCAGCTGAACTGAGTAAGTGACGCAAATATGAGTCTCTGAGAGATGACTACATATTTGTGCCATTTGCTGTAGAGACTATCGGTCCGTGGGGTCCACGTGCGGTAAAGTTCCGAAAGGAACTCCATCCGCGGCTGGTCGTTGCTGCTGGTGATAAGAGGGCTGGTTCTTTCCTTGCTCAAAGGCTAAGTATAGCCATTCAGCGGGGAAACGCAGCCAGCGTTCTTGGCACGATACCGCGAGGAGTAGGACTATATGGTATTTAAGTTTCTAGTTTTAGTTTTTTTTTATTATTATTATTATAGTTTTTAGTATTGTAGATAAACATCATAAAGTACCATTAACAGGCAATTTAATAACAAATTAATCTATGAAGGAAAGGAAGTGAAAGTTGTCATATTAAGTCACTAATCGAAGACAAACCATAGATAATATGAACAGGCTCGTATACACTACTAAACAGGGTTATTTTTCAAAGCATAGCCAAATTTCAAACTTAAGTCCAAATACAGGGTTATTTTGCAATTACCGGGACCTTTTATATTCTATACATATAAATGTGTTTCAGACCTTTAAAAATATCAGCAATCGCCTTTGTACACACACAGTGTCTTTGTCTTCTTTAGGTCCTCTTACACGTGGACAATATTATACAGGGTTATATTGCAATGATCGACCAAATTTGCAGAAAAGGTTCAGTATAAGTAATATAGGCAAATGGTGAAGAAAAATTAATTAAGAAAAATCGCAAACACTCTGTCATTATTTTCTCTCAAATTCAAAATACGTTGTAATGCATTATTTTAACTGACTTTCATTCATAAATATGTAACATTTACTATTTTATAAACGCACATATTCGTAAGAGTACCTTGTAGTACATCTCCCCGCTCTTTTTTTGCGTCCGTTCCCCAGCCGAGTCAACAGCTGACAATGTTGACCGTGACCTCATTACATATGCTTTGTTACCAATGAAATAGTGCAATATTACAGTGTTTACCGTATTTGCAAAGACAAGGAATTAACGCACGTGTACCACCAATCGGAGAAAAAATTTTGCAGCTAACCAAAGGCTGTTAGACTCTGGACAGTTCACCACTCCATTAGTGCAAAATTTGTTCTCCGATTGGTGGTACACGTGCGTTAATTCCTTGTCTTTGCAAATACGGTAAACACTGTAATATTGCACTATTTCATTGGTAACAAAGCATATGTCATGAGGTCACGGTCAACACTGTCAGCTGTTGACTCGGCTGGGGAACGGACGCAAAAAAAGAGCGGGGAGATGCACTACAAGATACTCTTACGAATATGTGCGTGTATAAAATAGTAAACGTTACATATTTATGAATGAAAGTCAATTAAAATAATGCATTACAACGTATTTTGAATTTGAGAGATATTCTGAACCTTCGCTGCAAATTTGGTCGGTTATTGCAATATAACCCTGTATAATATTGTTCGCATGTGTAAGAGGACCTAAAGAAGACAAATATGAGTGTATACAAAGGCGATTGCTGATATTGTAAAGGTCTGAAACACATTTATGTATATTAGATATGAGCGCCGAAGGTCAATTCCACGGCGGCGGTGTGGCCTGAAAATTTTCTCGGCGGCGGCGGCGTTGCGGCGGCGCAGCATGGCTGGCCATAGGCCTTAGATGTTGTTTTATCAGGAAGAGATTTTTTTTTAAAAACTTAAAGTAAACCATATTGTTGGTACCAAAAACAGCTTTATATTTTTTAATAAAGCCCTGGGGAGCTCCAGCCCAGTGATGGGAACAGTATTCCATGTGAGGCCGAACCTGCGCCTTGTAAAGTTGCAGGCGGTGTGCCGGCATGAAATACTGTCCCGCTCTGCTGAGCACGCAAAGCGTTTTAGAGGCCAATTAGGCCTTCTCTTCCAAGTGACCACGAAACTGCACGTCACTCGATATGTCGACGCCGAGGATTCCGATACTGGCTGAGACAACGAGAGGAGTGCCTTGAAACTGAGGAGATGCTCCGATCTACAAGAAAGCTGGTGATTCAGTTGCACAATTTCTCGGGAAGCCCATAGAAAGGGAGCTTCGAAAAAAGCGCTTTTTTCCAAACCCGATCGAAAGGCCTTCGCAATGTCCAAACTAACGGCCAATGCCTCCCCTTGGACTCTTATGCTACCGCCCATCTATGAGTCAGGTAGACTCCGACGAAAACCTATTGGCGGTCACTAATCAGCTAGTGATCCTCAAGATACCGCATGAGCTGGCAGTTTATAATGGATTCTGTTATTTTGGAGAAAAAGGTGATGGCGATAGTCATAGCTAGACGGATCTGAGCGGTCGCTTTATTTAGCCAACCTGTAGAATGCAATCGCTATGTTAGTGTGAGTGGCACCACACTCCAGACTCAACAATGATCAGCGGACCCAAGAGGGGAGTGGACGGAGACCTGATATCTATCTGAATAAGAAGTCAGCAGAAGGTCCAACAGGCAAGGTGCATGATCTTTCACATCTGGAATCCGCGTAGGCGAAGTTACCAGTTGTGTCAGACCAAATGCCAAGGCAAAAACATGAACAGATCTCCCCGCATAATCGGTTAAACATGAAACGAGCCATTCGGCGTGGTAGGTGATCAGCTCTATCAAGGAATCTTTAGCCATTTGGACATGGTCAATGAATCTGTGTGTTTCGGCATTACCGTTATGGGATCTATAGTGGCACCTGTGAACATGCGGATGGTCGTCGCTGTCTACGCGTAGCCAAAGGATGGACAGGTTCTTCAAGACTGCGGAGGCGTCGAGAACAGATGTCCTCTCTGATATATACGCAAACTTGAGTCCAAGACACAAGGAGTGTTCCACGAAGTATCAGTCGGAGAAGACACCTGCGTCTTGGTCAGAAAGAGCAAGGCTGGCTTCGCCGTATCGAGATGGTAGTGGACGGCGTTTAGGTTTGAGTGAAGTCCCTCTGATGTTGCAGAAAGTCACGTGGCAGGGGTCGCCTTGGTCTTGTTGCTCAGCTTGCCCCGAGCAGTTTTTGTCTTGAGCGGAATTTTGCCCCCTCCCCCCATTCCCCCAGAATACGTGGGATAGCCTGAGCACCCAGGAGTGGTAAGTCCCTCTCGTCAGGAGTGGAGTAGCTTGAAGCAGATCTTCCACTTCACGCCAGTATTCTGTGAGGTCATGGTACTCACCCCGGCTTGAGCCGGCCCATATGTGCAACAGTCAAAGTTGCTGTCATTGTTAACACTACACAACAATACACGTTCACTCGGTGAAATATTCGAGTCGACTGAGTGAGTGACGAGCGTGGTGAGGCGACAAGGTGAAGTTATACGGTCGGGCCGCGCATGTAGGCGGGTAAGGAAGTTGCGGCTAGTTGCGACGGCGGCCACGCGTCCACATGAACTCACGGCGACGGCGCGCCGCTCATGTCTAATGTGTATACAATATAAACGTTCCGACAACGTTTCTTCTTATATATCTGGAGCTAGTATTAAAATAATTAGCATTCGCATTAATTTTTAGCATGCTAATTTTCTTTTAGTATTAATCAAATTAAATAGGATTGCGTAATTCTGTGAAATGTGAATTCCATTCATCGCTTCGTTTCGTACTTCGTACGCTAGCGTATAGTAGCAGCGTGCGTTGACTATTCTTGGCATTTATGAGCTAATGCCAAATTCGTGTGTGAATTTGATGCTAATGGGCATTGTAAATTTAATGAGGATAGCAGGTGCAAGGAATGCGGTTTGGCAATTATTGTCTTTGATTTTTGGGCGAAATAGTCATTATAGGAAAATTGTTTTTATTTATATTTAATAACAACGATACGTCTTGCATAATTGCTAATTATGTACACAGGTCAAGAAAAAAAAAACACACACGGAGCGCTGCGTACATTTCAATTAACGCAAAAACTAAGGCAAAACCAAACTGAGAGTATTGTAAGAACGCACTAACAACATGGTTTTAGGTACACATGGGTGCGTCCAGCAGTAAACTTTAAGGGGTTGATAAAGAAAGAAAGAAAAAGATGTTACATATACACATCACAGGTAGGCGGCGCTTCGTCTGTCTTTCTTTGTTTGAATGAGAAAGATCAAGGTCGTTTCGTCGCTCGCAAGGAGCATGTCATGACAAACGCTGAGCGTAAAGCGTCTCCCACACAGAAGCGGCTTGCGATGGCGGCCGCGGTGGCGGTCAGTTGTATTCGCTTGCAATGTAAGAGAGTCTGTAAACCCGTGCGGCCATGGCGCGATCTGCAAGCGGCTGGCTGCAGCCACATGCTCCGCCCCTTCCGGCAACAATGTGTGTTGCGAGTACGCGGCCAGTTGGTGGCCGCAGCGCGGTCACGCGCCAAATTTTTGCAACAGGCCGCGAGTACCGCGTGAAAAATGGTGCTAAATTCAGAGATTGTAATAGAAACAGAGCAAAATTATCAGTACTTTATGATAATTCGCATCGTGATTACAAAAGTATTAGGATTAAAAACAAAATATATGATAATATTGCTGAATATAATAACACTTCATCACGGTTCGCCATGTTTACTGACGTCTAATCGTAGCGCAGATACCACATTGAATGGCGCTTCAGGCCGCCGTTGCGGCCGCGGTGGTGTTATTGCAGCAGCTGGAGCCGCGGCTCGCGGTTAGCCGCCACCGCAAGCCGCCTGTGTGTGGGAGATGCTTAAGCCTGTTTTGGTACAGTCAGGGGCGTAGCTACCGCCGTATCAGCCGTATCAATGATACGGGGCCCCCGGGCTACAGAAGCCCCGAACCCGAACGTGTGTAACCAACAATTCCAAGGACTTCTATGGGACAGGAAAGGCTATCGCTATTATCTATAGAAGCAAAGATTTAAAAAAAACCGAATCGTCTTCAGCTATGTTAGTATTGTTTGGCTAGCTTAGTTCCTAGGAATATTAATTGTAAGTAATAACTTATAATCAATATATAATAATTTTAATTCAATTCAAGTGTTTTGTTCCTTTTATGAAATCTTTACTCTTCATTGGAGCTCCCCAACAAACTTTGATACAGGGCCCATCTAAGGCACGCTACGCCACTGGGTACAATATTCATGTATATATATAATTTACTATTAACCGTTTGTAAATGTGCATGCACTGCATTTTCTTTCTTCGTTCGTTTCGGTAACTGGTAGTGAGAGTTTATCTTTAGAAAAATTAAAAATTAAAATTTCTTTTGTCTTTTTATATTATTGTACTTATATTATAAAAAAGATAGTGTTATGTCATTAACAGTAAATAATCTAGGTCTTGGTTTAAGACATTAACTTAAATAAAAGCAGCAATTCACATATGATCAATTATTGTGTTTATTTAAAAATGTCAAAATAGCAAATATTAACATATAACGTACTAAAACACGAGAATTCATATACTCATGAAATTAATGCGAAATAGCATTAATATCAGTAATTTCATACATAGTATATAATAATAGTAATATTTGGCCATTACTATATGAGCCCCTCTTAAGCAAAAGGCCAAACTATACGGTTGTCTGGTTACTGTCTTAAAGTTTCAGTGTTGTCTTAAATGTTTAAAAGATAAAAACAAACATTAACAACAACAATTGTAAGTAAAAATACCTGAAATAATGGCCGTGGTTCAACTAGCAAGTCATCTCTTTGGTCCAAAGTTCCCCATTTATACGCTAAAACGTTGGAATATCTGAAAAATAAATACAATACATAAATCTTATTTAAACTTTACTTAACACCTTACTCTAATTACAAAAATAATAAATATACCTTTTCCATGTTTCTAAATACACGCAAGCCCATAAAACATTAAAAAGAGAAAATAGCACATAAGCAATATCCTTCCAGTTATCGTTTGCTGTGCCCAACCAAATCTGTAAGAAAAAATGTTTTTGTTATACTAAAATCTGGCACGAAGGACCAAACCCCCCATAATACTTAAATATACTGATTATAATGAAGAAATAATTTACCCAAAATATAAAGCCCACAGCAGCTGGTACAGTAAGGGACTGCGTATAATGACCGAGCCACGCAAAATACATTGCTATTTTAACACCAAAATATTCACTTATTTCATCTGAAAAAAGTAGAGAAGGGTTAAAAATATATTAATGTCAGTAAAATTGGAGATAACTTCTAAATTACTTTCATGTATAGTCGTCTTTAGGAATGAGAATATTTATTTATTAATTTAACAAAGTAACTAATTATTTGAAGAAATATGACATAGTACATTATATTATACTCGTATGTAATAGATATTATGACGTATATACTAAATTTTTAAAATAAATGACACCAATAAGCACTGGACAGAAAAAGGTGTCGAGGACGATCAAGAGGTGCCAAGATGATCTCAATGCTTTCGATAATAATTAGCCAAATATCAGTCAAAATGGAAAAAAATGTAATAGGGGAGAGCTCCCCTATATTCTTCAATTTTTCTGTTTAGCAGTTAAAAAAATAAGGTAGACAACTTTTAAATCTGTAAATCGTGTTAATGTCTTACCTAGAGGCTGCGGAGAGAAAAGTGTCTTAACCCATTTCTTCCTCAAGCTCTCGAGTGCGACTCGATCGTGAAGTGGAAACATACTTGCGATCACGCCTCTGCTCACGCACGCCGGAACTAAAATGGTTTAATATAAATGCTATAATAAGGGGCTTCCTTCTTCGATGTCACCGATTACTCTAGGCGCCTGCACGCGTTACAGCCTGATGAATTACGAATGAAACTCTGTCGACGGACGTAAGTCTATCCTATTTAGATCTAACTGAGATCCCACGGACAGACTTTTGTTGGGGAAAAGTATTAGTTACGTCGGCGAGTTGTATAATAAGCAGCTGTTTTGGCTCGCCGCTCACTTAGGGCTCGGTCACCACAGAGCCTACTACACCTGGGGATGCTTCGTGTAGAGGCGAAACACGTGTCGTATTATCGCCGGTGGTGTATCTTTCCTAGTGTAGTGGTGGTGGGAGTAGTGATGCTGGGATTAGTGGTTACGGTGATAGTGCACGCAATCGAGGGAGGGCGGGAGGTGCTCTTCATACTAGGTAAGACACATCATTTTATTTTATTGATCGGATATTGGCAAAGTAAAATTTTTCCAACTTTAAAAGTATTACCAGTGTGATCCGGTTTAGTGCTTATCAATCCGGCTACTCAACGTGGTAAGAAAGGTTAAATGTTACAATGACTTTTGTCATGGTGCTACGCTTTAGCGTATTACAATAGAAACGAAAATAAACGGACGGCTCCGTGGGACAGTGGCCTAGCAATGAGTTGTTCCGCGGGGGGCTGCGGGTTCGAATCCCGCAAGGAACAAGTATTTGTATGGCCTACAAATAATTGTCCCGCGTCTGGATGTTTGCCCTCGTCCAATTTATGTTTGTAAACTGTCTCCACGATACAAGAGAAAATCCTAGTGTGGTGGTAATGTTTAAAAAAAAGTATTATCGTTTATGGTACGGTTGAACAAGTTATGTCGGAGATCACAATAAGGAGACCACGCTCGTACAGAATACCAAAGTAAAAGCTATTTTACGTTGGTATTTTGCTCACAAAAATGTTGATGTTGACTCCCTAGTGCTAACCAACAAGTCAACATCAACATTTTTGTGCTAACTGAGGGTTCATGTAGATATCTATGGCTCACAGCATTCGCTTACAGGTGACCGTGTGCTCGTTAGTTACCAATACTTTTAAAAATTACAAATTCTTTCATAAATCTTTATCCTGCAGTAAAGTACGATAGGCTGTCTTAATTATTTTTTTTAACTTATTTTTAACTCTCAATATTAGTTTTATTTTTAATGGGTAGTATTGCAAATATATAAGAAATTGTTAAGGCTGTTAATTATTATAAATAAGTCGAATGCAGTAATCTAATATTAATTTAAAGTTACGACGCTGAAGGTCGTGGGACCGAATCCGAAATAATTGTTCGAGTGTGGATGTTGTTTGTCCTTAGATTTCATGTAAACTGCCTCCACGTTGCAGGAGAAAATCCTAGTGAACGTTTTGTAAAGAGAAAAAATATTCATGTAAACATCTTACGTACTGCTAGCTTCGTATTGGTATTACTACAATGCAATGAAGCATATAAACCTATAATACCCTTGGGTTAAAGCTTAATCTAAAGACACCTTTTAAAATCCTACAGTCGTACTTGGCAAAAGATTTTTCTATTTACGAAAAAGCTATTCTTATTTATTTTACGCCAGTCTGCCCGAATCCTTACAAACACAAATGGACAGCTAAGTTTACTTCGACAAGTATATCAATCACAAGCGTAATAAAAGTTTTGATGACAGCAAAAAAGGTTTTTATATGCGTACTCTGTTCTTGTAAAAATTTTAGGTACATAAGCTGTTTCTTTCGCCGCCCAATTTATTTGAAAGCCTAAGTCAAAAGTAGCGAAACACTTCAATATAATATCTTATGGTTCTAAATGCTCTAGGGTCTAGACTACCTTCCTCTTACAGCTTTCTACCCATTTTCCAATCATCGTGTATATCACAATCGAGTCGTTTTAATTGCGCGGGTAACATAAACCATGTGAAGTCAGTATAAAATATAGATATATGAAATATCCCATATTAATATACAATTATTTGGCAAACTAGCTTTGCTTGGCGATTAAAAAAAAATCATCAGGATGACACATCTCGCAGAGGCGGTGTAAGAACATCTACCTAGTTTATCCATATCGTCCAAAGGGTGCCATAAAAGGCAAGGGATGGAAACAAACCATCAGATGGGAAACTATTGGTCAAACCTTGATCAAATTTATATGGGACCACTTCAGAAGCACCAGCTTTCAAATAATAATAAAAGAAACTTGAAATCGGTTCAATTAGAAAAAAGTTATGAGACTTATTTTTGAAGTCGGTAGAAAACTATCATTAAGTATCTATTATTATTTTACACTACTGTACAGTCGTAATCTTTTGCGATTTATGCATTTTAACAAATTAAACGATATCCTAGAATTTGATAGTGTAAAATGTAAATGGGCTAAATATATTCATAGATTGACGTCGGTTTAAATCGGCCAAGACTACTTACCTATACTCTGTCCAGGTCGTAGTGTTAGAGCCGGTTCCAAGGCGTGCTCGTCCCCAGGCTCGGCGCGTGCCGATTCCAAAACGTGCTTTACTAAAGCACCACGTTCTTGAGAATTTAGTAATTCAGACGCCGAGGTGCCCTGTTAGAAATAAATTAGATTTATAAAACATGACGTGGAACAACAGGATCAGACAGTTGTTATCTGCTTTATAAGGTTCCTTTAAGTAATTAAGCCAAATAGACCCTACACACTTATACGTGGTAGAGCCTTGTTGCAGCTATATTAATAGTATAGTTGTAGCATGAATGGGTTGGCTCGACCGGGGAAGGACCACGCTCTAACAGAATACCAGCTTAAAATAGCAGCTAAATGCTGCTGTGTTTCGTATGGTGAGTGTAGAGAACCGGAGACACTTTTTACTGGAAAAGAGGCATTCTATCTTATTCCTCACGGCTGACAACGCATCTGCATTTTGATTCGCAAACGAGGATAGATGCAGATGTCTATGGGCCACAACAACAACTTACCATCAGGTGGACTGTGTGCTCGCTCGTCACTCTCTCCGGGATGCTACTTCTTGTACTATTATTTATTATGTGCTGTTATTGAGCAACTCTTGATAGAAAAGCTCAAAAACTGATTTTGGCTAAATCCGGATTTTAACGCGGGACCTTATACAATGTACAGTCGTGCCTAGTACCACTACACCAACGAAGCAGTAAGTTGTAAAAAAAAAGGATAACGCTAACCGGCGATGTAACGTCAGAGTACCTGACGTTATATCGCGGGTTTATTTATTTATTTTATTGTTTATTTTTACACTTTACGACTAAGATAATAACAACTATTCTTAATCGAGGATAGATGTATGTCTATGGGTCACAGCATCCACTTACCATCAGGTGGACTGTGTGCTAGTTTGCCGCACTTATTCTGTAACAAAAACAACTACTCGGTCGAAGTTGGACCTATCTAGTTCAACTACAATAAAATTTTTGTGTTAAAGTAACGAAATAAATCATTATTCTTTAAATAACAAATACCAACTTTAATACAATACAATACAATAACTTTATTTCAGGCATCAAGGACTTAAAAATTAAGAACATTGGCCCATAGCAATATATACCTTAACCTAAAAATATATATAGAATATAGACATAACACTATTTAGGGAACTTTTTTCTTTGGCGCGTCCCTGTATCGGCGAAACACTACCCCAGAGGGCCAGAAATCGGAAGCGAGGAATGTCTCTTTATGTTTTGCAGGAACCTGGAGTACGTAGGATTTAATGTGAGCATATATTTTTTTATATTCCATACCCACTTAAAAGTAGTAGAGACAACAGCGGTATATTCTCACTAATAGGTTATTTATTCACAATTAAGCCTTAAAAAGAATATGAAATTTAACAATGGCTTATTAAGGTGGAAGCTCCAGGGTGGCCCGCGAAATTCAAATTTTCTTGAGTTTTTTTGGATTTGCAGGTCAGGGTCAGGTTGTATGTTTAACAAAATATGATTCGCGACCGCAACGAGTATGTATTTACAGAGTTATAGTCATTATAATCATCAATACAACACTCTAAGTTCGTATTATCCCATTGTATGGCTATTTCCAGAAAAACTCATTCAAAGGGCTAATATGAACTTACAGGGTTGTATTGGTGATTTTAATGATAATAATTCTGTAAGCACATAATCGCTACGGTCGCGAATCATATTTTGTTAAATATACAACCTAACCCTGACCTGCAAATTCCAAAAAACGCAAGAAAATTTGAATTTCGCGGGCCACCCTGGAGCTTCCACCTTAAATGAAAGAATTGTGCATGCGAGGTAACGAGATATATAACTTTTTTTAAATTAAATGCAAAAAAGGAAACACATTTATGACGATGTTTTGTGATTGAGTAAATAATCTACTCATGTGCTTACGGACTCATTAGGTGAAAGTGTAGAAGCGCGAGGGAGAGAAAAGGACAACAGACTTTAATTTAAACAAAATGAGAACATCATCAATGTAGTCGAAGTCAATTAAATGCGCATTATCAAAGATAACTAAAAACTACTGGTCAGATCTTGATAAATTTTTTATGCGACCAAGTGAGAAGCACCAGCTTTCAAATAAAGAAAAAAATCATCAAAATCGGTTCACCTAGAAAAAAACCGGCCAAGTGCGAGTCGGACTCGTGCACCGAGGGTTCCGAACAAATCCGTAGGTATATAAGTTTAAAATTATTAAAAATATTTTTATTATATGATGTAACTAAAAATTTATGCTTTTCGCAATTTTTCCTTTAACTGTGCTATAATATTTGTATTGCTTCGTACCAAATTTTAAGATTCTGAGTTCACGGGAAGTACCCTGTAGGTTTTGATTCCCTTGCGAATGTCGAAAATTTGCGGCATAAACGGCTGTATCTTTTGATTACGTTGGCTTAGAAGTTTGATTTTTTTCACAGCTCCAAGGGACAGTAGACTTGAGTATTTGATATGAATTTCAGCTTGATACCTCCACGTGTTCCTAAGAAAAAGGGTCTTCACAGACAGACAGACGGACAACAAAGTGATCCTATAAGGGTTCCGTTTTTTCTTTTTGAGGTACGGAACCCTACAAAGTTCTGACGTAACACGCATAAAAAATACAGTCGAATTGAGTACCTCCTCTTTTTGAAGTCGGTTAAAAACAAAGAGCCCTGTCACTATTAGCTAGTCAGGGTAATGCTTGTTTTCCTACACTTCAGAGATGAAGACATCTCATAAGGCAAATAAATGCAAATACATCAATCATTCAGGCTACAGGAGGTCACAAAGGAACGGAATACATACATATAATTTATATCATGTGTATGTAACACCACGTAAAGTTTAACCCTCTATCTGGGTGAGTCGGGTAAAATATACATAAAGAAAGAAGAAAATAACAATTTAAACAAATTACCTTTTGAAAGCAATGCATGTCTCGAACAGTGAACTCCTTGTAACCACCACCGAATTCTGGCTTCAACAGCTTCGGGAGATGCACCTCCTCGGCCGTTTGTAGTAGCCTGTTATATACACAATAATTTAGTAATATAAGATAATATGAGCCGAGGCAAAACGCTCATATGGTCTCTTTAATTTTATGGTTCGCGTGCTACCTCAGTTCGACACCCGAATTTTTAGAAACTTGTATACGTGAAAAGAAAGACATTTTAAGGATGTTTGTGGCTCGTCAAAATGCACTGAAGCAATGGGGTAGACCATTATCCCTTCTTGTTTCTTTAAATAAATTAAGGTATTTTTATATACACTAAGGATGATAAACAAGCACACAATCCACCTGATGGTAAGTGGATGCTGTGGTCCCGAGACATTACATCTATGCTCGATTAAGAGGAATGGCTTGTTTCTAGTAAATAGGGTCTCCGATTCTCGAAACTCACCATACGGATCACAGCAGCATTAAGCTGCTATTTTACGCTGGTATTTAGTGAGAGAAGGGTCCTACCTCAGTCGAGCCGACCCGTTCGTGCAACTATGATGATTTGTGTGAAACATTTTCAAGGATGAATAATTTTTTTATTAAATAATGTTTATTGAACTTTACAAAAAAAGTACAGGATCAAAAGACGCCCTTAAAATGCTAAAATGCTTCTTTGCCAGTGCATTGCAATTGTTCCCGTATTTCTGACACTGCGTTCATAAATATACGATACTCACACGTCATCATCAGCAGTGATGTAGAAAGCGGAACATTGTGATGAAGCATGCTGACGCACACAAACGCGTAACCGGGGTCGACTGCCACGAAGTTTCTGAAGAAGCCATAGGAGCATACTGTCTGGAAGACCTAGGAATAAATAAAAATATGTTTGTGTTAACGGATTAGTAAGCAGAAATGGCGATGGGCCGACTTTAGCTCGAAGAATCGACAACCGAAGGGGAAGAAAAGTTCCCGAGTGGCAGCCTCGTACTGATAGGCGAAGTGTAGGGCGTCTTCCCTCTAGATGGAGTGACGACCTGGTAAGACAAGCAGGAATTCGATGGATGCAGGTGGCTCAGGGCTGTGTTTTGTGGCATTTCTTGGGTAAGGCCTATGCTCAGTCTGATTTTATACGTGGTAGAGCCATGCTGCAGCTATATTATGGTTTTAGCACGAATGGGTCAGCTCAACCGGGGAATGACCACGCTCTTACAGAATACCAGCGTAAAATAGCAGCTTAACGCTGCTGTGTTTCGTATGGTGAGTGTAGAGAACCGGAGACCCTTTTTACTGGAAACGAGGCATTCCATCTTAGTCCTCACGAGTGAGAACGCATCTGCATTTTGATTCGTAATACAAGATAGATGTGGATGTCTATGGGCCACAGCAACAACTTACCATCAGGTGGACTGTGTGCTCGTTTGTCACCCTAATCCTATAAAAAAAAACACTCACCATACGAAACACAGCAGCATTGAAATGCTATTTTACGCTGATATTCTGTGGTATCCAAGTCGTGCTACAACTATACTATTAATATAGCTGCAGCATGACTCTACCACGTACACTAGATCTCTAATAAACCTTTCTAACCAGAAAACAGCAGTAGTTACTTCACCGCAGAAAAATAAAGGGGGGGGGGGTCTTACTTAGACGGACTGCTAGACAAAAAATGAGTCTTACCACTTAAAAAGTTCTACCATTGGTTGACGAACGGAACTCTAGCCACCGACAAATCTCGGAATATCCATTCGAATACACCTGCACGCATGTTTTACAACGCGACAATGACGATTTTGCGGCTACCACCGCTAAAAGCTTAATAAGATACCTGTATATTGTAGTAATGTAAAATAATGAATGTTTATTAGATATATTTCGTATTGCATTGTAAGCTATAGAACCTTCAGAGGAGATCAAAACATTCGAACAATATTGATCGACATCTAGAACGAAGTATTGTTGAAATGTGGTTGACGAGGCAGTAAACGCGTGATGTGAATAAATCAATACTCGTACCAGCGGATTCTAAATGGACCAATTGCCAATTGATATTCGTTTGCAGATCAATACAAATATATTACAAACGTATTATTATTGCGTTAAAAATAATTTTATATAATAAATCACTTAATATTACGAAGACGCTGCTGCTCCTCTCCTGATTTATTTCCCTCTAAATCTGAATTAAAATCAAGAACAAGACAATATTTAAGTTTCGTAACGTTATCAAAATATTATGTTATTATAAATAAGACATGCGTAGATTAAAGGTTTAGGTCAAAAGCGGGATCGATTGTACCGTCTAGGTAGAATTGTTCGCATTACGTCACCAAATAAAAAAGTAGGCCGCGGTTTAGAATAAACAGGACAAAATTTCACGAGGCCGAGTCCCTTTACTTCGCAAGTTTTAATGTTGAGAAATAAGAGAACCCTTAAAAGTAATGCGGCATTGTGATCGTGAAGCAAGGCGAAAACTTTGTACAGTATGTTTCGTAACTTAATTGGAGGGTAGACAAGTAATTTATTTTTTTGCCTAAGAAGACTTATAAATTGCAAAATAAATAATTTGCAAGTTAGTTTCGTAATATTTTACGAACAAAATCCGTTACATTGTTCTGATAATGGATTTAGAAGGTATGGCGTCATTATTAGAATGGCAATAGATTGTTATCTATCCCTATCACTACAGTCCGTCAGAAGTCAACTGCTGAACATGAGCCTCTCCATAAATTGCTACAAAGTACGGTTCTTGACCACCTGCATCCATCGTGCGTGTTTCATCAGTTAGTCACTAGCAGTGGTAGTAGCATAGGTAAGATAGGTAGTAGTATAGGGCGTCGATCAATACTGTGCTTACCAGTACGAGGCTGCCACTCAAAAGCCTTTCTTTTTTTATAGAATAAGGGTGACAAACTTGCACACAGTCCACCTGATGGTAAGTGGTTGCTATGGCCCATAGACATCTACATCTATCTTCGTTTGCGAATTAAAATGCAGATGCGTTGCCAGCCGTGATGACTAAGACAGAATGCCTCTTTTCCAGTAAAAAGGGACTCCGGTTCTCTGCAATCACAATACGAAACACAGCAGCACTAAGCTGTTATTTTACGCTGGTTTTCTGTGAGAACGTGGTCCTTTCCCGGTCGAGCGGACCCATTCGTGCTACAACTATACTATTAATATAGCTGCAGCATGGTTCTACCACGTATAAAATGTAATGATAATATCCGCAGTAGAACAAGAGTAGATCAAATATCCCAGCGGATCAGTAAGCTGAAGTGGCAATGGGTCGGCCATATAGCTCAAAGAAACAACCGATCGAAAAGACGTAGTCTTTCGGTTCGGTTGTTTCGAAAAGACGTAGAGTCGGTCGCCCCAATCCGAAACTTTCAACAAAGTCTCGACTTCAGACACAAGTTTGTTCCGGTACTCGGCGACGTTTTTGAGCATGCACTGTCTACTACGACCTTGATGCTCCGATCAGCCAGAAAACTGGTGATCCAAATGCACAATTTCTCGAGAAGCCCATAGGAAGGAAGCTTCGAAAGAAGCGCTTTGTGCCAGACCCGATCAAAGGCCTTCGCTATGTCCAAACTAACGGCCTATGCCTCCCCTTTGGACTAGATCGGCTGCGCCCATCTACGTGTTAGGTAAACAAGAAGATCACCAGCTGAGCGACCCCGACGGAAACCGTACTGGCAGTCACTAATCAGCTGATGCTCCTCAGGGCACCGTATGAGCTGGCAGTTAATAATGGACTCCATTATTTTCGAGAACAAGGAAGTGATGGTGATAGGCCTGTAATTGGACGGATCAGAGCGGTTACCTTTTTTAGGGATCGGGTGCACGAAAGCTGTCTTCCATGAATTCGGGACAGCGCCTAAGGAGTAGAAGTACAGAAAAAGACGCGTTAGAACGGGTGCCAACTCTGGAGCGCACGTCCTTAGCACAATTGACGGGATTCCTTCAGGCCCACTAGACTTGTGGATATCCAGGGAGAGGAGTGCTTTGCGTACTGAGCACGATGTGAATCGCACATCAGGCATAGACCACTCACACTGCGTGATGGTCGGCGGTGTGTTCCCCCCGTCATCAAGAGTCGAGTTGGACGCAAAAAGAGAGCCTAAAAGGTGGGCTTTCTCTTTTGCGGCGTGGACCAGTGAGTCATCCTCCCTGTGCAGAGATGATAGTGATGGCTTACAGAAATTCCCTTGGACAGACTCGGCGAGAGATCAAAATGCACGGGTTCCCGAAGGAAGGCGAACTAGTCTCTGGCCAATTCTGCCTATGTGCTCTGACTTTGTCTTGGCAATAACTCTTTTGAAAGACCTGTAGACGAAGTTATACTTCTTTTTAAGCATGCTGGTATTTACATCCCGAGCGGCCGAAGCCCCAGCTCAGGCCTGATAACACTCCTGCTTAATGAGTAATGTAGTCTTACAGGAGCGACCAAACCAAGGCTGAGATCTACCACCGATGGGTGCCACAGATGATGGAATAAATAGTTCCATTCCCTGTAGCACCATATCGGTGACAGAGTCAGCAACAGCGCTGGGATCATCCGGCGAGAAGCAAACCCGCCCCCATGGGTAGGATGCAAAGAAAGACCGCATTCCGTCCCAATGCGCCGACTTATCAGCAACCGCGAGGAGTGTGTGAGTGGCACCACACTCCGGATCAGACAATACCTGATATCTGTCCGGATGAGAGGTCAGCAAAAGGTCCAACAGGGAAGGTGTATGACCCTCCACATATGGAATCCGCGTAGGCGAAGTAACCAGTTGTGTCAGACCTTATGCCCAGGCAAAGTCATAAACAGATCTCCCCGCATGATCGATTAAACGTGAACCGAGCCATTCAGCGTGGTGGGCGTTAAAATCGCCAAGTATTACGATCTTTACTGATGGGATCTGTCGGCATTACCGCTATGTGACCTATACAGGCACCCGTAGACGCGGGGATGGTCGTCGCTGTCTACGCGCAGCCAAAGGATGGACAGGTCCGTAACTTCAAAACTGCCGAGGCGTCGAGAACAGATATCCTCTCTGACGTATACACAAACTCCAGCCAGGGGCACAAAGAAGTTTTCTAATTTGTACCCAGATGGCCTCTCCGGCTGATACTTCGTACTTGTCCTACCCAAGTACGAAGTATCAGCCGGAGAGGCCATCTGCGTCTCGGTTAAAAAGAGCAAGGTCTCTAGATGGTAGTGGACGGCGTTAAGGTTCGAGTGAAGTCCCACCACCGTTAAATGGTTGTTGTTCTTATTTCCACACGGCCAAAGTCACGGGCTGAAGCGTGTGAAGCGATTATAATGCGTTTTCAAGTTCTAAAAATTACATATGTTTCATTTTATAAAATATATTTGTTTTTGCACAAGGGTGAGAAACGAACACAGTCCAACTTAGGCAAGTGGACTCTTCACACCCAAAAATGAGCAGGTACTTCCATATTATCGAAGTAAGCATGAAGAAATTAATATCGAAACTTTTTGTTTTTGTTATTATTGCATGAAAATTGACATCCTAGTGAGTCTTTCCCTTTATAAAAAATATCTCTTAGAACCACATCGTTTCATTTTTTCCTTCGTAGACATGTTCAAACGAGATTCTAGATTATGTTTCAAAACTTTGCTGCCCTATTTGATTTTGAATAGCTAGTGGACGACGCCTGCGGTATTACGGCGACCCCATCGGTCTATAATTTAAAATTTAAAATTTTGTACAGCCGACTTCAATATAGGTTATTTGAGAATAACTCAATAACCATTGGTCTGAACTTGATCAAATTCATATGGGACCACACGAGGACTATTAGCTTTCATATAAAAAAAGAATCATCGAAATCGGTTCGCCCAGTACAAAGTTATGAGGTAACACACATAAAAAAAAAATACATACACTCGAATTGAGTACCGTCTCCTTTTTGGAAGTCGGCAGAAAAGTACTCTTGGGAACACTAACAAACTTCGTCGAATCAAAAGAAAATATTATTTTGGGAAAGCAGATGTTTAAGGACTGAATAAAACTGACAAAAGTTTACAAGAACATTTTGATCCTATGTATTGAGTGGTAGGACATCTTTTTGGAGTTTATTGGAGTTGACACCTTAACTTAACGGTTTTCATGTATAACCTGCTTTACACAAATTAGATGGGGAGCAAAATTGCGTGTTAAGAAAAATTGACGCCGATATGTTCCTCCTCCACCTAACATACCTATTTGCACATCTTTATACTCAACGCGTGCAAAGGTGGCGAATACTTAACAGTTGAATTTATATATTAACTGGCTGATATCCGGCGTGTTGCAGCCGCAGAAGAAATAATAATTGAGTAAATATCGTTTTAAATTTGGAAGAGTTATATTGTTTAACTAGTTGATCCTCGCGACTTCGCCCGCGTGTTATTTGGGGTTTTAGTTTTTTTGCGCGGAACCCTAATTCTTTTTCTAAAATAAAATTATCCTAAGTTACTCCTTATGACATCAGCTATCTGCCAGTGAAAGTCCCGTCAAAATCGGTCCAGCCGTTTCAGATATTAGCCGGAACAAACAGACAGACAGACCGACCGACAGACAGACAAAATTTTTAAAATTGTGTTTTTGATATAAGTATCGTATATACTTTCATATGTATTTAGTAAGAAGCCGTAATTTTGACATTACAAACAGACACTTCAATTTTATTTATTTGTAGATTATCAATGATAATTTATTGAAGTTGATTCATAACTTTCAAATAAATATGTCGGTACGATACGCGCACCACCTACTGTAAGTTAATTGTACTATGCCTATAACTTTCGCGCAAGTGGAAGTTATAAGTTGTATTATCGCAATTTGATGAACGGTACGGTCGCATTAAATACGAACAAACAAACACTCATCATTATCAACATTAGAGCCCTTCATAAGTCCAATGTTGAACAAAGTCCTCCCCCAAGGAACGCCACAAAGTACGGTCCTGAGCCAACTGCATTCATCAACTTCCTGCATGTCTTACCAGGTTTTTTTTATAGGATAAGGGTGACAAACGAGCACATAGTCCACCTGATGGTAAGTGGTTGCTGCGGCCCATAGACATCTACATCTATCCTCGATTACGAATCAAAATGCAGATGCGTTGTCACCCGTGAGGACTAAGATGGAATGCCTCATTTCCAGTAAAAAGGGCCTCCGGCCACCTGCACTCACCAAGCGAAACGCAGAGGTAAACCTCTACTTCACGCTGGTATTCTGTGAGGTCGTGGTACCACCCCGGTTCGAGCCGGCCCATCCGTGCGACAGCAAAAGCTGCCGCGTGGCTCTACCACTGTTCAAAATTTATATTTTAACATTAAATACGAACAAACAAACACTCATCATCATCAACATTACAGCCCTTCATAAGTCCAATGTTGAACAAAGTCCTCCCCCAAGGAACGCCACAAAGTACGGTCCTGAGCCAACTGCATTCATCGACTTCCTGCATGTCTTACCAGGTCGTCACTCTATTTGGTGATTGATGGAACGCCCTACACTTCGCCGCCCGATACGAGACTGCCACTTGAGAGCCTTTCTTCCCCATCGGTTGACGGTAATAAACAAACATATTTTTTTATATATGAGATTAAAAGTTATTTGTTAAAAAAGTAACTGCAGCCTTTATTTCTGACAAGATTATTCCACCGCTGTGCTACAGTGCGTGTTGGCGGGCTTCACATGCCCTCGATATATCTTGTTTTCAGATAGACAATTTTCCTCACGATGTTTTTCCTCACCGCCGAGCACGTGCTAAATCAGCACTACTTTGACTGACTCGTTCGTCTAGTGGTCGTAATCGCGGTTACTAACCAGGAGGCCACGGGTTCGAATCCCAGGTCGGACCAAAATCATGTCTTGGGTTTTCTGTCAAGAAATTCTCAGTAGCAGCTCGGAGCCAGGAAGTTGGCGGTGTCTCACCTCGTGCCTCGGAAAGCATGTAAAGCCGTCGGTCCTGCGCCTAATCTCCCTCCGACCATGTTGGATACCCGTCCTAACGGACTATGTGAGTAAGGGAACAGAGTGCACCTGTGTTTGGGCACTGTAATCCTGTCCTGCGTAGATGGCTACTCTCCGTTGAGATTGGCCGCCGTGACCGAAATTCAGTTTGCAGGATATTATTATAAATCAGCACTTAAAATTAACAATTTCATTAATGCCGGCGGGGTTTAAACCCAGATTTTTGCCTAAACAACATTTCATTTGCTTCTAGTTTTTCTAATATAATATAAAACAACTCCAAATAGCCTTACTTGAGTTTCCGCATTAGTTGCGCTTATTGGCAAGTTTCCCACAATCCAAACTATATCCCCCACCCCTACTATATAAATACTAAAGGGAGCATCGACCTTCGGCTCGAAAGCGTAGGGACCCTTGCCAAGTGATTGTAGATAAGGCTCGATTTGGAAACTCAAACTTTAGGAAGGGTATACACACTAGTGGCTACGAACTTATTCTTTTCGTTTTTTTTAAAGGTTAGGTTAGGGTGACAAGGAGCACACAGTCCACCTGATGGTAAGTGGTTGCTGTGACCCATAGACATCCACATCTGTCCTCAATAAAGAATCAAAATGCAGATGCGTTGTCATCGTGAGGACTAAGATGGAATGCCTCTTTTCCAGTAAAAAGGGTCTCCGGTTCTCTACACCCACCACACGAAACACAGCAGCATTAAGCTGTTATTAAGTGGCGAAGTTTGCGAAGTCACTTATTGATTTCACGATGTCTGTCCGTCTGTCCGTCTGTCCCACGATTATCTCGAGAACGGTTTCGAATTTTCAAATTCTGTTTTCAGCACTCCATTACTGATCACCCAGGCATCTGAACCTCCTATTTTGAAATATATTTTTTTCCGTTAGAAACCGCTACAAAGCTGATTGCTTCGCCACTTTGCTATGCTGTTAGCTTGCTACGTTTATTTTACGTTGGTATTCTGTGAGAGCGTGGTCCTTCCCCTGTCGAGTAGACCCATTCGTGCTACAACTACACTATTAATATAGCTGCAGCATGGCTCTACCACGTAAAAAATGTGTCCCGCTAAAATTGCTGATAACAAAATATCTATCTCCTGCTCAACATAGCGTAATCTTAGAGCTAACCTGCTTAGTCTGCCGCTCTATCAAGCTAAGTTAGTCACACATTACATTTGCTTAAATAGAAGCCAACTCATTGTCACTTCATTTAACACGGCAATCGATTTCTTTGAGCTTGGTTATCTTTTTATTTTCTATTGAAAAAAATTGACAGCTCCGTAGCGCAGTGGCATAGCAATGAGTTGCTGCGCTCGGGGCCACGGGTTCGTATCCCGCACTGAACAAGTATTTGTACGGCCTGCAAATAATTGTTCCGGGTCTGAATGTTTGTCCTTGTGCAATTTATGCTTGTAAACTGCCTCCACGATACAGGAGAAGGGTACGCAAGGGTAAGGGTACGTAGGTACTAGTGGGGGTGACGTGTTTTTTTTAAGAAAAAAAAAGAAAAAGAAGTTTGTGAGTGGTGCTCCAGTGAAACTCTTAAAGATATATGTACCAGAGAACCCATGGGAAAAACTCTTTTAATTTCTTACTGCGACTGAGTTTCAGAAGAATTAGGTACAGGCTGTATGCACAGATTTAGGAAATTTGTGTTATATAAAAAGAGAAGAACCTTCTGACTTACCTTTAGGAAATATAAGTACAACATCAGTCTGCAGAGTGGGTGTGGAATGTAGTAGTAGGCGACGAGGATGGATCAAATGCGCGCCAATTTGACCCGCCATTGGAAGACGTCGGCGCAGTTCTCTGCCAGCTGCACAGGAAAAGTACTGCTATATATCGGAAATATCCAAACTTTTTAGCCTAAGGGCTTAGTGACTCCTCCAGCAAGTTTCATTACACAATTAAAACTGTTAAATGCAATTTCAAACATATTTACCACATACTTAGGCCAGTGGTAAATGAAAACAATATTGAGTAATAGTTTTAAGAATGCATTAATATGTAGGCCTATATAATGGAACATCTAGGCTGTTGTAAAGTTACATGGTAGAGCCATGCTGCAGCTATATTACTGGTATAGCTGTAGCTCGAATGGGTCGGTTCAACCACGGAATGACCACGTTTTCACAGACTACCAGCGTACATTAGCAGCTTAACGCTGCTGTGTTTCGTACGGTGAGTGTAGGGACCCGGAGACCCTTTTATACTGGAAACGAGGCATTCCATCTTAGTCCTTATGGGTGACAATGCATCTGCTTTTTGATTCGTAATTGAGCACAGCAACCACTTACCATCAGGTGGAATGTGTGCTCGTTTGTCACCCTTATCCTATTAAAAAATATATACAGGGTTATTTTGCAATACACGTCCCTAATATATAAGAATAGTGAAGAAAACCTAATACAAAATATCTCCAACTATCTGTCCTTTTCATCTTTTCAATTCAGAATGTGTGGTACATAATGTATTATTTTAACTGATTTTCATTCATAAAATATCTAATGTCTACTATTTTACTTGCACGCGCACATTCATAAGGGTCGCTAGGTGGACAAAAACGTTGTGAATCAAACCACACACAGAGGAACATATGCGTAGTTGTTGTCCATAAATCATTGAATGTAATTTATTCTAATTTCAAAAACAAGTAGAAGCCTCATTTACTAGTATTTTCAAAAACTGCAATAACGGTATATCATTATTTATATTATTTCAACTTAAATATAAAACTTTGGATACTCTTTAAAATAACCTCTTTTAAACTAAAAATCAATACCTGTCTTGTATATCTGACAATTTGTCATCATTATCATCAGCCCTTCATAAGTCCATAGCTGAACATTTTATTATATATTCTGACTTTCCCCATGGAATATATCACATAAACCGCATTGAGCCACTTGCATCCACTGACTTCCACCATGTAGGTACTTGTTACTAATCTTGATTGAGTGTTAAGAATTCATAAAACAAATACTTTTGGTTATATTTTCTTATATAACTAAAATGACATGACCTTACTCTCCACTGGATGGTAAGTGCCTACTGCATCCATGGACCACTACAGCCAACTTCAAACAAAGCTGCTAGTAAAGCAGTAAAGAAGGAGTTGTCACCTCTAAGGGCTAAGATGGGATGCATCACAGCCTCTTATTATACTGGCGCTCTATTCCCTTCAAAATGGAAGACAGCAGTGCAAGTACAAATATTTGGCGGTAGAAATAGACAAAAAGTACTTTCCCACATGGATTCTTAGCCAGAAAAGGGACACCTTTCTATCATCTCTACCATCTAGTGTATTTTAGACATTTAACATTTTTACAATAGATTTGTTACAAAATAATTACATATATCACATAAACACCATTATTACAAAAAATGGTTTATTGAAAGTCTCGGGCTTAAAGAAGAATTCTGTCAGTCTCTGCAAAACTGAATACTTGCTGTGAAACTACATTAATAATTTAAATGGTGCAAATATGAGTCTCTGATAGATGACTACATATTTGTGCCATTTGCTGTAGAGAATATCGGTTCGTGGGGTCCACGAACTCTACCCGCGACTGGTCGTTGCTGCTGGTCATTAGAGGGCTGGTTCTTTTGTCGGTCAAAGGCTAAGTATAGCCATTCAGCGGGGAAACGCAACCAGCGTTCTTGGCACGATACCGCAGAGAGTAGGATTGTATGATAATTAAGTTACTAATTTTAGTTTTTTTTTTATTATAATACACAATATTGTATATAATAAAATATTATATATTATGTTATGTAAATATTTCAATTTTAGTCAAAATATTTTGCATTGGACTTCTTTATTGAAATCTCTACCTTAAATAAACACTCACAGCCAACGCCCTGAGAGAGACTATGGACTTTCTTTCCACTCATTGTATTAATTCTCCTTTATACATACATGCTGTTGGTTAAAAGTATTCTTGATTTTTCCCATCTTCATATTTCATCTTTATAGTTTAATAATCTATTTTAAACCTTAGAGTAAGTATAAACTACTTTTTGTAATAAGCCAGAGAACAAAATGTTTTTGAATATTTTAATTTTAAAACATTCACTGTCCGGTTTTAAAACACAATAGTAAGACAATAGCAACGACCTATATGTAGTGCACGGGACAGCAAAAGGGTTAATTCAATAATATTTATTATTTAAAAAACAGACTCTTTCTCAACATAATTACTCAATTATAACAACCACACAAGATCAAGATATTATCACAAAAATAAAATAAAATAAAAACTTGCAAGAAGAAAGCAAAGTACAAATTGTGAGTTGAAATTTTTGATTTTATTAGCTCTAGTGACTATTAAAATAACATGAGAATATGATATGCTACACATTAAATACGAAGTTAAAGATAATTTATTTCTATTTAGGTTCCATCTAGAAGTTAATTATTGCTACATGAAGAAACCAAAAATATTCTTCTGTCTTGAAAAATATGTGACACTATTAAAACTAAATAAACTTGAAAAGTAAATATAGAAAGTAATAAATAAGTTATATGGAATAAGAAGTGTATTAATTTCTATGTAAAATTAGCAAATTTATTTAAGACCCTGAAATATAACTACAATACATACCGCTATCCAATTTATCTTTCGCAAATTCAGCAAATGTCCTATGCTCTTGAGGAGAAGATTGAGAACTATTCTTCCCGTGATCTTTTTCATGATTTCCCGCCGCTTCGGTTTCCATCGTGGTTTCAAACAAAACGTAGTTTCGCGGAAGACAACAAAACTCTCAGCCCAAGTTCCAAAGAGAATTTAGTCACTATTATAAGGCTGAGTATTTTAGTTATTTATTCTTACATCATCGATCACAATAACGCACTCACACCACAAATGATATAATATGCGTAACACATGGATGTGTTTACTCTACACAGCTTTTAATTCATAACATTATTATAGCCAAACAAAATGTTTACCTAATCAATTAAATAAATAACATTTAACTTTTATTGCGACTTTTGAAGACAATCATCTGTCACATTTCAAAATTGATTTTTGGCCGCCATTAAATACAGTGTTGCAACATTGAAATTTTATTTTATATTCACAAATAGTTTAAGGTCACTTTTTTCTACAGTAATTTCATCTGTTATATTTCTTACAAAACAAATAAATTAAAATTATTTTTGAAATGTTTCGGCAATTTGCTAGTTTTATTGCGTAGTTCTAACTATATGTATTATATTTATTAATCTAACGTTTTAAAAATAATATTTTGAATCTATATCTCTAAAAGTTTTCTTTTACATTTACATAGTCAGTGTAGTCAGCTAAGGAGATTACCTTTAAATTTCGGGTAAAAAAAACCAGCGCACAGAGATCTAAGGGCTTGAGTTTTGTTTAATGGCTTTAAATCAAGATGTAATTTTTTTATGATTTTGTTAAACTTGCACATTGTAGATATGATCTCATATTAAATTTCATATTATACCTCATACTAACAACTTAGGTACTTTGGTTGAAAATTAGTAGTAAACTGTAGCAGGCTGAGACGAATATAAAAGTATAACATCTTATATATAGTTTGTGAGTCTAGAAATGTGTTTTTACTTAAAATGTTATTCTGATTAACATTTTAAAACAGTGGTCATTAAAGTGATGCCAAAAACAAGAATAACAATTAAATGTTACAGTTAAACTAAACTAAAACTATTAAAGTTACAAATGATTAATTTTTATTTTTACAATATTTGTAATAGTTCGTTACGTAAAACGAAAAATAGGAATATATGAAAAAATATATATTCAGAACAATTTTATTTCAAGACCATAAATTTTAAATTAGATAACCACTAAATTAGGGAAAAATCTGTATTGTTAACATACCCTTTTTACATCTGGAAATGCCTATGCATATTGGACTCGTACTAATAAAAACTCCATACAGTTCCACCTTCATCGCATATCGACAAGAACACAGGATGTTACATACTTCTGCAGCTCCATTGCCGCCAGCTACTCCTTGCTACCCTGAATTTATAAATGATGGATTCTCCTCATATTCCTTTAGAGACGAAGCACATAAAAACGAGGCATGCTTTCCTATACAGTCTCCATTTCCACAAGTACAACGGATTCTACTTTACTCTGTTATGAGAAAGCCATGGAACCAGAAAAAACGAGCATAAGTAAACATTTGCCTTTCCGATCCAAACCCTGGGTCTGGCATATAAGTCTATCGCAAACTAGTTTCTGCCGTGAAGGTAAGGGAGCGGTCCATTGCTATAGAAACAATCCTCTTTTCTCGTGGTCCAATTATAGACACCTTTTCTCTTATATATAATTATAGACATTTCTCGGTTGCGGTTGGAAGGAAAAAATACAACCCTCCTGTCACTTTGCACCAACACGTATTCACAGTGTGGCCAACTGTGGTCGCTCTTTCGCTTCGGGCCAGCGCTGTGGATACTTTTTGGCTTACTATCGGTAATAAATTCACAGTTACTAAGCCTATGTTCGGATTGGTGTTAAAATACCCAAATTTAAAAAAAATATAGTTAAATAAGGGTGATAATCCAGGATACAGTTCACCTGATGGTAAGTGTAAGCTATGGACCATAGACACCTTCTTCATCTATCATCGATTTCGAATCAAAATGTAAATGCGTTGTTACCCTGATGACCAAGAAAATTCTTTTATAGGATAAGGGTGACAAACGAGCACACAGTCCACCTGATGGTAAGTGGTTGCTGCGGCCCATAAACATCTACATCTATCCTCTATTACAAATCAAAATGCAGATGCATTGTCACCCGTGAGGACTATTATAATATAGCTGCAATTTGACTCTACCACCGAATTCCAGTTACAATTACAGTTTATAAAAGTCTATTGCTGAACATAGGCTTACCCATAGATTGCCTAATAAAGGGAATTTTGCCAAAGTTGAGACGTTTGGCAGGTGGGATGGTAACCGCAGTTTTTTATGATTTTGCGGTTGTTATTTGAAAGATGCTGCTTATCGTCTCCTGTTTCAGTTCCCCTTTGTTGTTTCTTACGACACCCATGGGACAATATAGAGTAGTGGATATTTCTACACCGTCACTACACGTTTTTAAGCCCTATTTATTAAAATAAAATTAAAAGAAAGAAAAGAGTTTACATGATTAGAAAGATTTTAGGGGCTTTTTAAATATATATATATATTTTTAGGGAAAATATTCTAGTGTTGGCGACACTGTCCATTTTATTTTGTAAAATTTTAATTTGCGCCATAGATAAATATATATGTAGCAAGATTTGCGCGATAATGTGAGTGATAATGGTCGTATGAAGTAACGTCTCGACTTTCTCCTAATTGTAATATTCAGTGTCAGTGTCCTTATTTACGACAGGATATTTAGGAGAAATACACCAAACAAAATATAAATTCAAAGGAAACATTTTAATGGTAAGTACTGCAAATGATATTTTAAATGACCTTTCTTTGTTTGTATATAAATTATTTTTATAATTTCATTTATCTAGAACTGTTTATTATTTGAAATACATACATTTATATAATTTGTTACTTAACTCATAAAGATGAACGAATTACCTATTTTACACTTCGCAATGTTTTTAATTTAGCCTACTTTCCTATAGAACAGCTGTTACGTCGTCACACCTTTTGCCAAACAGCTGAGCGTAAAAGGCGTATTGACTTCTTCAACCTTTTTGTATTATATTTTCAAAACTTGTATTATTAAATCATAATATGGCTATATTATACCTTAGTGACTTATAACTATAATATAGATTTTTATTATGTTCTGAAATAATATTTGAGCAATGAAAATACAGTTAGAATCAATTATTTACCTACTGAAGCATAAAATCTATATTTTACAAGTCTAAAATTGAAATATTTGTGCAGTAAATAAACAGTAATATCACTATAAATGGCAATGGCAGGTAGTTTTAGTTTTGTGGGTAGCTTAGGGATTATATCTTATTTAATTTGCATTGTATAATTTTTAATATATTAAAGTGTGCAAATGTGTTTGAAGATTTTTAAGTAATACATTAGCATATATCCACTTATTTTGTTATTATACTGTTACTGTTACATTTATACTGTTTGTATTATGGATTTCATTTAAATAAATATAATTTCTTTGTAATGCTCCAAAATATTTATATAAACAGTAGTTCGTAATTTTGAGAATAAATGGTAGATCCAAATAATTCTGATTAAGATTCTTATTTCTTATATTAAGATGAATATTTTTCCATAAGATGCTCTCTAGAGCCTCATGAATAAGTCAGTATGTATGCAGGTACCTCACAGTTCAGGATAAAAGCCCTTAATAAAAAAAGGACATAAAAAAATAAAAAAAGTATGCAGGTGAGGTTGACATTGGAGCAACGGTTCACTCATTTTCCTTTACACCAGTAATCAATCCATAAATGTAATACTTTCATTGTTACATTATTGTTTTTGATATACCTCATTTATTTAATTTACTATTATCTACTCTTCCATATTCTACCTTCTTTAATATCAAAGTCCGGACTCTTCAATCCTTTAATTCAAGATGACTGTATGTATTCACTAAGCATGCATACATTTATATAAACTGCCATATGTTTTTCTTGTGTTACTTTTTTCTGAAACATATTTTAAGACTTCTTAACATAACTGTATATAACATAATTAGAATAAGAATTATTTAGTATATATTTACTATGTTATAAAGTCAGTGAGCTGATTTTTGGGATGTATGTCATTTATATCTTTATTTTAAGCCAGAATTGACTATGCAACTTTTAATATCATTGCAAGCTATTTTTTAAAAAAAATCAAAGTCACAAACAAACATACAGTCCACCTGATGGTTAGTAGCTATTGTAGGCCATAGACACCTGCAAACAACTACAAATAGAGAAGACAACAGATGCGTTGTCACTGACCATCAACTGTGAGGAGAAATAGTCCGAGAGCTGGTTAGACATTTTTGGGTAGGTATTTGACGCACGCTGAAAACTTGTCCAATACCTCTCCTTATATACCTTAATATAGAACCGCAGAGAGCTGCCGACATACACTGCCTCTCACACTGCAACTTATTACTGACTAAATAATCTGGCTTATTTATTTTTCTAACTCTTTAATTATTATATTTAAAGCTACATAAATTTCGAAATGCCTTAAGGATATTTTTTGCAAAAAGAAATTCATATCTTTAAAAATATAAGGGTTGATTTAACCCCACTACTCCCCAGTCAGGTCTTTGGTTCTATGTTTGGGATTTGGGTATTATAGGAGAAGTATTAGACAGATTTTCAGCGTGCCTCAAATAACTACCCAAAAATGTCTACCAGATCTCCTACTGAAAGATTGAGTGCCTCATAGCCTGCATTTGTAATTAATACTGGTTTCCTAAACCCTTCAGGCCGAAACACCCAACAGTGCATGAACTGCTGCTTGGGGTGCTTGGGGTCAGAACAGGTCTGATTTAAATCATGATTTAAATCACGATTTAAATCGCTTGATTTTGATTAAAATAATTAAAAATTAAAAATTTTGTACAGCCAACTTCAATTTTAACAAATTTACAATAAAACAAATTTAAGAATAACTCAAAAACTATTGGTCTGACCTTGATCAAATACATATGGGACCACACAAGAACTATCAGCTTTCATATAAAAAAAGAATGATTGAAATCAGTTCACCCAGTACAAAGATATGAGGTAACACACAAAAAAAAAACAAAAAAAAACCTACAGTCGAATTGAGTACCGTCTCCTTTTTGGAAGTCGGCAGAAAATCATTGATTTAAATCAATATGTATAAATTAAAGTAATAGGCAGACAATGAAATAAAACTGGCTTAAAATACGGTAAAATCTTTTATTGTTTTATGATATTATTCTAACAATAGTCTCATAAACTTTGAAAAATCAACAAAGACATAGCAATGAGATCTGTCAGTCTCACATACTTATTAAAATCAATTTTTTTAGAAATTCACTCATAATATATGAACTGTAATTAATACAGTATTTATTTATTACTCTTAATCAGTCTCATACATATCCATACAAATAAATAAAATTGAAGTGTCTGTTTGTAATGTCAAAATTAACAAAAAAATGTATAACAAAAACACAATTTGTTAAATTTTTATCTGTCTGTTGTTCCGGCTAATCTCTGAAATGGCTGAACATATTTTGACGGGACTTTCACTGGCAGATAGCTGATGTCATAAGGAGTAACTTTGGCTACTTTTATTTTAGTAAAAGAATTAGGGTTCCGCGCAAAAAAGCTAAAACCCCATTAACACGCGGGTGAAGTGACGAGGAACAGTTAGTGTATTCATAAACTTTTAATCCTACTTTGTCAAAAAGTGTTACCAACTCGTGAATTTACGAATATACAAAAAAAAAAAATTCAAAAAAAAAAATCAGCATGATTTGATTAAAATTAAAAAAATCATGATTTTTTCCATCCCTGGCTCAGAAATAGGAAAGAGGGTAATAGTGACAGATCATAATAACCGTGTAGTGGCAGTTTAAGAATATCCACTAGCCCATATTTTCATCGTTCATCATTTGCTTTGTGTGAGGCTCAATTTTGGAACTACATAATTTAAAATTAAAAATTTTGTACAACCAACTTCAATGTTTTTTTATAGGATAAGGGTGACAAACGAGCACACAGTCCACCTGATGGTAAGTGGTTGCCGCGGCCCATAGACATCTACATCTATCCTCGATTACAAATCAAAATGCAGATGCGTTGTCACCCGTGTGGACTGAGATGGAATGCCTCATTTCCAGTAAAAAGGGCCTCCGGCCACCTGCACTCACCAAGCGAAACGCAGAGGTAAACCTCTACTTCACGCTGGTTTTCTGTGAGGTCGTGGTACCACCCCGGTTCGAGCCGGCCCATCCGTGCGACAGCAAAAGCTGCCGCGTGGCTCTACCACTGTTTGTTGTTGTTGGGGTTCAACATAAGTTACTAAGAATAACTCAAAAACTATTAGTCACACCTTGATCAAATTCATATGGGACCACATGTGAAGCACCAGCTTTCAAATAAAAAAAGAATCATCCAAATCGGTTCACCCAGTAAAAAGATATCAGGTAACACACACAAAAAAACATACAGTCGAATTGAGTTCAGTCTCCTTTTTGAAATCGGCAGAAAAGAAAGACTCATTATACTTTTTAATATAGTAATAATAATAATGTCCTCTTGACCCAGTTTCGGTAGGTGCACTCTGTATTCCCTCACTCTCATAGCCAGTAATCAGACAGGACAGGAGAAAGATCAGGCTAAGAACCAGCAGTTTTACATGCTTTCTGAGGCATTGGGTTCAAGCACCACCAACTTCCTGACTCTGGTCTGGTGACAACGTATCTGCATTTTGATTCGCAATCAAGGATAGATGTAGATAGATGTTTATGGGCCACAGTAACCACTTACCATCAGGTGAACTGTGAGCTTGTCGTTTGTCACCCTTATCCTATAAAAAAAATATTTAGATAAAGAATACGTGGCATAAAGCCATAATTCATTTAAGGAAGCTTAAGATCTCATGCATTTCCGCAAATTGGCAACATAATTATGTAAAATATGTAGGAAGTAAAACATAAAAAAAAATTATATAATGAATGCGGAGTGGTATTTTATATAGCTGTAGAATAGAATAGAATAAAATATTTTTTTATTCAATATAGATCACATGTGTAATTCTTATTGAAAGTCAATTTTTACTTTACCACTGGTTCGAAAAAAACTCTCTATCCTGGGAAGAACCAGCTAGAAACCCAGCAGGACTTTTTTTAAAGTAAATTTTACATTAATGGTTGTACAAACTTTTACAAAATTTATGTTAGAAACTGTTTGGAAGCAACCATCTCATTCCCAGGGGTTATTACCAACCATGTATTCATTTATATTATAATAACCCTTTTTATACACTTTCAGCTTAACAAAAAACATTTAAATAGAGAGCCTGTACACTTTCCGGGACCTTGTTGTAATAGCGTATACATTGCCCCAAGAATGAATTACTGGTATCACTTGCATTTGTTCCTAGTGTTTACGGAATATATATAACTCTTTTTACTAAAACTATCTTTGTTTATGTGAACATAGGTACATTAAATTTTCGTAAATATACTGAGAGGCCAAAGTTAATATTTATTTTTTTAAATTTATCTCTAAGAGATTCTCTCGGATTTAGATTGTAAATAGTTCTAATGGCCCTATTCTGTAAAACAAAAATAATTTCTGAATCAGCCGCATATTCCCATAGCAAAATCCCATAAGACATTATGCTTTGGAAATAACTGAAATAAACTAATCTAGCTGTCTCGACACTAGTGAGATTAATATGTACATATATTAATCTATTTAGCAGGTAGTGGCGGTGTATGACTATCCACTACCTCATGCGTTCCGTAGATGTCGTAAGAGTTGACAGAGGGAAACAAATCAGGAGATGGATAACAGCGTCTTCATAATAACGAGCCAAGCCTGCCAAGCGTGTTAACTATGGTAAATATACCCTGTATCAATAATCTATGGGGGAGGTATATATTCAGCAGTGGACTTTAATAGGCTGTAATGGTATATTAATGTTAAAGCCGTAAATTCGAAAATTACTACCCATAAACAACATTATGAGTAATAATTTTCGATATTTACGGCTTTGTTATGGTATGTTTATATTCGAATTTTAATTGTTTGTACGAACTGATTTACAATTTACGCAAGTAGTGTGTAGTAACCCTGACTTTTTTCTTCAATTTATTGGATAAACAAACAACATCACAATAACAAATGGTTATAATAGTGTTAACCTATACATTATTGACAATTGTGACATCGACACCGTTTACCACAAATATTATGAACACATTATTTTTACAGGTGGAGAGTAGTTCCGGATCCGAAATCCGGGTAGGGTTATAAATTAGTAAGTTTTCTCTCAAAAAATTAACAGTAACAGTCGAGTCAGGAAATTGGCATTGTTTTAATCCTGTTCCATGAAAACCACGTAAAGCCGCGCTTTTACTGGAAACGAGGCATTCCATCTTAGTCCTGAGGGGCGACAATCCATCTGTATTTTGATTCTTTAATGCGGATAAATGTTGATGTCTATGGGCTACAGCATCCACTTACATCAGGTGGACTGGGTGCTCGTTTGTCACCCTTATTCTATTAAAAAAATCTTAGGTTACGCAGAGAAACACCGAGCATAGAACTTTTCATAACTCGTGGAGTGTAGATACCATTCCATGGCATGATTACTCCGCGGTCTATGGAAAGGGCTAAAAAAATAGAACGACTTGATATTATTCCTCCAAAACCCAATATACGGTGTTAATGGGAGACTTCAATGCAAAACTAGGCACAAGAGAGAACGGTGAGCTGAAAGTGGGGAAATTTGGAATAGGGCAACGGAACCCAAGGGGCCAGCAGCTGGCCGACTTCATGGAGAAAGAGGGACTCTTTATGATGAACTCTTTCTTCCAGAAGCGGCCCCACAGGAAGTGGACCTGGTCGAGCCCCGACGGTTCGACAAAAAATGAGATTGACTTCATTATGACTACCAAACGACAACTGTTCAGTGATGTCTCAGTGATCGCGAGGGTGAAAACCGGCAGCGATCACCGAATGGTTAGAGGCACACTGAACCTAAACGTTAAGTTGGAGAGGTCTCGTCTAATGAAGTCAACGCTCCGTCCCCCTCGTGCTCTAATCCAAAGTCCCGAAACCTTTCAGCTCGAGTTACAAAACCGTTTTCAGTGCCTAGAAGACTGCAATGAAGTGGACGATTTGAATGAAAAGCTCGTGGAAACTGTCCATGCGGTCGGAGCTAAGTTCTGCAAGACCCGCCGCAGAAGAACACAAAAACTCTCCGATCACACTCTTAATCTCATGGCTGTTACACGGGAGATGAAGCTACATTCTTCAACAGATTTGACAGCATACAGGCAACTGAACAGACAGATCTCCAAATGCATGCGGCGGGACTTACGCAACTTCAATACAGCTCGTATTGAAGAAGCGATCGAGCGGAACCAAGGCTCCAAAGTCTTTGCCAGAGATCTGTCTGCCAGAAAGAGCCAACTGTCAAAGCTGAAGACCGAATGTGGCAGCATCGTTTCCGGGGCACCTGAGATTTTGAGTGAGATTGAGAGGTTCTATGGGCAGCTGTACACGTCATCGTTGGAGCCACACGCAAGTGTGAGTAACGATCCAAGAGCGAGTCTTATCCGACATTATTCCGATGATATCCCGGACGTCAGTCTGAGCGAGATTAGAATGGCTCTCCAGCACCTTAAAAACGGCAAGGCCCCAGGCGAGGATGGAATTACAGCGGAGCTTCTGAAAGCGGGTGGAAAACCGGTACTTGAAGTCCTTCAGAAGCTCTTTAATTCCGTCCTCCATGGTGGCATTACACCGGAGGCGTGGAGCAGAAGTGCGGTGGTCTTGTTCTTCAAGAAAGGCGACAACGCTCTCTTGAAGAACTACAGACCGATTTCCCTTCTGAGCCGCGTCTACGTGCTGTTTTCGAGAGTCATTACGAATCGTCTCGCGCGCAGACTTGACGACTTCCAGCCTCCCGAACAAGCCGGTTTCCGAAAGGGCTTTAGCACCATAGACCACATACAATTATCAATAATGATTGGTTAGTGGTAGGTATAATTATCTACATTATTAGAGAGTAGGCAGAGAGGCGCATCTCCATACCAACACTCTTTCCTCACCATTCCACCTTATATGGAGCATGTGGAGGGAGGACACATCTCCTGCCGCAGTCCTATAATGAAAAAAGTGGGCTCGTGAACCTCACTCGGATCGGCCATCTTAGGCCGCCTCAAATGGCTCCATGACAATGAGTAATAATTCGTAGTGTGGGGGCAACTTCTTTTCAAATCAAGATTAGGTACAATTGCACGCCGTCTAGCGTGAGGGAATGCTCTACTTGTGGCCAAAGTTAATTTCGCTATGTAAAATCGTTCTTATAATTTTAGCTAGACATCAAATCCATATTATTATTAATGTTACAATAACTACAGACATTGAATTATAAGATTAGTTTATTTTCTAATTGATTCACTTTAGATTACATAACAAAAAATGTAATTGAAAAAATATATGGACTGCCTTCCATTGGTCTGTGCGTTGGTGTCTTCTCGCTTAATAGAAATTTAAGCAATAGATTGAGATATATTCTTAGGAGGATCCCTATTGATTTTTGTTATTGAACTCAACACCTTTTAAAAGTTATTAATGAAAGTCGAACAGATTCTGTTTTTTTTTCTTGTAAAATTTACAGCCACTATTTTTTTTTGTCAAAATTAAATGAGATTGAGATGATTTTCCAAAGTTTTTTTAAATAGAATGTAACGGCATACATCTTAGACTAACCTAACATTCTTTAAATAACCTTGATAACTTTTTGGCAACAGATGTCGGTGGGTTGGGGCAGCCTGCCACTTCTTCCGCTGAGATGTGTACTGGAGCATCTGAGCACGGAGGATGCATTGGCAGCGACGTCCGTCTGCCGCCACTGGCGCACCGCCCTTCTTATGTACGAGGGACGCAAGTGAGTTTCGATTAATTGTCCTTAATAAATCTACTATTGGGTAGGACTTTCCAAGAATGCGTCGAATGATGCTTTTCTGGAAAGATTTATTCTCTACTCGCCACGCGAGGCAGTCCTCTTTTTTAGTCATATTTTACCAAAATTTTCAACTTTATTACGTGGTAGAGCCATGCTGCAGCTATATTAGTAGGATAGTTGTAGCACGAATGGGTCGACTCTACCGGGGAAGGACCACACAGTATACCAGCGTAAAATAGCAGCTTGACGCTGCTGTGTTTCATGTGTAGTGTAGTGTAAGAAAACCGGAGACCCTTCTTACTAGATAGGATAGGCATTCCATCTTAGTCCTCACGGGTGACAACGCATCTGCATTTTGATTCGTAATCGAGGATAGATGTAGATGTCTATGGGCTACAGCGACCACTTATCATCAGGTGGACTGTGTGCTCGTTTGTCACCCTCATCCTATAAAAAACTCGGTTTCGTGTATGTTCGTTCGGGTCGAATTTATTAATCTAATTTTTTCGATGAGCTAGACTTGAAATTTTGAACATGGCTCAGAATCGGATGACAATGTAAAATAATATGAAAAAAAACCCGGTAAGTATATTAAAAAAAAATTGATAAATAATGTTATAAATTTTCCTTGTTTAGGTCCTATTACAGATCTATTTATTTATTTATTCACAAATTGCGTTACATGTGACTTAGTGACTAAACAAAACATGCAAGTACTAACAATCACATGCACCTCGAAAGGCATAGCAATAAACAGGAGAGGGGCAGACACTTAAAAATTCTTTTCCTCAATGTATTCATTAATTGAATAATAACTTTTTTAAGTAAGTATATCTTTTAAAGAGCTTATGAATTTATTAATATTTGTTTCGGCTTTTAGCTATTCTGGCAATTTATTATAAATTTTTATTGACATCGGGTTCCTTATCTCGGAAACCCTGAGATTTCATGAGATTTGTAAAATCCAGCCGCATTCCAGAGAAAAATCTAAAAATCCTGATGTCTCAGGACAAATCCTGAGATATGGTAACCCTAGGTCTTGATGACATTATTATGGTATACCTGTTCACAAGTATGACGCATGTAGCCCTTGCCCTCCTCGATCATTTTAAAGAGATTGGAAAACCGGGCGCCGTGAATCAAGCTAGCATAACATTCCTAAATTTACCACATACTAAGATCACTTTAAAACACAAAAAGGTCCTTTGATTGTTCAGTCTATAGTTTCTTCGACATTTTTGAATCATTCATCATTTCTTTCTTCATAAGAATTAACCTAAACTAACCTAACTCAACGCTTTTTTTGAATTTATGCAAAAGCAAATTCGTAATATAACATGGAATCTTGTTATCTTTGATTATATAGACATGTGTAAGATAGAGATGAAACACATATCGCCATTACAAATCAAATATATAATCAAAGCTTGTTATAAATAGATGTACATCTATCCAAAAATTAGGTGCTAGTTTTATGGAGTTTGGAACAGCACGCGTAGATTTATAGCGAGTGTCAAGATCGTGGACACTAATTTTGCAAAAGCTATTAAAATAGTTCTGTACATTCTGTACATAAATAATATTATCCAAAATGAATTGTGATGCAACAGTTTTTGGGTTAGTCTGTTAGTCTAATGTTAATATTGTAATTGTAAATTGAATTATAAATATACATATAATAAAATTTTAACGAGATGTCTGTCTGAAGTTTAGACTGAACACGCATCACGCAAAAACATTTGAACTGATTTGGATGAGACTTTCACTGGCAGATAGCTGATGTTATAAGGAGTAACTTAGACTAATTTTGTGTTAGGAAAAGAATAGGGTTCCGCGAAAAAAAAATGAAAATCAATAAATTCCACGCGGGTGAAGTCGCGGGCAACAGGTAGTATTGTAAATACATGTATACCTACACCAGGGATTCCCAAACTTGTATGGTAATGGAACACAATACTTCCCTTTTATTTTATGGAACAACTCGTCAAATGGTTACATACCAAAGACAGTGCGGTTGAAATATAATATAATTCTCGCTAACTACCTACATACGTATCTATATAACAGTAATGGGTTCTTCTCATCACATATTTGCGCTATTTCAAATTGACAATGACATTACTACAGAGTGACATTATTAACAAGTAAAAATAATTATTCTTTCATACGTAATAGAGTCATGCTGCAACTATATTATTAGTATAGTTGTAGCACGAATGGGTCTGCTCGACCGGGGAAGAACCACACTCACAGAATACCGGCGTAAAATAGCTCAATGCTGCTATGTTTCGTATGGTGAGTTTAGAGAACCGGAGACCCTTTTTACCGGAAACCAGGCTTTCCATCTTAGTCCTCACGGGTGACAACGCATCTGGATTTTGATTCATAGTCGAGGATAGATGTGGATGTCTATGGGCCACAGAAACCATTTACCATCAGGTGGACAGTGTGCTCGTTTATTACCCTTATCTTTTTTTTTTAAAAATTCGCGGAGCCCTAGTGACTTCCACGGAACCCTTTTAGGATTCTCTGACCTACATATACGCAATACACCTATGAATATAAATAAAGAAGCTATGTGTATGTATAATTCAAGGTAGGTACACTTGTTTTCTTCGTGCGTGCGTTTGCGTATGTTGATAAACGACAACAGTTATGCCTTTATTCTCGTTCAAGTATTTCCTTCCGATTACGATAGTTGTAAACATGTTTATTTCACAATGCCTACGTTATGTCATCGGCCGGACCATGACTTTCAGATTTGAACGGCTATTTTTTTTTTTACTTATTGTAGGCCAGTGCTTGACCACAATCCCACCTGATGGTAAGTGGTGATGCAGCCCTAGATGGTAAATCACACTGTCTTATCGTAACAAAAGCCTATTCACTCTTGCCTTGAAGACTCCAAGATTGTATTCGGACGGAAAGGTAGACGCCGGCCTAATTATTCCACTCCTTTGCTGTGCGCATTACAAAAGACGAAGCAATTTTTTTGATTCTAATGCGTGGAATATCGACAACAAAGGGGTGAAGACCCGCCCGTTAACTTACTGTGTTTTCGATTTGTAATCATTTGATATGGAGTTCCATAAAATAAAATGTATTTGGTGGGTGTTCCGTTATCTTAAAAGTTTAAGAAACCCTGATCTAGAAGGCTTGAAATTTTAAGCATAGTACAGAATCGGATGACAATGCAGGAATATGACCTATAAACGATAAGAAACGTGGTACTTATATCAATTTTTTGGTACATAATTAAAAAAAAAACACTTGTTATAGTGGCTTTATTTCTCTTCAAACACAACTGCAGCTGCATTACGGCTTTGCGGCAGTAACATGAGCAAGAGGGTACTACGAGTGTCTAGATGAGAAAGTGATGATTGATAGTTTCGGGACTTAATGGGTTTAGATGCCCTATCACTAACTGCGTAGGGTTAGGTGTTGCGAGATTTTAGGGTGACGGGGGTAGCAAATACTGCCCCAGGGACGTGCTTTTAGCAAAGCGAAGTAGAGTGGGACCTTTTATCTATATTGATAGTGACCACGTCGTTTTCATTAAGTTTATACCACGTTAATAAAAGAGTTGTGAAATGGAGGAGATAGATTATGCATATGCAAAAGGACGTGACACATTATACAATACACAGACTGTGTTAAGTCTGAGGTTATAATGTGTAACGTCCTGTTGATAACTTGTTCAGTGGCGCTGACATTAGGCCACAATAGAGTGAACGGACGGAATAATAAGTGAAGGTCGAAGTCTTAAACATGCTATGGAAGCTTCCAAATATGTGCGTATACATCACAACTTTCAACCTTCTACCACGTAAAATACCTGCTCAACACAGCGTTGGAGGCTTCGGACTTGTCTTTCTCTCATTTTTCCCATCCCATTTCTTTTTTCTAATTCTCTTTTCTGCATAAACTTCATATAATTGTCGAAAAATGTTAGTATTCTACAATAAATTGTAGTATTAACTGTCCCTATCACTATAGCCCGTGACAAGTTCACTGCTAAACATAGGTCGTGTAGAACGGGTGACCCTTCACCTCATCCATCGCTTACTTGCGTGTTTCATTAGGTCGTCCTTCATCTAGCGGGGGTTGCTAAGCACTGCGCTTGCATGTACAAGGCTGCCTCTCGAGAACACTTGCTTTTTTCCCATCAATTCTCGGTTCATTTTCTCGTATACTTCGATGCGGCCGGCCCATAATATCTTCGTTAAAAATGTTATCTCGTAGAGAAATTCCAAGCAATAGCATTATCGCACGCTCGGTAAATTCAAGCTTCCTACGGCCAGCTGTGAAGGACGTTTCGGTTCCCTAAGTCATCCCAGGTACTGGTTGTACACTTTTGTCTTAAGGTTCTGGGATACGAGGTCTGTTCAAAAAGTATCGCGAATTTTATATTTTTTCAAAAAGTATTTATTTATTCATGAATATCTATTTTGTCTCCTTCAAAGTAATCCCCTTCGGATATAATGAACTTGTGCCAACGTTTTTTTCCAATCTTCGAAGCACTTAAAAAAAACGTTTTTCGTGATCTTCTTCAGCTCCTCCTTCGATGCCGTCTTTATATCCTCAATCGTGGCGTAGCGTCGTCCTTTCATGGGCCTCTTCAGTTTTGGGAACAAGAAAAGTCACAGGGGGCCAGGTCTGGGGAATACGGTGGTTGTGGGACCATTACTGAGTTGTTTTTGGATAAATATTCGCGCACAAGCAACGATGTGTGAGCAGGGGCGTTATCATGGTGCAAAAGCCAGTTTTTGTTCTTTCACAAATCCGGGCGTTTCTGGCGGATTGCTTCGCGCAAATTGTGCATAACTTGCAGGTAATACTACTTATTGACCGTACTATCCTGTGGAAAGAACTCATGATGCACCACGCAATCGAAGAAAACTGTGAGCAAAACCTTCACGTTCGAACGAACTTGGCGCGATTTTTTCGGTCTTGGCTCCTGCGGCAGCTTTCATTGGGATGATTATGCTTTGGTTTCCACGTCATAACCATAAACCCATGATTCGTCACCAGTTATGAACCTCTGGAGCTCATTTGGGTCGTCACGGACCGAGTCCAACATCTCCTGAGCAATGTTAACGCGATGCTGTTTTTTGGCCAATAATGTTTTCTTCACTTTATCAATGTTATCGTCTGCTGTTGACGTGCTCGGGCGTCCGGCACGCTGTTCGTCGTTCACATCTTCTCGGCCCTCTGAGAACATTTTCTACCACCGATAAACGTTGCTTTGGTCTAAGGTAGCTTCACCATATGCCACAGTCAACATTCGGAATGCGTCCGCGCACTTTTTTTGTTTTTCACACTAAATTTTATACAGATTCTTTGATCCATTTCTTGGAATAGGTAAAAATCGAAGACGAGCCATAACACATCCAAGCAAAACAGCTGTCAAAAATTAACTAAAAATTTAAAATGGCCAACCTTGTCAGCATAAGTAAGGGACATGAGTACCAACATAAGGCTACAAAAAATCATAAATCAAATATACGTAGCCCGCGGAACCTTCGTCTTACCCCGTTCGAGCCGACCCATTCGTGCTACAACTGTATAATTAATATAGCTCTTTGTTCCACGTTTGAGAATAAAATAAACCTAGCAAGCTAACAGCATAGCAAAGTGGCGAAGCAATCAGCTTTGTAGCGGTTTCTAACAATTGCCGTTGAGCAATCAGTTTCAAAATAGGAGGTTCAGATGCCTGGGTGATCAGTAATCGATTGCTGAAAACAGAATTTGAAAATTCGAAACCGTTCTCGAGATAATCGTGGGACAGACGGACAGACGGACAGACATCGTGAAATCAATAAGTGTCTTCGCAAGCTTCGCCACTTAATAAGAAGTATATAGAAGTCTAATTAAAATGAGATATCACGTTAATAAACTTTATTATGAAAATAATAAAACAAACTATTACAGTACAGTGCAATGATATTATCAGTTGTATTCATTACGGCATTAATTATTTCTCATTAGTTTTTTATTATTGTTATATTAAACTGTCAAGAAGCTCTCAGTAACCAACTTTTGCGTTACAAAAATAACTTTACTGTCAATAAGAAGCTATTTATGTAAAAAAAAAATTAAAAGCTAATACAAATATGTACCTTTTAACTTCTTCGCTCTTGATTTTTCCTCGGCGACTAATTTTATATTTATAATGTTATTGCATGCCGAGCGCAAAGCACGTGGGTATGTTCTACTAACGCCTAAAAATTTAATTTGTTATTCAACATAAAATTAAATTATACACAAAAACAACCTCAGTCTACACTTACTCTCAGGTGGACTATGTCTTAGTTTATCACTTACCGTCTATCCTATCATATCATAGTTGAACATAGGCCTCCCTCATAGTTTACCACATAGGGCGATATTTGCCATAGTTGCCACGCCTGGCCTGCCTGGCTGGTTGGCAATAGCATTTTTTAATTGCTATTAGGAAGACCCATCTTCTGGTTTGTTTCATCTGTGTCGCCTCTTACGACACCCATGAGACGATATGGGTGACTTGATACTCTTACACCGACACTATATGGATACATTTATTATTTGTGACGTGTAAATTAAAGTATTTCGGTAGTTTTATAGGCTATCATAAAATACTGAACAATTTCGACAACTTCTTCAATTCTTCGTGCTAGAGCCATGTTGCAGCTATATTATGGTTGTAGTACGAATGGGTCGGTTCGACCGGGGTGGGACTACGTTCTCACAGAATACCAGCGTAAAATAGCAGCGTAATGTTGCTGTGTTTCGTATGGTGAGTGGAGAGAACCGGAATCCCTTTTTACTGGAAACGAAGCATTTCATCTCAGTCCTCAGGGGCCTGTCAATTAATAATCAAACGCATCTGCATTTTGATTCATAATCGAGGATAAATGTAGATGTCTATGGGCCACAGCATCCACTTACGATCGGGTGGATTGTGTGCTCGTTTGTCACTCTTATTCAATTAAAAAATGCACCTTAAGAACTAAGCAATTAAACTTACAATGTTAACGGAGACGTCGAGTCCGTTCGGATAGAAGGCGTTTAATCGATGCCAATCGATAGGCTGCAAGAGCAACTTCCTTCTTCGCGCGATATTGAGTGTGAGATTCTTGAACAATGTGAGATGGGATCACGTTTCTAAGGCTTCCGTGCTGATGTGGTCGTAATCGACTATGTTTTATACGTGGTAGAGCCATGCTGCAGCTATATTAGTAGTATAGTTTAGCACGAATGGGTCGGCTCGACCGGGGAAGGACCACGCTCTCACCGAATACCAGCGTCAAATAGCAGCTTAACACTGCTGTGTTTCGTATGATGAGTGTAGAGAACCGGAGACCCTTTTTACTGGAAAAAAGGCATTCCAACTTAGTCCTCACCGGTGACAACGCATTTGCATTTTAATTCGCAAACGAGGATAAATGTAGATGTCTATGGGCCACAGCAACCACTTACCATCAGGTGGACTGTGTGCTCGTTTGTCACCCTATCCTATAATAAAAATGTGCTGAAACAAATAAGCTAAAATTAATAACTTCATTAGCCATATGAGCTCATAGGTTCATAGCCAAATTTTAAACTTAAGTTCAAATATATAAATAATGATATAACGTTCTTGTAGTTTTTGGAAATACGAGTAAATTAGACTTCGACTTTTATTTGAAATTATCCCAATATGAATGTGATTTATGGCAACAATGGTATTGCCTACTGATCGACCCTTAATCAATAAAAAAAAACTTCAAACAGAAGGAGGTTCTAAACGGTTTCTTAATTTTTGTTATGCGATATCTTCGCCGATTGTAAAACCATTATAATGAATCTGTTTTTATTAAACAGACTACACTTCGCGAGACCACTATTCGAATTTGAAGACAAAAATTACACTCCCAAAAGTGGAAAAATAGTGGTTGAAATATTTTATATAACTATTTTATAGACCACGTTTGTCACGTGCATGTATGAAGAAGATAATGAATCTGAAAGAAGCGAAAGAGGTATGTAAGGATCGTGACACTTGGCGATCTGTTCTCTCTGGCTACCCCGTCAGGGATTGTGCGTGAAGATAAGTTTAAACGTTTGTCACTGAGTTTTTGTTATTGTTAAAGGGTCCAATAATTATTAAACTCAAGAAAAAAAATACTTCAAGAAACTATAAAGAATATAATAATTTCCACATAATTTCATAGCTTCTGAAGTCGAACTTTAATTTTTCGATACAATTTCTTCGAAACAAAAGTTAGGTAATTAAACTTTTTTAGTAACCCTCAAAGTCGCACTCGCTATTTAAATAACCAAAATGAACTGTTGGGCTAACATTTGAATTCGGGTTCTCAGAATGCTTGTGTTTGTATCAAAGTCTTGTTGTGATTATATTTCGTGAGACCTCGCTCTAATTATTATATAAAGTTTCCATTGCGCTAAGGTGACCAATCATTAAGAAATGCCTCAAGATATGCTATTGATTTTAGGGTGGGCTCGTTTTCGGCTTTGCAGTTCATCTGGGTTGGTGCCTATGTTGTTGTTAATATTTATGCTTATACGTAATGATAATGAAATGTATTTATTAACTTTGTCCTCGAACTAGTATTGGAAAGTTGCCAAAGCTTGGAAACTTCCAAACCAGCAGGTTGTTTAAATTTGATATGACATCATTATAAATTGATTAAATGATTTTGACGGAAAAACATTTTTTCGTAATAATTTTTTTTTCACAGGAAATAAATACTTTTTTTTATAAATAAACAATAAAAAATAAAGTTTTTTTCACTACTTTAATAGTAAATAATATTTTAAATTTTATTTAATTGTAAGTAGGTATTAAAAATAAAAGTATTATGAGGTTATACTTATATAATTTAAATTTTATTGTAATGCAAAAGACGTTTATTTTATGACAGACTGTCATTATGTTAATTAAGTATATAAATAAAATGATAGAGGTGTGCAGTTGTGCGCGCATCACGAAAATACTACTGGTTAGATTTCAATTAGGTTTTCTAAGTTTTATTTCTTATACAAAATAAAGTGATTAATATAAATTTATTAAAGTTTTAAGAAGCTACGATTTTGTAAGCAAAGTATATTTTTGCTTGCGATCTTTTTGATTTTTTTTTCTTCACACATACGAAAACTTTGTTAATATATCAAACAACGCGTTCGAAGTCACGGGTATCAGCTGGTTGAAAAAGAAATTTCTCATTCTCGTCTCCGCATCAGCTGTCTTGTAACTTATATGATGTATTTCATATGGATGTATTTTATAAGAACTCCGTTGCCGGTATTTTCGTATATCACCTGGCATATCCATCGATCCATCAGTTTGTAAAGAGCAATGCTAGAATTAGAAGTCAGTCGTAAAATAAACTTGGCTGCAATCACCAGGCCTTGCACGCAAGTTGGTAATCAGTGCTAAATATTTTACTTAGGATATGCTGACCTGAATGTGGTATTTAGACCTATTGTATAGGTTGGAGAGGGAGAAAGAAAACTAGAGATCGGCCAGCATATTATGGTAAAATATTTTGGAAAATCTAAAAGTGCACGCCTCATGAGTATTCTTTTAATTTTGGTGGAAAAAAGTTACCGAAATAAATCGATTACACAATGTATAAAATCGAAATAGGCTGTATGATACATTTGCCCTTTGTCTTATCAAGGCCTAAAAAATATGAAAATGCTTTTAAATTTTTAATAGCAATTAAAGTTATTAAAGTTGGAAATAATTTTATTAATAAACTACGCGTACTAGGCTACTGATATGAAGTAGGGAACCACTTGATGTAATTCTGAAGCTAATAAAAAAAAACCCGGTCTCGACACGTCAATTTTTTCGAGAGTTATCGTGACCACATACAAAATCAACATCCGGACGTCCACGTAAAAAATTTTTCAAACTTTTTTTTAAATTATATAAGTTGGATTAATTAAGAGTGTTTTCTTGATATATGGCTACTCATATTATCCTATAAGTCCAATATGGTTATGATAGGCGTGCAATAGGTGGGATATTATGGTCCTCAGAGAAAATAAACCACTATTGTCTAAAAATTGTATTTTGTATTGTCAAATATTTAAAATGTGTTATATTATTAAGTGGCGAAGCTTGCGAAGTCACTTATTGATTTCACGATGTCTGTCCGTCTGTCCGTCTGTCCGTCTGTCCGTCTGTCCGTCCGTCCGTCCGTCTGTCCCACGATTATCTCGAGAACGGTTTCGAATTTTCAAATTCTGTTTTCAGCAATCGATTACTGATCACCCAGGCATCTGAACCTCCTATTTTGAAACTGATTGCTCAATGGCAACCGTTAGAAACCGCTACAAAGCTGATTGCTTCGCCACTTTGCTATGCTGTTAGCTTGCTAGGTTTATTACTGTCTATGAATATGTCAGCTTGACCGGGAAAGAACCACGCTCTCATATAAATTCGCGTAAAGTAGCAGTGTATTGAGCTGCTGTTTCGTGTAGTGACAGTGAAGAACCGCAGTGCGTTTTAATTGTTAACGAAGCATTCATCATAGTTTTCATGCTGACACCGCATCTAGATTTTGATTCGCAAACGAGGCTAGATGTAGATGTCTATGGGCCACAGCAACAACTTACCATCAGGTGGACTGTGTGCTCGCTTGTCACAAGTAATCTTTAAAAAAATTGAAGAAGCGATCGAACGGAACCAGGGCTCTATAGTCTTTGCCAAAGATCTGTCTGCCAGAAAGAGCCATGGACTACAAAACCCACTTACCATCAGATAATTATGCGTTTGTTACTCTTGAATAAAAAAAAGATCAGAAAACCGGGGTCGCGTGCTTGTATCCCAATACTATGCGTCAACTATACCACAAGTATTTGGGATATGTACCCTTATTAGGGACGCGTGTAAGGAATGATAGAGTAAGGAGTGACGACTGTAGTTTAATGATGGATTTGGACCTACGACTTTCCGAGTTTGCAGTACGCACCCTAACTGTTCGCGTAATGTTTAAAGGGAGACGTTCTTAAAAGTAATTTACTAACGTTGTCAGCCGCGTTAATAAATTAATGAGTGAAATCCTAACCTTATCAAAGACAGCTCCGCACTGAGCGTTCGGTTGCGGTTAAGCCGCGGGTTCGAACACCGCAAGGAAAAATAGTTCCAGGTCTGGATCTTTGTCAATGTGATGTTTATTAATGTGAACATGTGACATTTTTTAAACATAAAGACAAAGTGACAGATAACAAGGAACTGAAGGTTATCGACTAATGGTGACAAAAGAACGCGAAGCCATCAACACATCTTTTCCTGCATGTGCAATAAGAGTCGGGTTGTAGTGTGAGAATGGGGAAATACCAGGAATGTTTCAAGGTTTCCTATAGATTATGACATGATGCTCATGTCTTAGCGATCAAATCATTTCCAAGGGCCATTAATCATATACTCTTTAGTAGTATAATAACCCTCACTAAAATTTTAACTTAATAAAATTTTTAAACCTTTTGATAAATAAGGAATGCAATATGCATTTTCTGAAACTTTGTTGTAAAACCGTATACATTGCCCCATGAAGGAATTACTGACTCTTTGGAGTCGAGTAACTGGTATAACTAACTTTTGCTTGCTCCTAGTATTTACAGAATGTACATCACTATTTTTAATAAAACTATTTTTGTTTTTGTCTACATACATTAAATTTTTGTTAATATATTGAGAGACCAAAGTGTTAATATAATATATTTTTTTTAATTTTTCTATAAGGGATTCCTTCGGACCTAGGTTATAATTGGTCTTATGGTTCTCTTTTGCAAAACAAAAATAGATTATTGATTGTCATCGCGCGCCCTATTAATACCTAGTATTTACCTGTTTAACATTTTTTCTTTAAATTTAATACATTTCGTTTTATTATCGTTTGAAAGCAAATTGTTGACGTTAAACCGGAATACTACTTTTGATATACCTAGCATTATTCACTTCGTCATATTTTAATAATTGCATTTTCAGTCTGAAAATCAACGAAGTATCATCAGCAAATAAACCAAGTAAGGTAAGCGACTAATATAAACTAAGAACAGGAAGGGGCCAAGAGTTGAGCCTTGAGGGACACCCATAGATACTAGCGATCCGGAAGAACTACTTCCATTAATCACAACTGTTTGTGTTGTTTTGTTTAAATATGATGTTAAAGCGCTATATTTTTTACACCATAATGATGTAGCTTCCTGTTTAATATCTCATGGTGAACACTGTTGGAAGCCTTGTAAAGATTAAAAAATATACCCAAAGCATCCCCTGAATTCTCCCATACACAGAAAATAAAATGTTTCATAATTTTTAAATAAGTTTCATAGTTTTCAAAATTCATAATATGTATCAACTCAAATCGGGCGTCAGTTGTCGAGCGACTGCTTGTATAACCAAACTTAGTATATGATTTAGAATAAGGTCACTTAACTTTGTTTAGCTAGTCTTTTCATTTGATATCCATATCATAGGAGTTGCTGTGGAAATAATAAATCACCATTTTGTAACTTCCGCCATATATGATTAAAATTGGTGGCATTTAAGTAATCGTGCATTCTCACAAGAATCTAACGTGTGCCAAATTTTAGCCCGATCGCTTCAGTGGAAGTGGGTGAAATATGGATTGCAAAACTCCAGGACATACATACTAGTGAAATAAAATATATATACACTCACGCCTGTCACCCAGAGGGGTAAGCAGAGACTATGGACTTCCATTTGGCACGATCCTGACACACCTCTCTCGCTTCCTCCACATCCATATACCTACGCATACACGCTCGTCGATAAAAGGTACTCTTGATTTGGCCCATTTTCAATATATCGCTAATTTGGTCAATAAACTTTCGCCTACGGCGACCCTTCCCGACTCTGCCGTTCACCTCTGCAACATAAATTTGCTTTGTCACTCTTTCCTCTTTAATTCTTTCTAAATGACCAAACCAGCGAAGTATTTTGGTCACAACATTATTTTGCAAACCACAATCTTCTCTTATTAAACAATTTCTCACTCTGTCATTCAGATTCATCCCTAACATACTCCTTAATGACCGCATTTCTACAGCATTTATTCTACTCTCGTGCTTCTTCTGCCACACCCAACTTTCACTACCATACATTAAAGTAGGGACTAATACAGCATTGTGAATTGCCATACGTGCCTTTTTGGACACATTCTGATTCTTCACAATAGGGTGTAGAGTTTCCCATTCACTTTATTTTCTGCAATCACTCATCGTTCTATATCCTTATCATATCTACCATCCCTGCTAAACACACATCCCAAATACACAAACTCATCTACTTGCTCGACCAACTCCCCTTCTATTCTTATTTCACATATCGTTTTACTTTCTTCTCTTTCAAAAACCAGCGTAAAATAGCAGCTTAATGCTGCTGTGTTTTGTATGGTGAGTGTAGAGAACCGGAGACCATTTTTACTGGAAACCGAGGTATTCTATCTTAGTCCTCACGGCATAAGGCTCCTTGTTTACCTACCATTTGAAGAACTTTGTGTATTACTTTCTATCGTGGAAAGTCAGAATGTGTCAAAAAGGCACGCATGACAATTTACAATGCTGTTAGTTCCTACCTTAATGTATATTAGTGAAAGTTGGTTGTGGTAGAAGAAGCACGAGAGTAGAATAAAAGCTGTAGAAATGCGGTCATTAACCGATTCGTTGCGGCACCGATTTTCGACAACTTTTAGCTGTGGCGGCGAACAAATATTTCATGACACGCCTGGCGTGTCAAGTGCCTGGCGTGTTAATTAGGTAACCTAATTAAACGCGATAAAATCCGTAAAAGTAGTTTTTTATGCTTTTTTTACTTGTTTAGACCTAATTAAGTTTATTTGACATCAAACATAAGTTACAAATGGAAGGATACTTGTTTTAGTGGGTAACTACGTGTTTTTTTACGTGTTTTCTTTGAAATGGAGAGTAAGTGACTTTTTTTTTATAAAGAGATTACAAACATTTTGTACTATTTAATATTTTATAAAAAAAATTAAATAAGTAGGTACAGCTAAATCACCCTGGAAAACCTTGGTTTTTATTAAATTAAATTTTCACCTAATAATAATATTTGTAAGTATCAAACAATCAAGAACCTTAATTTGGAAAAAAATAAGGTTTATGATTCATTAATATTTACAAATGTTAAATATTATTCAATGTTATACAAATGTAAAAGTAAAGTCGATTCGAAAACGTCTAAATAGTAAGAATAGCAAAACAAGTGTTTTCAAAAGGAAACAAACGCCGGCGCTATACGGCGGCAGATTGACAAAAGACTATTTATTAGCGAACTTTTTTTATGCATGAACGGTTTCAAACTGTTTCAAGCAAAAATAAACCTTATACCATATCACAAAAGCACATGGTACTTCGTAGGTCTATTCGGCCATATGATAGTAATACGACGGCAGTTCAACCATTTTAAGCAAAATTAAACAATAAGACAAACGCATTGTTTTTTTTTAACAGGACACTTGTTTTCCAGAAATTTATTTACAACTAGAGTTTGTGAGCGATCGCAATGAGTGCTATTATTTGTTACTTATTAGACTTTTTTTCCACAACATGATTGAAAACCCACAAAGTAAAAAGTGTACCATGTACAAGTTAAAAAAAGGTTGTCAACCCCTAAAAAATTCAAATTTTCAAAATATCCAGAAACGAAGCCGCATGCATGAACTACTTGCAAAATAATGAATATTTTGTTCTGGATAAATTTTCCAAAAACGCAATTTGAGCGAGTTATAACGATTTTTAAAAAGACACGACTCGTGTGTCATACGCCACATGCAAAAGTAATCCATGGCACCTGGCGTGCCATCCGCACTCAACCGGTTTAGGAATATGTTAGAGCTGAATTTGAATGACACCAAACGTATTTAGTACTGATTTAGCCATCTTTTCATGTTTTTGGTGGGATATTAACCTCAAGGTTCCTTAGTTTGTTTATGATTATGGCAGGTGGAAGGAAAAGGGGAGATCTCCTGCCGGGCAAGGTGTTCTGCCCGGGGAGCGGCCAACGCTCCGTGTGGTAGTTCGGAGCTATTCTATATATATTGCTTTAATTTCGGAACTTTGTTAGCGCGATTTAGGCGTCGATGTGTTTCGCTTGTGGTGCGACGACAGCGCCGCCACATCATCCCCCTGCTCAGACCGGAGGTCGATAGTGCAGTTTAGATGTCGACGAATTTGCAAGTGCCAGGGAATTGCCTTGTAAGTCTGCGGTGAGACGAGAAGAAGGCAAGTAATCTGCGAGAGTGCCGTGGAGCAGAGGCGAGCAGTAAGGCTCAGAGCCGTACCGAACACTGTAGCGCAGAGAGTAGCTTGAAGGAACAGTAAGCATTATTATTCCAGTGCTGGGATGAACCTTTGTAAACCTAGATGGTTTGCAGAATGTGAAAACTGCAGACAATATCTGCTCGGGAGCGAATGAATGGGGTACTTGAGGATGATGATGAAGGTTTCAAGGTGTAGTTTCCGAAGGTTTGTTGGTTGCGTGTTCATATCACGTCGGGGTCACCACTATGGCGGGTGGAAGGAAAAGGGAAGATCTCCCGCCGGGCAAGGTGTTCTGCCCGGGGAGCGGCCAATGCTCCGAGTGGTAGTTCCGAGGTATTCTATATATATTGCTTTCATTTCGGAACTTTGTTAGCGCGATTTAGGCGTCGATGTGTTTCGCTTGTGGCGCGACGACAGCGCCGCCACAATGATGGTAATGTATATTTATATTATACATTGAATTATGACAGGACAGTGGTTGACAGATAAAAATTTCACATCAGCAACGGCAATCTCTCACCTTGAGTTTGGTTCCGCAAAGTACTGCAGTTGCTGTTAACGCTATTACGGAGGCCGTACGTTTAAAAGGTCAAGGCGTTAAAAATGCAAAACATATTCTTATAAATCATAAAAACATAGTATTTCACTGTCGTAATCTTTTTCCCATAAATATATGAATTCAGATGTAAATACCAAATAAATTATTAATAAACGTTTAATAAAACGTACTCCTGCAGACTCTAAGGCGCTACACAAACGTGGACACTTTGTTACCGACACGGCACACATCATAGGAAGCCGTAGTTGCTGTGTCCGGTAGCGGCAATTGGACACAGTCGCCGGTTGCTACTTCTGGACACTGGTAACAATTCGTTGTTTATTTTCCATCAGTTTCACCTTGGATGCTGATGGAAGAACATTACCTGTGCTTGTTGTGTTGATTACACGTTGACGTAGACGTCGTCCCGGTCAATATTTACAGGCAAATCAACCACGTCAATGTTAGCGCCGTACAATTGTAAGGAAATTTGCTTTGTGTTGCTTGTGTCTTCAACTGACGACCTACACCTAACACTTTTTGATTGGCGGTCGGTACGAAGGAGGTCAAAAAGTTCGCGGAATGACAGGGAAGGATAATGAAGTGAAACATAAAATATTTTTCCTTTTCAATGTATTCTCCCTCAACCCTAATACATTTATTAGATCTGTCATATAACTAATTAATACCGTCTAAAAAAAAAGTTTGTCTTGGGCGTCAAAATAGGCCAATTCACTTCATTATCGTCGCCAAATGTTTTCCCACGCAGTTCTTTCTTCATTTTTAGAAACAAATAATAGTTGCTTGGGGCCAGTTCTTGGTTGTAGAGTGGGTGGTGCAGTTGTTCAAAACCGCACCGGTGAATGGCAACCGTCACAACATGGCTTGTGTGTCGTGCTAAAGGAGCACGCCTTTTGTAAGCTTTCCTCGTTTTTTTTTTCTTTAATAGTTTCTTTTAATTGATCTAGTAAAGAAGCGTAGTATTCTCCCGTTATGGAAACACCACGTTCCTTATGATCAATCAATAGGATACCTTCTGTATCCCAAAAGATCGTCGCTATGATCTTTTCAGCCGATTGAGACACCTTATACTTCTTAGGGGGGGGGGGGGGGGCTTTTTTAAGCCACTGCATCGACTTGCTTTGACTAAGTTCATAATGGTGAACCCAAGTTTCATCGCCAGTTACAATTCGGGCCATAACTTCCACCCTTTGCTCTCCACAGCGGTCCAAAAACACGCGACAACTTTCGACGAGCTCGTGTTTTTGATGCGCAGAAAGCATTCCCGGAACCCATCTTACACAGACTTTAGACATGACAAGGTGTTGATGTAGGATGTTTAAAATTGTTGTTTCTGATACTCTAGCTACTCTAGATAGCGAGGCTGCAACCTGATTTCTCTTTAGCCGGGCATCTTCCGATACAAGTCTTTCAACTTTCGATTATTTCTGGCGTGGTAGCCTCAATCGGCCGTCCAGGTCGGGGGTCGTCTTCAATGAAATCCCTCCCTTGTTTGAAAAGGGCGTGTCATTTATAAATCATGGTTTTTCCAGGAGCAGAGTCCCCAAAAACAGCTGACATTTCTTGAAAAACGATTTAAAGTGTCTTTCCTTGTTTGGTGAGAAATTTAATGACGGCGCGATATTCAATTTTCTCCATAGTGACTGGTTTTTGCCGATTGACTTGTTTACTCGTTGATAACTCAAAAGCTAATGACCCGATTAGGCTGAAACTTGGTACATTTACAATGAGTCACTCAACTAGCGCCTACCTGGATGTGTAAACTCACTCTAGCCAACCCCGCCATTCCGCGTACTTTTTGACCTCCCCTCGTATGTGTCAAGTTGAAGCAGCTGGACACAAAAAGTGTCTTCGTCTGCGCAATGACTGAATTTCATATTGATTACATGAAAATAAAATATTCATTGGTAGCTTGTATCCCACACAAGACACAAAAGTGTCTAGGTTTGTGCAGCGCCTAAAGCAAAAAATAAAATAATAATATTCACATAATAATTTCTGCAGTTGAACATATTGTATCGAAGAATTTAAGTCTCGACTTCATTTGCTATTATGTGGAAATTATGTGTATGGTATTTCTTAACAGACTTCGAAAAAAAGAGGAGGTTCTCAATTCGAATGTATTTTTTTGTATGTGTTACCTCAGAACTTTTTTTCTAGGTGAACCGATTTTGATGATAATTCATATAAAGATCAGGATCTGATCAGTACTTTTTGATTTATCCTTAATAATGCGTATTGAATTGGCTTCAACTACATTGATGATGTTTTTCATTTTATTTAAGAACTAGCTGTTCCCCGCGACTTCACCCTCGTGTAATTTAAGATTTTAATTTACTCCGCGGAACCCTAATTATTTTTCTAAAATATAAGTAGCCTAAGTTACTCCTTATAATATGAGCTATCTGCCAGTGAAAGTCCCGTCAAAATCGGTCCAGTCGTTTCGGAGATTAGTCAGAACAGACAGACAGACAAAAAATTAAAAAATTGTCTTTTTGTTATAGATAAGAATTTCAAATTATTGCAATTCATACAAATGTGAACTTTAATAACTTGAGAATAAACTCGGTTTTTGAATTACAAATACTGTTGAAAAGGTCCTAAAATTACCTTAGTTGTAATAGAAATAAAACTTTTTAAGATGGGAATTAAGTTCAAAAATGCAAAGCAATAAAAAATCCTGCTCCGCAACCGTGCTTTATTCGGAGTGTATCAAATGAAGTTATGAAATTTTATTTTTATTATTTGTATTTATATTATAATGAAGCTCAAAGATGTTTTATAGGTCCAGATACCGTGTTGCGAACACACCGCACCGTTCATAGTGATGCCAGCCTTTGATTCATGTGTGCGTGTGTACCACGTGACGCGCATATCTTACGTACCATGGCTGCATTAATGTGCGTGACTTCGGTAATAACAGTGCGAATCGATTACCCAAAAAATGTGGGAGATTTTATATTTCATTCATATTGACGTACCTATTGATTCTACGAGTATAAAATGTGTGCGCGAGGCGAGTGCCTTTGTGTGCATGTGTGTATGGGGAAATGGTTGGTTATGTGTGTTTTATGTAGGTACGAACATCGCACAAAAATATTGAAGATATGTAATAAAACCTATAATTAATGTAGCAGTTAAAAATATATAAAAAAGCACAGTAGATATTTATGTACATAACATCTTTATATATAAAAATTACGTGTCACGTTATTTTTCCGCGATGGACTCCTAAACTACTGAACTGATTTCAATGAAATTTTGCACACTGTGTGCAGTTTGGTCCAACTTGAAAGATAGGATAGTTTTTATCCCGATAAGTGATCCTCAATTTTTTATTGCGTATTTCAGGAGTTTTTTTTTTGGGAAAGCAAATGGTCGTTCGATAAGGCAGAACAACGTCTTCCTTGGCGGCTAGTATATTTATAATCTATTTTTATTTAATATATGCAGGGCACTACACTCTATAGGTTGGGTAAAATCTGTAAAATTAGACCGTTTAAAACCCCTATACAGATAAACTTTCCGGTTGATCATGACATTAAAAAATGGTAAAACCATTTTTGTTTATATTCTACTAAGCCAGCGCCTATCTACGATCCCACCTGATGGTAAGTGGTGATGTAGCCTTAGATGGTGAAGCGCACTGACTTAACAAAAGCCTATTCACTTTTGCCTTGAAGACACCCACACTGTATTCGGATGGAAAGACAGATGCTGGCAACTTATTCCACTCCTTTGCTGTACGCATGATGAACGACGTGGCGAACCGTTTGGTTCGAATGCGTGGTAAGTCAACAACGAAAGGGTGGAGACTGGCCGAACGTCTGGTTGTCCGATGGTGGAAGGGAGAGGGGGGAATTAAATTATGTAACTCCTGCGCACACTCTCCGAAATGCATCCTGTAGAAAACCGAAAGGCTGACTACTTTACGTCTGTGTTCGAGGCTGGGAAGATTGGTTTTAACCAAATTCGGTTCACCAATAAGCCTCTTAGCACACCTTTCTATTGAGTCCAGAGCTGCTAGGTGGCATTTTGCAGCATGCCCATATATGGCAGCAATACTCCATGCACGACCGGACTTCCGCTTTATAAAAAGTTAGCAGCTGTCCCGGCGTGAAGTATCGCCGCAACTTAGCAAGGACTCCCAGCTTCCTTGCAGCTGCTTTGGCCTTGGACTCAATGAATCGCCCGAAGTTCAAATTTGAGGATATTTCAAACCCTAACATCTGCAGGCGGTCGGTATATTTTAATGATACATTTCGGAAAGAAGGAGGCAAGGTGAGCTGGCTCCTTTTTGCAGTGAAGAGACACGCTTGTGTTTTGGAGGCGTTGAACTTCACAAGATTGGCATCGCCCCAATCGGAGACTGCCTGTAGTGTGAGATTCATACGCTCTACCATAGCTTCGGACTGGATTTGATCCCGACTGGCCCGAGGACTTGGTTGGTATCTCTCAACAACTGTGCTATCGTCTGCATACCCATAGATACCGGGCATAAGCAGATCATTAATATGCAGCAGGAAGAGAGTTGCGGAGAGAACGGACCCCTGAGGAACACCCGCGTTAGTCGCCATAGGATCGGGTGAGCACCCATCGACGACGACCCGGAGAGACCGTTCACTCAGAAAGTCCTTTACCCATTCAAACAGACCAGGGGATAAGCCGTACGCTGGAAGCTTAGCCAAAAGGCTAGTGTGCCAAACTCTGTCAAAGGCCTTCGAGACATCAAGGGAAACAGCAAGTGCTTCCCCACTGTTCTCGAGTGCCTCGCCCCATACGTGTATACGAGTGTTGCCTAGTGTGTATATTCATAGACTAGGCAACACTCGAATATTATTACTTGTTATTGACATTTAGCTTTCGTATTCTTTTGCAAAGAAATACACCATAAAATTGTATACTTATTTATGAAAAGTGATGTTCTTATCCTTATCTCTTTTCCAAGAGTAATTTTTACATGATTTCACATCACAAACAGTCATTTTGCGAAATTAAAAACACCGGTGCGTGACGTACGTTAACAGTGAACGTCGCTGGCGTAATGGAGGAACGATCGAACGAATACACCAGTATTGGCGCCTTTGAAATGAAAGCGTTTTAGGCGCGCGTACACGGTATCTGGACCTATAAAACATCTTTGAATGAAGCTATAATGACGTTTTTTTTTTCTTTCTAGGGAAACATTGAAACTAAGAGTGAAGCAACTGGACAAAAGCATGTTCTTGACGCGCCTGTTTAGAAAATACACGAGGCGTCTACACATCTACATTGACTGCAGCGAAGCAGAGCTTGAGGATTTTATTAACTATGTATTACCTCAGTGAGTATAAACAATCAAGCTATGTAAAGTGTAAATGGACGTATCATCGAAGGCTAACGAACGTGCGGCAGCCAACGCCGAATTCCTTAATGTTCGTTGGGCCAGTGCGCACGCACCATAATGAGAAGCAAAACGCAGGTATTTACTAGATAATAATTTCGGAATGTCTATGTATGTATATATACCGTTACCGTTACAGCCTATTAGAGTCCACTACTGAACATAGTATCCCATCATAAAACTGCCTTCCCCATAGATTGCCTCATATGGGGGATATTTGCCACGCTTGGCAAGCGGGTTGGTATCCGCATTTTTCTATTTTATTAAGTGGCGAAGCTTGCGAAGACACTTATTGATTTCACGATGTCTGTCCGTCTGTCCCACGATTATCTCGAGAACTGTTTCGAATTTTCAAATTCTGTTTTCAGCAATCGATTACTGATCACCCAGGCATCTGAACCTCCTATTTTGAAACTTATTGCTCAACGGCAACCGTTAGAAACTGCTACAAAGCTGATTGCTTCGCCACTTTGCTATGCTGTTAGCTTGCTAGGTTTGTTCGTTATAAGAAGACGCTGCAGCCCAGCTCCTAATTTGTTTCCCACTGTCGTGTCGCCTCTTACGACACCAATCGAATGATATTGGGTCTATGTAACTATGTATATCGTTATTTAATATGCACGCTATCGTATTACACGCTATTTCTGTTATATAACCGTGGTGCTTCGACACAAAGGCATTGATTAAACACGTTCCAATGATAAGATGTTATTGTATTAGATTACTATAACTATTTCACGTTATTACGTGAAACAGTTATAGCAATCTATTTCTATTCTATTTCTAGTCTATTGGTAAGAAGACTATTTTTCTGCTTTGGAATTTGCAAAGACATTTAAGTAGTAGAACTATATATTTAAATCTCTTTGGGAATTTGCTGCCTCTGTCTTCTTTGATACTAGTCTATTTCTGCTATTAATCAGCAGTAGGGTTGCCTGTCCTACTATATTAGGCGTCCAAATACTACAGTTCTAAAAAATATATAATAAATCAATTTATGTTTACCATTTGCAATAGGTCTTAAGATGAACATGGACAAAACAAAAATCATGTTTAACGTCCATGTCACACCTATGCCGGTAGTTGTTGGGAACACCTGGGACAAATAGTCCGATTAGGTAAGTCCAACTTCGACCGAGAGGTCAATCGACGGATTCAACTCGGCTGGGCAGCGTTCGAGAAACTACGACACATCTTCTCGTTAGACATACCTCAAAACCTGAAAACGAAATTGTACAACCAGTGCGTGTTGCCAGTGATGACTTACGGATCTGAGACGTGGTCCTTCACTGCTGGCCGTATGAGGAAGCTCAAGGTCGCTCAGCGAGCTATGGAGAGGGCTATGCTCGGGGTTTCTCTGCGTAATAAACTTAGAAATGAGGATATCCGCGGTAGAACCAGAGTAACCGACATAGCCCAACGGATTAGTAAGCTGAAGTGGCAATGGGCCGACCATATAGCTCGAAGAACCGACAACCGATGGGGAAGAAAGGTTCTCGAGTCGCAGCCTCGTACCGGTAGGCGAAGTGTAGGGCGACCCCCCACTAGATGGAGTGACGACCTGGTAAGACATGCAGGAATTCGATAGATGCAGGTGGCTCAGGACCGTGCTTTGTGACATTCCTTGGGGGAGGCCTATGTTCAACAGTGGACTTATGAAAGGCTGTATTGATGATAATGATGATGATGATTTGCAATTTAAAGAATAGCAACCCTATTTGGGAATAAATAAATAAGAATACAAAAATTTTATTTGAACATAAAAATATTACAATAAAAATGTTACATTGAATCCCATAGGCTCTCAAACTAGTGTAAAACTGTGTTACAGGAGCCAGTGGCTTCTCCCATAACATTGCACTTTTAATTTTTATGCCTTAACATAAGATACATTATAAGTTATTAAACAGAATTTTTTACGTTGTTTCTCATGCTGCAGCTATATTATAGTTATAGCACGAAATCAAGAATCAAAATATAGATGCGTTGTCACCTCTGAGGACTAAGATGGAATGCCTCCATTTTAAGCTGGTATTCAGTGAGAGAGTGGTCTTGCCCCGGTCGAGCCGACCCACTCGTGCTACAACCATAATATAGCTGCAGCGTGGCTCTACCACGTATAAAATGCAGTTGTTTATAGGCGGCGGTAATAACTTACCCACCATAATATGAGTCGCATGCTTGTTTGCCCCCTTTCATATAAAAAAAGTAAAGTAAAGTTGCAGCTTATTTACGTCCCACTGCTGGGCACAGGTCTCCTCTCATTTCTGAGAGGGTTTTAGGGCAAGGAAATGTCCGCCGCGCTGCCCCAATGCGTGTTGGCGAACTTCACATATCTTCGAAATGTTTTGTTTTTTCTCAGACATGCAGGTTTCCTCACAATATTTTTTACTTCACCGCCTAGCACGTGGTAAATCAGCACTTAAAATTGCAATAACAATTTCATTGGTGCCGGCGGGGATCGAACCCGGGTTGTTCGAGTAATGTAAAGCTTACAGCGAGCGCTAACCATCTGAGCTACCACGGCTCTGTATATTAAAAAAGAAAAAAAAAGAATATAAAAAAAGTAAAAAAGTATATTAAGAAAAGAAAAGTATTTTCATTAAAAAAATTGTTATTACCTAAATACACATTGCTCATGTGTCTGGAATGTTTGTGCACGTTATATTTTCGTTAGGGAAAGTCGATTTGAATTCTGTTTTGAAACGACGAACGATAAATAATTTGAAAGCAATGCTCTACATACATAATGAGATGGTACCTTCGCTTGTGTAGCACTGCTAGCAATATTGTTATATAACCTCGATGGTTTTGAACATTTGAGTGTTGAACGTCAATATAAGTAATCCCATTCAGGGATTTGTGTATGTATATTCGATTAAATATGCAATAAACCTAGCAAGCTAACAGCACAGCAAAGTGGCGAAGCAATCAGCTTTGTAGCGGTTTTTAACGGTTGCCGTTGAGCAAGCAGTTTCAAAATAGGAGGTTCAGATGCCTGGGTGATCAGTAATCGATTGCTGAAAACAGAATTTGAAAATTCGAAACCGTTCTCGAGATAATCGTGGGACAGACGGACGGACGGACGGACGGACGGACGGACGGACAGACGGACAGACGGACAGACATCGTGAAATCAATAAGTGACTTCGCAAGCTTCGCCACTTAATAATTGGGAAAGAACCACGACCGCACAGTCTACCAGCGTAAAATAGCAGCTTAATGCTGCTGTGTTTCGTATGGTGAGTGAAGAGAACCGCAGACAGTTAACTGGTATCAGGCATTTTATCTTAGTCCTCACGGGTGACAACACATCTGCATTTAGATTGTCAATACACTTACTATCATACGGACTGTGCTCGTTTGTAAGCCTGTGGGAAGAGAGTAGAATTAAACAGAATTAACACTCATTACTCCTATACAAAAATCCTCTACCAAGCATGACTAATATAAGCATTGTATATGCTATTGTAAGCATTTTAAACGTGGTAGAGCCATGCTGCAGCTATATTAATTGTATAGTTCTAGTACGAATGGGTCGGCTCGACCGGGGAAGGAACACGCTCTCACAGAATACCAGCGTTAAATAGCAGCTTCATGCTGCTGTGTTTTGCATGGTGGGTGTAGAAAACCAGAGACCCTTTTTACTGGCAATGAGGCATTCCATCTTAGTCCTCACGGGTGACAAAGCATCTGCATTTTGATTCGTAATCGAGGATAGATGTAGATGTCTATGGGCTATAGTAACCACTTACCATCAGGTGCTCGTTTGTTATTCTGATCCTATAATAAAAAAAGACTAGTTGATAAATAGTTACGTGAACCACTAATCCCCCATACAGGATAGGTATCATAGTTACCATGCTTGGTAATAAGATTTGCAACGCAGTAAGCAACTGCCTAGTATATTCCTATTATTGTTTCTTACAATATCTATTTAATGGAAACATTCTCATAAGCATTAAAATATTATAATGATAATACATTAAGTATCTTTTTATTTCTAGATTCTTCGACACGCAGAAGTTGATTGAAGTGATATTCATAGGTCCGAGCTACATAAAACAGAATCACCATGCACCATTGGTTAAATTAAAAAGGTAACCATTTACCTTCGTTATAAATAAAGATGCAAATTTTTTACACTATATTTTTCTTAAATTTTTTTTTGTTATAAATTGCATAATTCTAGGATTTTCTCATATATCGTGAAGGTGTTTTACAAACATATGTGGTAGAGCCACGATGCAGCTATTTTAGTTATAGCACGAAAGTGGCTCTCAGAGAATACCAGCGTAAAATAGCAGCTTAATGCTGCTGTGTTTTGTATGGTGAGTGTAGGGAACCGGAGAACCTTTTTACAGGTAACGGGACATTCCATCTTAGTCCTCAGGGGTGACAACGCATATGCAACATGAACATGGACAATTCAAAAGTCATGTGGATAGGTGTTCATGTCACACCTATGCTGGTAGTTGTTGGGGACACTAAGCTCGAAGTTGTTGACGAGTATGTTTACCTGGGACAGATAGTCCGACTAGGTAAGTCCAACTACGACCGAGAAGTCAATCGACGACTTCAACTCGGCTAGGCAGCGGTCGGGAAATTACGGCATATTTTCTCGTCAGGTATTCCTCAAAACTTAAAAACTAGACTGTACAACCAGTGCGTGTTGCCAGTGATGACCTATGGAACTGAAACGTGGCCCTTCACTGTGGCCGTATGAGGAAGCTCAAGGTCGCTCAGCGAGCTATAGAGAGGGCTATGCTCGGGATTTCTCTGCGTGATATACTTATAAATTAGGATATCTGCAGTAGAACCAGAGTTACCGATATAGCCCAAAGGATTAGTATGCTGAAGTGGCAATGGGTCCGCCATATAGCTCGAAGAACCGAAAAAAGGTTCTCGAGTGGCAGCCTCGTACCGGCGGACGAAATGTAGGGCGTCCTCCCACTAGATAGAGTGATGACCTGATAAGACATGCAGAAAGTCGATGGATGCAGGTGGCTCAGGACCGTGCTCTGCGGCATTCTTTGGCGGGAGGCCTATGTTCAGCAGTGGACTTGTGAAGGGCTGTAATGATGATAATGATTATCATTCCTAATTAAACAAAATAATTCTTTCAAATTAAAAACGTTACAATTATTTTTACGGGGCAGCAATGCACCGGGTACCAACTAGTCTTCATATAAATAATTATTCTGTACGTGTGTTTGTCACTGAACTCTCCTCCTAAACAGCGCGACAGACTTTTATGAAATTATTTGTGTGTTTGAGTAGGTCTCTGGATGATTTGGATTCATAATTAGACCCGGTAGGTGGCACTATTGTTTAGACCCAGAAATCAGTCGCGTGAAGCCGGGGCGCATCGCTTGTCCTATGTGTATAAAATTTCAGTAGCGCTTATAAGCATTTTTGTATTTGCAGGAAAATAACAGAAAGCTTGCTGTTCAAACACCTCCACTGCATACAGAGGTTGGCGTTTATGGGTTGTGAGATGAGCACCGCAAAGAATGTCGAAAACGAGAAGTATACGGTAAATTACTTTCAACATTACAGCATACATTACATGCACTCGTGTTAAATTCACATCTCTAGTGGTTATCAACCGAACTCAACATTTGATATCGTGGGGCTAGCTTGTTATAATGTAATAGATATAATTTGCTATAATTTATATCAATGCGCAAAAGAAAATCTTGTACCAACACATAAACTATACGCTTTATTAATTCAGACTGTTCAGTTTACACCGAACACATTATGTACGCGTAGGCATTTTAGTTTAAAGTTTTTATTTAAGTCAGTACATGTACGGACGCCAACATTGTCTCGCGTGTGCTCACATACATAACATTTATATATATATAATATTATAACAATATAATAAACATTTTGTGTATATTTTAAGTAACATTACATCAAAAGGTGTTGAATACCACAAACATCTTTTTGGTCCTTCGAGAATAACATAACACACACACCCTCCTCACACTACACACACTATACTTACACTATATGGCTCGGCCACACTGCTCTTCGCGCTGCCGCAATGTTCCCCTCTCTGTCCACACACTGCTCTACTCACGCCAATAATCGCAACGCTGGAAGTTTTGGCTGGAACTTGAACAGTGGAGCATAGCTGCTCTTGTATTATTGTTTAAATAATGATTTGAAGTGGATTTTGATATGTAAAAGTGGTGCGGTGTTGTGTATTAAGTGTCTGCGCATGTGAACTATTACTGGATAAGGTGAAACAAGTGCGCTAATGGTGATATGATTCTCAAGATAAGGTGTCTGTCTGCTTAGACGCATTGAGATACCATCGCCAATTGTCAGCTGTCTGCTGGCTCAAGTTGCCGTCAAAATCTCCCAAGGGCTGCGCAATGTGACGCATCAACATATTGTGAAGCAGTGTACTATGAAGTATAGTTATACATTGTAACTTCAGGTTCAGAAGGGCTAGAACCCAGAGTCGTAAATCCAGTTATTAAAAAAAAGCAACGCTCCGCACTAGGTCGCTCGCTTTTGCAACACAATGGTTAAAGCAACTGTGGCAGGATGCGCGCTATATGCATATTTAGTACTAGCTGTTCCCGCGACTTCGCTTGCGTGTTAGGGTTTTTATGTTTTTGCGCGGAACCCTTCTTTTACTAAAATAAAAGTAGCCTAAGCTACTCCTTAAGAAAACAGCTATCTGCCTGTGAAAGTAGTGTCAAAATCGGTCCAGCCGTTTCGGAGATTAGCCGAAACAAACAGAATCTGTTATTTTAACATTACAAACAGAAACTTCAATTTTATTTATTTGTATAGATAACTAATTGTATCAATGCCATAAAAAGATATGTATATTACTTACTTTGATCTTCAAAAGAAGCACAAGGAAACTTATTGGATTTGTGACTGCAATCAATAGCATAGTTATTTAGGTATACGTTAAAAGAAACACTGAAAAATTTAGAAATTTGTAATCACAATATCTAAATATGACCTTTTTTTTTGCGGATGGAAAATCATCTAATGACGCTTTTCGCTCTGGGTGGAGCGGAAGGGAGTGTCAGACTTTTACTGACTAAAAACCATCCGTGTTCCTTCAGTGCCCTTACGTTCCGGAGCCGCGGTATCTCTTTCGAACAGCCCGCAGCCCATCTAAATATGACCTAGAATGTTGATTTTCAACATGTTCAAAAGTATACCTATTATCACTTAACCAAGTAACATGTAATTTTTATTTTTAATTTTGTTAGAACTGGTACAACCTACCTTATCGCCAAGTACCCGCTTGACGTTTAGTTTCGAGACAACCTGTATATAGTATAATGCGTATTTAATCGACTTCGACTACATTGATGATGTTTTCATTTTATTTATATTGAAGTCGGTCATACAACATTTTTAATTCTACCATTTGTTTATATAAAGTTGCACATGTCGCTGTTATTTCGCCTTATGCCTCCACCATACGGTGAAGTAACTCATTACCAGTTACCTTTCAGCACAAACACTTCGACTATTACTCGAGGCCGCTCTCGTTCAGCAGCGTCGCGCACCCCGCCGACACCGTGCTCTCCAGGTGCAATGTTGGCTTAATGGTGTTCTCTACACTGCAGGTAAGTATTGTGTCCGAAATTGATTTTGTTTAAGGAATAAGGGTGATAAACGAGCACACAGTCCACCTGATGGTAAGTGGATACTGTGGCCCATAGACATATACACTTATCCTTATTTAATTCATACATAGAAATATGCGTACATATACACCTATACTGGGCAAGCCACTAAAAGCGTCTTAATTATAATAGAAAACAAGTGACATATTCAGAAATTTTGTATTAATTTTTCTTAATATACTCATTATTTTTATTGTCTTTCATTGTCTTACACCGTCATTCGATTCTGAGCTATATTCCAAACTTTTAGCCTTAACTTATCAATAAAGTCACGTAGTAGAGCCACGTTGTTGTTTAGATTAAAGAAAATCATTGACTATTTTTTTCATCGTATCAAATTTTCGATTTAAAAAAATACTCCGTACGGCCAACGAGAAGCGATACCAAATTTAAATAAAACCAATGCATCGTTATTGGGAATAGCAGGGATGCGTAACTTTTTGATAGTTAGATTATATATTTAAGTAGACAATATAGTTTTAAAAAATGTTTAACAAACCAAAAAAAAAACTCTTTATAAATTTTGTTAAAATTTGAATTATTGTATAATGTAGATTTAAATTAAATAACGAGAATAATAATAATGTTTCTGAACATCGCAACTGTGTGCCCGGTGTTTGGTAACAGGCTTGCCCCCCTGTTACATAGGGACTTAAATATTTCAGGCAAAATGTGGGTAATGTCTCTGCCTACCCCTTAGGGGATACAGGACTGATGATATGTTATGTTATGTTTATGGAAATGAGGATCTGGGGGCACGGCAGTGCCCCCGCCAAGTCGAGCAAAAAAGCGGCACGGCTGTACCATCCTTTTCTCGAAGCAATTCAGGCCATTTCCGAAACCCTATAACTTCGTTATGGGTAAAACTAGAAGCCTGAATTTTACTAACCAAGTAGACATTGTATAAACTCGGTATATTTCCAATTTCATTAAATATGAACCAGTAGTTTAAGAATTATAACTAGTCAAAGTTTCTTAATTTTGTCACTCACTGACTGACCGATCATCAAAACTCTGAGGCACTTCTAGCAGACAGAGAAACTTCAAATTTGGAATGCAGTTATTGTTTGATATATAAATCAAGGAAAAATTAAAATATTTTACAATTTCGGTCCAGTTTTCGATATACACCAACTGCATAAATAACTTTGTAATCCCATATAATCATATAATATTACAAAGTTATATTTGCAGTGAATGAATCAGTGTACCTATATATGTATAATGGAATAATAGGTGTAAATAGCTACCTAGATATAACTATCTACAAAAAGAAATGAGATGCCATCAAAAACATAACTTGTAAAAATAGCCAAGTCTCGCAACTCGGTTCTTCTACCGTAAAAAGTTTTGAGATCCATGTAATACCAAGTCGGTTAATTTATTCAGTCCATAGATTGATACATAGATTGACTTGGCAATCGCACTAAACAATCTAATTTAATATAATATGTATTTATTGTGCGATATATTGTTTTCATGCGATTGCCAAGTCAATCTATGTATCAATCTATGGACTGAATAAATTAACCGACTTGGTATTACATGGATCTCAAAACTTTTTACGGTAGAAGAACCGAGTTGCGAGACTTGGCTATTTTTACAAGTTATGTTTTTGATGGCATAAAATATATTTTTTGAGGAAATCATTGTTTATTCAGTCAGACGCCGTTTCTTCTGAGTCTGTAGAGTCAGAATCAGTCTGTAACACGTATAATAAATTTATCCGTCACGTTATCTACAATAAAATCAATTTTGAAAAACTTATCTTCTTCTTTTGGAACATGCTCCATACATTTCTTCCACAGATCAGGCGTGACTTTCGCCATACCGTCACTTAGTAATGCTTTAACTTTAAATTTAACGTACACTTTTTCTTTCTTTTCGCAGTATTGTTTCTAGCTACTGCCCCTTTACATCAGCCCAAATCAACTCAATGTGGTTTAATTCACAATGATAAGTGGGAAGTCTTAGTACCTCGACGCCGTATTTCTTTGCTAATTCGTCTACGAGGTATAATTGATATTCGTCCTTCACCATATTTACTTTATTTAATAATTATATTTTTATTTCCTTTTCTAAAATAATAATAAAATAATAAACTTAAATGGCCTTCCGAATGTTGGCGAACCCGTCTTGACCCTGACATGTTTTTGCCGGGAAAACGAGACATTACGACAAATACACAAGATGAAAAGAGATAGATAATAGATTGTCAATTCCACAGTCGTTTTTAAGGTGAATGACCTTTAATATTGCTGCTAGTTGGCCGTACCATACCATAGATCTCTTCTGGCATAGCTATCTATCTATGTGATCTTTAAGTTTGATTTCCATCGGTTCATTTCAATCACTAGCCCAGACAGACAGACAGAAACAAAAATTAAGAAATAGTTTCTTATGTCTTGATGACATAAAAATAATCGGCTCAGCTTAATAAACACCAATTATTTCGATTTTATAAACATAAACTTTAATTTTATTTATATGTATAAATTAAATTACTATACCCAATTGTGCTTCAACTATTAAGTTACTCACGTGGGTTATGACGTTATTAATTTTAGCGTATTTCTTACAGCACATATCAGTCGATTACGACCACATCAGCACGGAAGCCTTAGAAACGTTATCCCACCTCACATTGTTCAAGAATCTCACACTCAATATCGCGCGAAGAAGGAAGTTGCTCTTGCAGCCTATCGATTGGCATCGATTAAACGCCTTCTATCCGAACGGACTCGACGTCTCCGTTAACATTGTAAGTTTAATTGCTTAGTTCTTAAGGTGCATTTTTTTATAGAATAAAGGTAACAAACGAGCACACAATCCACCCGGTCGTAAGTGGATGCTGTGGCCCATGGACATCTACATTTATCCTCGATTAAGAATCAAAATGCAGATGCGTTTGATTATTAATTGGCAGACCCCTTAGGATTGAGATAGAATCCTTCGTTTCCAATAAAATGGGTCTCCGGTTCTCTACACTCACCATACGAAACATAGCAGCGTTAAGCTGCTATTTTAAGCTGGTATTCTGTGAGAGCATGGTCCTACCCTGGTCGAGCCGACCCATTCGTGCCGCAACTATAGTATAGCTGCAGCATGGCTCTACCACGTTTTTTTAACCGCAAGCATTTTCTTTTAACCTCGCTTTATTCCGAAGTTTAACATTAGTTAGCGATCATATAATATATATCATATATTAATGTAATAATATTTTTAATGAAATATTATAGTAGCTGATATGAAGATTTTGTATCTAAAAATTTTTATGCACAATATCCTATATACAATCCAAATGCCGTAATCATCGGGGCTCACACTTGAATATAAATACCTATATACTAGCGCCATCTATTATCTATCTACGGAAGCGGTTGCGATGTATATCGATATGAAAATTTGGCGCGCTAAATACATTGTTCTTTATTTAATACATTTCCATAGATGTCGCTACATGGTACCGCTAAGTAGGATTGACGAAGTTATTGGGCTCTAGTACTACTCAAAGCAAAGGAGAACTCACTTCACGTTTTTATAAAATAATATAAATATGTATTGTTATGAAGCACACATATTTATGAATTGGTTTTAAAAGGATTCGAGTGTTAAATTTATTGGTTTTCTTAAGTGGTTTGGCGATAAACTAATGCACTCGTATTGCGCAGTCAAGTGTCATGTTTATTCCACTTTGTGTATAACTGTAATCGTTGTTCCTCACTCTTCCTTTGATAAACTTATATGAAGCTTAGTTGAAATTTTTTACGTGGTAGAGCCATGCTGCAGCTATATTAGTAGTATAGTTATAGCACGAATGGGTCGGCTCGACCGGAGAAGAACCACGCTCTCACAGAATACCAGCGTAAAATGCAGCTTAACTCTGCTGTGTTTCGTATGGTGAGTGTAGAGAACCGGAGTTTTTACTGGAAAAGAGGCATTCCATCTTAGTCTTCACGGGTGAGAACGCATCTGCATTTTGATTCTTTATTGAGGATAGACGTGAATGTATATGGGTCACAGCAACCACTTACCATCAGGTGGACTGTGGGCTCGTTTGTCACCCTATCCTATAAAAAAAATGGTTATCGGAAATATTTGTAGTTTTAATGGCATAATTTTATTAGTATATTCTTTAAACAATAAAATAAAAGAGATGTTTTCCATTATTATTATTATCACAAGTTTACTACTGAACATAAAGAATGCCACAAAGTGCGGTCCTAAGCCACATAGTGTTTAACTCTAGTTCAATTTCTCTTTCAGATTGCTTTACCAGCTCAAAAGCTGAAAGATGTGATGGATAAGGTTCTAGTCGAAGGATTGACGCTCACTTCGTTGAAAGTCATGTTTTGCAAAACGGTAAGTATTTTAGAGCACTTCAAAAGGAAGAGTTTCTCAATTTAACCGTGTTCTTTTTTCGTATGTATGTTACATGATATCTTCTACGGTAAATCGATTTTTATTATTCTCTTATTCGATAAGTTATACTTCTTCATCATTACAGCCCTTCACAAGTCCACTGCTGAACTAAGCCGCAACAAGGAATGCCACAAAACACGGTCCGGAGCCACCTGCATCCATCGACTTTCTGCATGTCTTACCAGGTCGTCACTCCATCTAGTGGGGGGACGTCCTACACTTCGCCTGCCGGTACGAGGTTGCCACTCGAGAACCTTTCTTCCCCATCGGTTGTCGGTTCTTCGAGCTATATGGCCGGCCCATTGCCACTTCAGGATACTAATTCATTCGGCTATGTCGGTTACTCTGGTTCTACTGCGGATATCCTCGTATTTAAGTCTATCACCCGGAGAAACGCCGAGCATTGCCCTTTCCATAGCTCGCTGAGCAACTTTGAGATTCCTCAAAGTCGCTCAGCGAGCTATATATACTTCTTAAAAGGGATTCAGTAATTTCCATACACCATCTGGAGACGAGGCTTTAATCTTCTCCATCTCTAATTACGAATACATTTCACTTTGATGAATAATTATGTAATAGTCTTAACTTACAATGTCTTCTGTTGGTGTTTTTATGGTTCTAATTAAATTAAATAAAATCCACATGTTTACCTTATCTATCAAAAGGTTTCACAAATATTTATTAAGCAAAAATTTACTACTAAAGAGTACATGACTGATAATATCATCAGTCAGCTCATTCCTCAGGGAATGAGCTGATCGCTACCATGCTGTTTCTAAATGATTTCATAACAATTGTATAAATATTATATTGTAAGTTATGTTTTTTTTTTAAAAAGAACGTCCTCTGGGTCTCTTGCTGTTTCTTCTCGGGACAGAGTTTTTTACCGAACCAGTGGTAAAAGTTAAAAATGACTTTCAATAAAAATTACATGTAATCAATCTATACAAATAAATAAAATTGAAGTGTCTGTTTGTAATGTCAAAATAACAGCTTTTTACTAAATCCATATGAATGTATATACGGTACTTATAACAAAAATACAATTTTTAAAATGTTTGTCTGTCTGTTTGTTTATTTGTTCCGACCGATTTCGACGGGACTTTCACTGGCAGATAGCTGATGTTATAAGGAGTAACTTAGGCTACTTATATTTAAAAAAAAGAATTAGGGTTCCGCGCAACATAATTAAAACCCTAAATTACACGCGGGCGAAATCGCAGAGAATAGCTGGTATTGAATAAAAATGATTCTATTCTATTCTATTCTACTCTTCTCGAACGACATCCACGGGACGAAAGGGGATGATGGATTTTTTTACGTCGCCACCGAACACTTTTCCAAGCAATTTTCTCTTTTAATCTTCTCTCCTCTTCTCTATTCTTCACTTCTAATAATAATATCTTCTAGACCGAACTTCGGTCACGGCGGCCAGTCTCAACGGTGACTAGCCATCGGCGCAGAACAGGATTACAGTGCCCAAGTGTATGCGCAAGCACAGGTGCACTCTATTCCCTCACTCTCACTCACTCCTAAGCATAATATGGTAAATTTGCGTTTAAAACTGCAATTGATAAATTCATTGGTGCCGGCTGGGAACGAACTCTAGTTTCTCGTGTACTGTGAAATTTACAGGCTCTGTAAAATTTATGGCTCTATAAATTAGTTATGACTACATACATAAAATTTTACTTGTATTAACTCCTACGAAAAGTTCGAAGGTGTAGTGGACACACGACAAGCTAGCGATGCTAGTTAGACATGGTATTTTTGGTACATTTTGTCAAATTTAACGCAATAGGTATCATCAAATCTAAATCTGTTCTCCCTTTTTCTACCGAATTCAAGTAAGGAGGTACTCAATTCGACTGTATTTTTTTTTAGTATTTTTTTATGTGTGCTACCTCATAACTTTTTTCTAGGTGAACCGATTCTGATGATTCTTTTTTTTATTTGCAAGCTGGTACTCCTCATGTGGTCCCATATAAATTGATCAAGGTGTGACCAGTAGTTTTTGAGTTATCCTTAATAATTAATATTGAAGTTGGTTGTACTAAATTATTAATTTTACCACTTGTGTTTACATTAACAGCTCAATTTTATTTAATAGTTTGCTTGAGACGTGCGCAATAGCAATGGATATAGATTGGATTCAGAAGTGACTATAATTATTCTACTGTGGTTTTTAGGAAATTTTAGTATCTCTATACAATAAACATAGTATAAAACAAAGTCGCTTCCCGCCGTCTGTACGCTTAGATCTTTTAAACTACACAACAAATATTGATGCGGTTTCACAATAGACATAATAACTCAAGATGAAGGTTTTTATGTATAATACATGCTTCTTATATATTATATAATTCTTCAGTCCGTGTGTATGTGACTGAATTCCTCCTAAACGGCTGGACTGATTTTGATGAAATTTTGTGTGTGTGTGCGTGTGCGTGTGCGTGTTCGTGTTCGTGTTCGTGTTCGTGTTCGTGTGCGTGTTCGTGTGCGTGTGCGTGTGCGTGTTCGTGTGCGTGTTCGTGTGCGTGTGCGTGTGCGTGTGCGTGTTCGTGTGCGTGTTCATGTGCGTGTTCGTGTGCGTGTGCGTGTGCGTGTTCGTGTGAATGTGCGTGTGCGTGTGCGTGTGCGTGTGCGCGTGCGCGTGCGTGTGCGTATGAGTGTGCGTGTGCGTGTGCGTGTGCGTATGAGTGTGCGTGTGCGTGTGCGTGTTCGTGAGTGTGTGCGTGTGCGTGTGCGTGTGCGTGTTCGTGTGCGTGTGCGTGAGCGCGTGCGTGTGCGTATGAGTGTGCGTGTGCGTGTGCGTATGAGTGTGCGTGTGCGTGTGCGTATGAGTGTGCGTGTGCGTATGAGTGTGCGTGTGCGTATGAGTGTGCGTGTGCGTGTGCGTATGAGTGTGCGTGTGCGTGTTCGTGAGTGTGTGCGTGTGCGTGTTCGTGTGCGTGTGCGTGTGCGCGTGCGCGTGCGTGTGCGTATGAGTGTGCGTGTGCGTATGAGTGTGCGTGTGCGTATGAGTGTGCGTGTGCGTGTGCGTGTGCGTATGAGTGTGCGTGTGCGTGTGCGTGTGCGTGTTTGTGAGTGTGTGCGTGTGCGTGTGCGTGTTCGTGTGCGTGTGCGTATGAGTGTGCGTGTGCGTGTGCGTGTTCATGTGCGTGTTCGTGTCCGTGTGCGTGTTCGTGTGCGTGTGCGTGTGCGTGTGCGTGTTCATGTGCGTGTTCGTGTGCGTGTTCGTGTGCGTGTGCGTGTGCGCGTGCGCGTGCGTGTGCGTATGAGTGTACGTGTGCGTGTGCGTATGAGTGTGCGTGTGCATGTGCATGTGCGTGTTCGTGTGCGCGTGCGTGTGCGTGTTCGTGTGAATGTGCGTGTGCGTGTGCGTGTGCGTGTGCGCGTGCGCGTGCGTGTGCGTATGAGTGTGCGTGTGCTTGTGCGTATGAGTGTGAGTGTGCGTGTGCGTGTGCGTGTTCGTGTGCGTGTGCGTGAGCGCGTGCGCGTGCGCGTGCGTGTGCGTATGAGTGTGCGTGTGCGTGTGCGTGTTCGTGAGTGTGTGCGTGTGCGTGTGCGTGTTCGTGTGCGTGTGCCTGTGCGCGTGCGCGTGCGTGTGCGTATGAGTGTGCGTGTGCGTATGAGTGTGCGTGTGCGTGTGCGTGTGCGTGTGCGTATGAATGTGCGTGTGCGTGTGCGTGTGCGTGTTCGTGAGTGTGTGCGTGTGCGTGTTCGTGAGTGTGTGCGTGTGCGTGTGCGTGTGCGTGTTCGTGTGCGTGTGCGTATGAGTGTGCGTGTGCGTATGAGTGTGCGTGTGCGTGTGCGTGTGCGTGTGCGTATGAATGTGCGTGTGCGTGTGCGTGTTCGTGAGTGTGTGCGTGTGCGTGTGCGTGTGCGTGTTCGTGTGCGTGTACGTATGAGTGTGCGTGTGCGTGTGCATGTTCATGTGCGTGTTCGTGTCCGTGTGCGTGTTCGTGTGCGTGTGCGTGTGCGTGTGCGTGTTCATGTGCGTGTTCGTGTGCGTGTTCGTGTGCGTGTGCGTGTTCGTGTGAATGTGCGTGTGCGTGTGCGAGTGCGCGTGCGCGTGCGTGTGCGTATGAGTGTACGTGTGCGTGTGCGTATGAGTGTGCGTGTGCATGTGCATGTGCGTGTTCGTGAGTGTGTGCGTGTGCGTGTGCGTCTGCGTGTTCGTGTGCGTGTGCGTGTGCGCGTGCGCGTGCGTGTGCGTATGAGTGTGCGTGTGCGTGTGCGTATGAGTGTGCGTGTGCGTGTGCGTATGAGTGTGCGTGTGCGTGTTCGTGAGTGTGTGCGTGTGCGTGTGCGTGTGCGTGTGCGTGTTCGTGTGCGTGTGCGTGTGCGTATGAGTGTGCGTGTTCGTGTGCGTGTTCGTGTGCGTGTTCGTGTGCGTGTGCGTGTGCGTGTGCGTGTTCGTGTTCGTGTGCGTTTGCGTGTTCGTGTGCGTGTGCGTGTTCGTGTGCGTGTGCGTGTCCGTGTGCGTGTGCGTGTTCGTGTGCATGTGCGTGTGCGTGTTCATGTGCGTGTTCGTGTGCGTGTTCGTGTGCGTGTGCGTGTTCGTGTGAATGTGCGTGTGCGTGTGCGTGTGCGCGTGCGCGTGCGTGTGCGTATGAGTGTGCGTGTGCGTGTGCGTGTGCGTGTGCGTGTGCGTATGAGTGTGCGTGTGCGTGTGCGTGTTCGTGAGTGTGTGCGTGTGCGTGTGCGTGTGCGTGTGCGTGTGCGTGTGAGTGTGCGTGTGCGTGTGCGTGTGCGTGTGCGTGTTCGTGCGTGTGCGTGTGCGTGTGAGTGTGCGTGTGCGTGTTCGTGAGTGTGCGTGTGCGTGTACGTGTTCGGGTTCGTTTGAGTGTGCGTGCGCTTGTGCGTGTGCGTGTGCGTGTTCGTGTGGGTGTGCGTGTGCGTGTGCGTGTTCGTGTTCGTGTGCGTGTGCGTGTTCGTGTGCGTGTGCGTGTGCGTGTGCGTGTGCGTGTGCGTGTTCATGTGCGTGTTCGTGTGCGTGTTCGTGTGAATGTGCGTGTGCGTGTGCGTGTGCGTGTGAGTGTGCGTGTGCGTGTGCGTGTGAGTGTGCGTGTGCGTGTTCGTGAGTGTGCGTGTGCGTGTGCGTGTGCGTGTTCGGGTTCGTGTGAGTGTGCGTGCGCTTGTGCGTGTGCGTGTGCGTGTTCGTTTGCGTGTGCGTGTGCGTGTTCGTGTGCGTGTTCGTGTGCGTGTGTGTGATTAAGTTGATTAGAGTATGGTGTAGATTCACAATTGGATTCGGTAGGTGGCGTTGTTGTTGAGATCCAGAATACAACCGTGCGAAGCCGGGGCGGATCGATAGTTTTTAGTACCAGGGCTCGAATAACAGTATATTATTCGAAACGTTTTCGCCAGAAATACCTAAAATTTATTTGTTTCGTTTATGTTCGAACGGAATCATAATAAAAACGTTTTTTACCATTCTTGGCCCTGCAATACGAAACAAATAAAACCTTATAGGTTTAAACTTGTCGTGGCATGTGCCATTCTTCCTGCGGAATAAACTGTTTTTTACGTTTTCACATCGCTTTCTCATTTCGTTTTTGTTCCGAACAAAATTTTACCGTTTAATATTACGGAACCGTCCCTAACGTTTTAAAAACCTTATTTTTAATAACTTTTCCGAGCCCTGGTTTGTACCATATTTTAACATGATAAAATACATCAAAAATACAAGTGAGGCGTTTGCAGTTTTAAATTAGACGATCTCTACCCGAAGCAAAAACACGCTGCGTGTTATACGAGTACACGCTGCGTGTTTTTCCTTCGGTTCGGTTTTTTGACCGCACATCTTTTGTTTCAGTTCCACGCACCACTTCTGAGGCACATTGTGAGTCTTTATAAGTCGACGTTGCGCGAACTGGTATGGGTTGACTGCCCCGCCGATTCTTCGGACACCCATAATAGAGTTATCAAAACCAGCCAGGACGATGAGGTGACTAATTTAATTGCAATAACTTTACTGGTTTTTAAGTTTAAATCATTTGTTACAGTAGCTATTAAATAATATAAAGAAGAAGAAGAAAGAAAATAAGTTTATTTAGTAACACATTTTAGCAATTTGCTTACAATAATAACATAGTGTTGCGCGCCACTATTAATGTCTTGTACATGGCAACACTAGTTACACTAGCGCCCTCTAATGTCGAGTAGCAGAACTAGGAGACTCATGATCCTTCTAGAAGTTTCGGGACCGATATGTACCCGAACATTCTAGATGTCGCTACAGTAGAAGGTTCCGGAAACTATCTGAGGCCTTATATAAGGCCGGTATCGACCACGACCGAGTCAGTATTGAATTGGCGATACAAGAGAATACTTCGAAGCGAAATATCGGCGAGCTGTATTTTATTATTAGTGTGATTTTAAGTTGTAGTGTTGTGTAATTAAATAGTCAATTTTGGTAATACAATCGGCAGTTTTTAATTGTCTCGAACCCCAAGCTCGTAACAATATTATAAATTTGATAAATGGTTACTAAAATGGTACCCAACTCAGCATAGTTTTGGTTCTGACAAAGTGCTTTGACGCTGATCTTCCATGAGTGCCAATAAAAATTCAGCCATAACTAAACTTAACAATAGTCATTATTATACAATTTTAAGTCAATATGCACATATATATTTAAACCATACACACGTATACACCATCACATACTTATTTATAATAAATTAATATAATGAAAGTAGGAATTACTTAAATAAAAAGATTTTTTTTTATAGAATAAGGGTGACAAACGAGCACACAGTCCACCTGATGGTAAGTGGTTGCTGCGGCCCATAGACATCTACATCTATCCTCTATTACAAATCAAAATGTAGATGCGTTGTCACCCGTGAGGACTAAGATGGAATGCCTCATTTCCAGTAAAAAGGGCCTCCGGCCACCTGCACTCATCAAGCGAAACGCAGAGGTGAACCTCTACTTCACGCTGGTTTTCTGTGAGATCGCGGTACCACCCCGGTTCGAGCCGGCCCATCCGTGCGACAGCAAAAGCTGCCGCGTGGCTCTACCACTGTTAAAAAGACACTGAAGGTGATGAAAATACACTGAAGACTGTAGATAAGATGAAATATACCACACGGCATATTGCCGTACGGCACTGTCACCGCTCCGCAGTAACGCATATTAACGGAACTACAAAAATGTTGCGCAAATATCGATAAAATATTGAAGTTTACAAACAACTCTCCATATAACAGGCTGTACAACACGGAGTGTATGTAGGCCTGTGTCCGGTGAACACATTGCCATAAGCAATTCTTTGGGGACTTTGAGGTATTTTATGTAAACAAAATTTCTATGATTTTAGACCCCCCTATATAAAAGTCAATATATAATAATTCAATTATCCTCTCTGGGCTCAGTATGCAAGTTTCTACGTCATTAATAATTGTAGCTCATCCTCACAATTTAGTTTTAAAAATATTTTTATTGTTTTATATCCCCCGCCCCCGGGACTCTTTGTCAGCAAAAAAGAGTTAACACCCCGCCCCTAAGCCTGCTTACGTACCTAATACTTGAACACCCCCTAATATGTTTTAGGTGTTTTTATTTACAATTATTGTGATTTACTGTCACCAAAACTTCAGTTCAAAGTTTTATTTTGTGTTGAACTGTGGAAATATTGAAGATTACGTTTTATTTTATTTTATATTTAGAGGAGAATGTAAGACTAGAAAAAAATGAGCATACAATTTACAATACAGTAGCTATTATTCTTCAACTGTAATATCAAATTACTGTTAGCACCAAAGATCTAGAATAGTATTTTTTTTTATAGGATAAGGGTGACAAACGAGCACACAGTCCACCTGATGGTAAGTGGTTGCTGCGGCCCATAGACGTCTACATCTATCCTCGTTTGCGAATCAAAATGCAGATGCGTTGTCACCCGTGAGGACTAAGATGGAATGCCTCATTTCCAGTAAAAAGGGCCTCCGGCCACCTGCACTCACCAAGCGAAACGCAGAGGTGAACCTCTACTTCACGCTGGTTTTCTGTGAGATCGCGGTACCACCCCGGTTCGAGCCGGCCCATCCGTGCGACAGCAAAAGCTGCCGCGTGGCTCTACCACTGTTAAAATTTTTTTTTTAACAATTTAATGGAATAGAATCGAATTTGTTGGATATTTGACGATGTCGAATAAGTCACAATTATGTAAATTTAATATGAACATCCGTTAAGCTGTTTGTGCTTGATTAACAAAAATATCCAAACATTTTCACAGAATTTCACACAATATATTTTATTATTATAGATAAATTATGTGTGTTCAATATATGTGTTTTTTTTAATTTCCAGTACGACGTGTGCAACGTGAACCCCTTGATACTGATATGCTGGCTGTGTGCCCAACTTCAAAGGCTTGTTATACACGGTATGTATATAGTGTGAAAATATTTTACGTTGTTATAATTATGGTAATTTCAACCTTACCTTAAGAACCATAAGGTTCACGAAACTTTATTTTTTTGGCAATTCGTAAATATACTCTTTAAGACCACGTCGCTTATGGTCAGAAGTAATTATACATAGATAACGGTAATTGCTAGCAAAATATCCTTTTATGTCTTGTTTAAGCTAATATTTTTTTATTGATTCACCAACCTTCAGACAAAAGGTCTTTTGATAAGGATGCTAGTAATTTGAAAGTTAAAGCTCAGAATAAATAATAGTACAAGAACAGAAGGATCACTCTCTTATAACAAACATGCGAGTTCAAACCTAGTTACAACATTGCTAATGTTCATAATACTTTGCACGCCTCGGAAGCACCATCAAAATGCACCTTACGTCCACGTACGAGTGTCCGTATCACTTAGCCCGTTACGCGCCTTTGTTAAAGTCACTCCTACTGTAGGGTTAGGTGTTGTGAGACAAGAAATTGAATCCTTTGGTATTAGTTGGTTTATAGTAGAATACATCGAGGGGTGATGCAATGTATTAGTATTTTTTTTTTTGCTAAAAAAGAAACGTTACGGTTTTCTCCTGAATCTTGGAGGCAGTTAACAAATATAAATTGGACAAGGACAAACATCTAGACTCGGAACAGTTATTTGCAAGCCATACAAATACTTGTTCCGTGCGGGATTCGAACCCGCGGCCCCAGTGTTGCAACTCATTGCTAAGTTACTGCCGTCAAATCTGAGGAAGGTTAAACATCGAGGAAAATTAAAATTATAACAACGTGAACGCTTTTGAAACTCGGATAAATTTACCTACATACCATTTTTAACCGACTTCAAAAAAGGATGAGGTACTCAATTCGATTGTATTTTTTATGTGTGTTACTTTAGAACTTTTTTCTAGATATATCGATTTTGATGATTCTATTTTTATTTGAAAGCTGGTGCTTATAATTTATACATCCCATATAAATTCGATCAAGATCTGACCAGTAGGTTTGGAGTTATCTTTAATAATGCGTATTAATATTGAAGTCGGTTGTACAAATTTTTTAATTTCATTAGTTGTCTCTCTTCCCATCTTTTAAAAAAAAATTACCTCTACACTAGGATTTTCTCCTGTATCACAAGGACAGTTTACGTACATAGAATAGACCCAGAACAATAATTATTTGTAGGCCAGGCTTGTTCCATCTCCGGGATTCGAACCCACGGCCCTTAGCGCTGCAAGTCATTACTAACCCACTGCGCCACGGAGCCGTCACTTATTTGTTTCACACTTTTTGCTATTCACAAATAAAGCAATACACGGCAAGGAGAAGTGCTGCTATTTTCAATCTCTTTTATCGACCAAGTGGTAAACTGATAATTGCATTAATACTAGTACTGGGAGGTCTACAAAAATCGAAATCTGTGAAGCCGTGGTCGGGTCGTTAACCAAATAATAAATTTGTAACTATGGCGCATCTTTGCATGGGATTGTTTATCTAGTTTTTTTTTATTTGTGATCGATGCATGGCGTAAGTAAGTACCTAATTATTTAGATCTAAATAATCTAATAAATAAAATAGAAATAATAATAATATATTACTTTTCGGTACCTTTAGGAACAGTAAATAATGAAAAGTCGATATTCCTATTGTTATTTAAGCACCCACATGCTATGCAGTACCTTTCGGCTTTTTAAGAAACCATACTTGAATAAAAACTCAAAAATAAATATCAATAGTGGCTAAATACTTCAAGAGAAAAATACTTTTTTATGTTAAAGTAAGGCGCGCGTCTACTCGAGCGCGCGCGTGACCACGCAGTGTAGGTATATTTTATTCCTAAAGCGCGAAGTGAGACAGGCCTGGTTATAGCGCCCATTTTGCTAAAGCAACATCTGTCAAATTTGTTATGAATTAATCAGGAATCTATGGCAAATCACATAGATGGTTATAGCGTTGAACAAGGCGTGCAAGTTATCAAATTTTATTATCAAAATTGTTCAGAAAAACGTTCCAAGCATTATGTAGTTTTTATCCTTGCTACAACCTGCCCCCGAGTCGACTATTCGACATTTGGTGGTCAAATTCGAATCATCCCGTAAGAAAAATGATCAGCCAACAACCGTACGTCTCCGTAACGCAAGGACCTGCTGATAACAACGCTGCAGTGCCCGAGAATGTATTGTAAAATTCATTTCTCATTCTTCAGAAATAGTCAATTCCCGTCGTTCACAAGAACTTGGCTTTTTTGGAATTTTGCAAATTTTGCGTCGGGAGTTTGGTCATGTCCGTATAAAATTTAATTGACCCTGGAACTTAAGATAATCGACCATAGACAACGCCGTGTGTTCGCTGCGTTGGCTCTGAAGTAGTTAGAAGTTGATGAATGGATGGGTAAACATGTAAAATTGTCGGTTTTGGGACGATACTAATCCACAAGAGATATATCAACTCCCGAATACATCCTGAAAAGTCATTATTTTGTGCGGATTTCGGTCTGGCGGAATCATCGGTCCGTATAACTTAAACTAGACCAACTATTATTTGACCTATCAAGAAAGCATAAACATGATACCAAAATTGTCTTCACTGGTGACTTTAACATTAACACTTTAAAAAAAGTAATATTGCAAACTTTTTTAGCGATTTATGTTGTAATTATAAACTAAACATACATATTAATGTACTAACTCGCAAACTTCGTGTATTGACCATGTCCTTAGCAGTATCAAAGACGCTACTGCCAAAGTGATTCCCCTATATCTATCGGATCATGACACCGCACAGCTTAGAAGTTTTCCAGTTCGTCAATCTTTTGAACCAAGGTCATTTACTATATTGAAAAAGGAGTACAGTTATGAAATCTTCCGCAAATTCAGGGAGTGTCTAGACAGTATGACTTGGAACAAAATATACACGAACACTGATCTCAACACGGCATACGCAGGGTTTTATGATGAACTTTGTCTATTCTACAATCTATGTATCCCAGTCAAAAAATTTGGATCAATAATTCTAATACATATAAACCAAAATAGATAAGCAACGGGCTAAAAACTAGCTGTAAAACAAAACGGTTATTACGTTTCAGATACCATAAAAGTAAAGCGGAAAAAAAAATAAAAATGAATATTTAAGGTACTCCAAGATTCTAAGCAAATGCATTGACAATTAAAAAAATATTCTAATATGAAATTTATTAATAATAGTAAAAATAAAAATGAAGCGACATGGACAATAATAAAAAATGAAATCTGTTATTTCAAAGTAGATGATAACATTTCTGAAATAAATTTTGAGCATAAGATATTGAACAATCCTTCTGACATAGCTGTGGCTTTCAATAATTATTTCATTGAATTGACAAATTTTAAAGATGCGACAATGACTAATACAGAACGAAATAAAAATATCAAGATTATGCCAAATTCAATGTTTCTTCTTCCAATGACTAATGATGAAGTAAAAAAAAAATTATTAGCCTAAACAACACTAACTCCGAGAGTTTTGACGGAATCTGTACAAGAATTATTAAAGAATATACTAAAGAGCTTGTGCCCATCTTAACACACCTTATAAACCTCCCATCATAGAATTATTACCCAGTAGAAACGTAGTCTAGCACAAAACACAAGCGTTAAATTGATGCAAGGTCATTATGTTAGTAGGCGCGAGTCGAATGTGGCTACGCTCGTCACACGCACATATACACGCCATTCAGTGATACCAGTTTCTGACATTTGCAATCTAATTGTGCAAATCACTATTTTATTGATTACTTTTAAATAATTGATATAATAAAGATTACGTATTACGTACGAAGACGTATTTTATAAGAATATAAAATGGATTAAAATAAACACGATAATGATGGTGCCAATATAACTTTTTTATACATATTTTAATGGTACAAAAATATAGAAGTAATATAATTTAAGAATATTATTAAACACAATTAATTTGCTCGAACACAATAAGCACATCGTGTAATGTTTTATTTTAACCGACTTCAAAAAAGGAGGAGATTCTCAATTCAGTGAATATTTTATTTAATTTTACCTCAGAATTCTGTAATTTCTAAACCGATTTAGATTTTTTTACTTGAAAGGATATACACACATATTGATCCAATATATACGCTGAAATTTTAATGGTCGTTTTCCCGAATTAAAATGATTTTGTCTTGGTAGTACAATAGATTTATTATAGTAAAAATGATTAGGATGCAACAATGGCAGATTTACAATTTAGAAAAACAAAACTCAAATGCGATCTCAAATCAATAACAATATCTCGCAAGTAAGTCGGGCGTGCAGGCTAGCTTATGACGTATTACTATAATAAAGTCTGAAAAAAAAATAATTCACTGGACGTAACGCAGTGTTACGTCTATCGCACGCGCTACCGCGCGCTGCACACACAGTGAAGGGCCACTAATAAATGTTCAGAGCATGAACTCTCAAGCGTAGTGATACGACATAAACTAGTCTGGACGCCCGACTAGCTCGTGAGGTATCACTATTGTAAATCTGCCCTTTTTTAATTGTAATATTTTTTATTTAATAAATTGACTCTATCAAGACAGTATAATTTGGCTGCGGGAAAACAGCCACTAAAATTTCAGCATGTATATACGAATTAATCTAGAATCGTCTTAGAAATCAGTGTACATACATAATTGATAACCTCTCTTTTTTGGGAATTGGTTAAAATAGACTATGTTTGGGTGTAAAATGAAATCTGGTTAATGTTTGGATGTAAAATGATATCTGGTTAGTAAAATCATTCTTATTAATAATCTCTCGATGTTGTAAATAAAAAAAAGGTTTTATTCTGTACTCTAATACGTCGCCTTAGTCAGTAAACAAAGCAATTAATATAAAATAGTTGCGTTAAAATTGCGTCGCCGGATCACGATCAGCTGATCACTCCGTATTAGTTTTAAACAGGCACCCATTGTTAATATTATGTTAATACTTAGAGAATCTATATATAAACATTTGAGTTTTACACAGAGCGATCAATCAGAACGTTTTAAACACAAATAGAAATAAATATTTTTAAAAGAAAATTGTAATTTTTTTCCCCACAACTAGCAACATTTGTATTATGATAGCTTAGGTAAGTATTTTTTTAGTTTTACGTACTTATAATGAATTATATATATAAACTTATATGTGAAATGTAATACCATCACTTTTTTTATGTTTATCATCACTGTTGTGACAATATTTTACAACACAAACGGTAATTTTTACAATTTTTCGCGAGCTCTTCTCCGTGAGACGTGACGTTGCGCACTGACGCGTCGCTGAGTGAACTTACGCGGTTTCGCGTTAGTTTTAGTTGCTTCACTTTTGGTGCGCGTACTAGTATTCTATACGTAATAATTCTATGCCTCCCATATTCAATGGATGTATAGATATATCCTTGAGTTGCTGAAGCAATCTATCGTCAAGCCTCTGCACAGGTGCAGCTGGCCGCTGCACAAAGAAGTGCAAAAGATGAGGTCAGCAACTACCGACCCATTACTTTAATTCCAATCCTATCTAAGATATTTGAGAAATGCATGTATCAAAGCATAATGAACTACTGTAACACGTATAGTATTATTAATAAAGAACAGTTCGGATTTCAAAAGGAAAAGTCCACAGCATTAGCAATCTTCACTCTAGTTAAAACAATATTAAATAATTTAAATGACGGATATTGGACCACAGGACTATTTTTGACGTGTCAAAGGCTTTTAATTTTATTGATCACAAACTTTTATTAAATAAATTAGATCAATAGGAATAAGAGGACCCACTCATTGGTTGCTAAAATCCTACCTCAATAACCGAAGTCAACGCGTAGTAGTCAGCAAGTCAGTAGGCGACGAAGTTATATCTTACGCTTCTGAATCAATAATTATTGCGTATGGTATCCCCCAAGGAAGTGTGCTAGGACCTGTAATGCTTATTTTATATATTAAGGATATAACAGTAGTGGCAAATCATAAATGTATTTTGTTCGCAAATGATCTATCTATTATTATGATATCTGATAAAAACTATACATGATCACGAAATTGACATATATAAAATAATTGACACGTAATTAAATGGCTAAACGTAAACATTCTAAAACTAAATCTAAATAAATCACATTTTATCCAATTTAATCAATACAAACATAAACAATAAATTTTAAGCTAAATATTAATAAAATAAAGGAAATAAGGTTTACCAAGTTTCTGGGAGTAGTCATAGACCACGACCTAGACTGGAAATTACATATCGAGTCTTTGTGTCATTGTATTAATAGTTTTGTCTATGCTCTTAATAAAATGAGAAAAGTGACAAACTTACAAACGGCTCTTATTACATACCACGCGTATATAGCTTCCATTTCGCGCTACGAGATAATAATGTGGGGAAATAGCATAAATATACAAAAGGCGTTTATAGCTCAAAAAAAGTTTATTCGAGCTATCTCTGGAATGCCGCGTGGCATATCCTGTAGAACAGCTTTTGCAAATCTAAACATACTTCCGCTGTCAGCACTATATATTTTAGATATAAGCTGTTTCGTGAAGAGACATATCAATTTGTTTATGAAAAAAAGTGACATGAACACAATATTGAAGCGAAATCCTAATAGACTTGTGTTAGACGTTTTACCAAGGTCAGCTAAATGCCATAAAAGTTGCCTAAAATGTATTTAACGAAATATAATTCCTAATAACATTTAAATATTAATCAATTTAAATCAAAATTATTTAAGTGGCTCATTGACAGAAAAATATACGACCTAAAGACTTTATTGCCATCAATCCCTAGTACTATTAATTTTATATGACATTTTAATTTATCTTTAATTTAATTTATTGTATTAAACTTTGTGATATTATTTTATGTTTATAATTGAAAGATAATAATGTAAATTTTGCATGCTATTTGTAATAGCGAGACATGTGCACCTTTTTAACATGTAACACGTTTATATACCATGTTCTTACGCAAATAAAAATTCTGATTCTGATTCTGTACTTATTCCAAAACGAAATTGGGATTGCCATAACCTTTAACGGTGAGCTTTACAGCTCGATGATAAGCAACTTTTTATGGCCTAAACTGAATGAAATTGATACCGACGACATGTGGATCCAACAAGACGGCGCTACGTGTCACACAACGCACGTGTTATTTTAGCGCGGCGGTAACCGTTTAACGCCTCTAGACTTCTTCCTTTGGGGCTATCTTAAATCGCAGCCAATAAACTGCAAACAATTAATGCCCTGAAAGTCAATATAAAGACACCAACGCCAACCAACAAATTTAGCCAGATTCATGCCACAAAGTCATCGAAAATTGGACTGGATTGTCGGTAAATCGAAGGCATTATGGCATCATAAACTTTAGTGGCATCTCTATCAATTAATGTTATTACCCGTGCAGTTAAAGAATGAAATTATAAATAGAGTCGCTTCTATTCACCTCTTGTTCGCACACTGTCGCTATCTATCGTCCTATAACTTCAGTCCTAAGAAGGGGGTGCTAAGAAAAGAAGGGGGTGCTAAGAATCTCCGGTGGAGGTTCAGTTGCCACCTTAGACGACTCGACCTGGCAACGTACAACGCACGCACCCTGAGGACTGACGAGAAGATCGTGGAGCTGGAAGAAGAGATAGACAAGTTGCGCTGGCATATTATAGGATTATCCGAAGTCCGAAGAGAGGGGGAGGACACGATAATCCTCGAATCCAGCAACTTGCTCTATCACCAAGAGGGCGACCATCTGTCCCAAGGAGGTGTCGGATTTATCATCCACAAGTCTCTCGTTAACAACATTGTAAAGATCGGGAGTGTGTCGACAAGGGTTGCGTACCTTATACTCAGAATCACAAACGGTATTCGCTGAAGGTCATACAGGTTTACGCACCAACCTCTGCACACCCCGATGAGGAGGTGGAGGAAATGTATGAGGATATCTCTAGAGCCATGTATTCCTCCAAAACCCACTTTACGGTCTTAATGGGAGACTTCAATGCAAAACTAGGCACAAGAGAGAACGGTGAGCTGAAAGTAGGGAAATTTGGAATAGGGCAACAGAACCCAAGGGGCCAGCAGCTGGCCGACTTCATGGAGAAGGAGGGACTCTTTATGATGAACTCTTTCTTCCAGAAGCGGCCACACAGGAAGTGGACCTGGTCGAGCCCCGACGGTTTGACAAAAAATGAGATTGACTTCATTATGACGATCAGACGACAACTGTTCAGTGATGTCTCCGTGATCGCGAGGGTGAAAACTGGTAGTGATCACCGAATGGTTAGAGGCACACTGAACCTAAACGTTAAGTTGGAGAGATATCGTCTAATGAAGCCAATGCTCCGTCCCCCTCGTGCTCTGTTCCAAAGTCCCGAAATCTTTCAGCTCGAGTTACAAAACCGTTTTCAGTGCCTAGAAATAGAAAACTGCAATGAAATGGACGATATGAATGACAAGCTCGTGAAAACTGTCCATGCGGTCGGAGCTAAGTTCTGCAAGACCCGCCGCAGAAGAACACAAAAACTCTCCGATCACACTCTTAATCTCATGGCTGTTAGACGGGAGATGAAGCTACATTCTTCAAGAGACTTGACAGCATACAGGCAACTGAACAGACAGATCTCCAAATGCATGCGGCGGGACTTACGCAACTTAAATACAGCTCGTATTGAAGAAGCGATCGAGCGGAACCAAGGCTCCAAAGTCTTTGCCAGAGATCTGTCTGCCAGAAAGAGCCAACTGTCAAAGCTGAAGACAGAGTGTGGCAGCATCGTTTTCGGGACACCTGAGATTTTGAGTGAGATTGAGAGATTCTATGGGCAGCTGTACACGTCATCGTTGGAGCCACACGCAAGTGTGAGTAACGATCCAAGAGCGAGTCTCATCCGACACTATTCCGGAGATATCCCGGACGTCAGTCTGAGCGAGATTAGAATGGCTCTCCAGCACCTTAAAAACGGTAAGGCCCCAGGCGAGGATGGAATTACAGCGGAGCTTCTGAAAGCGGGTGGAAGACCGGTACTTGAAGTCCTTCAGAAGCTCTTTAATTCCGTCCACCATGGTGGCATTACACCGGAGGCGTGGAGCAGAAGTGCGGTGGTCTTGTTCTTCAAGAAAGGTGACAACGCTCTCTTGAAGAACTACAGACCGATTTCCCTTCTGAGGCGCGTCTACGTGCTGTTTTCGAGAGTCATTACGAATCGTCTCGCGTGCAGACTTGACGACTTCCAGCCTCCCGAACAAGCCGGTTTCCGAAAGGGCTTTAGCACCATAGACCACATACATACCCTTCGGCAAATTGTACAGAAGTCCGAGGAGTAGAATTTGCCACTATGTCTGGCGTATGTGGACTATGCATGTGACTATGACAAAGCCTTTGATTCCGTCGAAATTTGGGCGGTGCTGCAGTCCCTTCAGCGGTGCCAAGTTGACTGTCGGTATATCGAAGTGCTGAAGTGTTTGTACAGTAAAGCTACGATGGCTATCCGAGTACAGAACCAGAGTTCGAAACCTATCCAACTGCAGAGAGGTGTAAGACAGGGTGACGTCATATCCCCGAAATTCTTCACCGCTGCATTGGAAGACGTTTTCAAGCTTCTGGACTGGAAAGGATACGGTATCAACATCAATGGCGAGTACATCACTCACCTTCGATTTGCCGACGATATAGTCCTTATGGCAGAATCGCTGGAGGACATAAGCACTATGCTCAATGACCTCAATAGTGTTTCCCAACGAATAGGTCTTAAGATGAACATAGACAAAACAAAGATCATGTTTAATGTCCATGTCACACCTATGCCGGTAGTTATTGGGAACACTAAGCTCGAAGTTGTTGACGAGTATGTTTACCTGGGACAAATAGTCTGACTAGGTAAGTCTGACTTCGACCGAGAGGTCAATGGATGGATTCAACTCGGTTGGGCAGCGTTCGGGAAATTACGGCACATCTTCTCGTCAGGTATACCTCAAAACTTGAAAACGAGACTGTACACCCAGTGCGTGTTGCCAGTGATGACATACGGAACTGAGACGTGGTCCTTCACTGCTGGCCGGATGAGGAAGCTCAAGGTCGCTCAGCGAGCTATGGAGAGGGCTATGCTCGGAGTTTCTCTGCATGATAAACTTAGAAATGAGGATATCCGCAGTAGAACCAGACTGACCGACATAGCCCAACGGATTAGTAAGCTGAAGTGGCAATGGGCCGGCCATATAGCTCGAAGAACCGACAACCGATAGGGAAGAAAGGTTCTCGAGTGGCAGCCTCGTACCGGCAGGCGAAGTGTAGGGCGTCCCCCACTAGATGGAGGGACGGTACCTGGTAAGACATGCAGGAAGTCGATGGATGCAGGTGGCTCAGGACCGTGCTTTGTGGCATTCTTTGGGGGAGGCCTATGTTCAGCAGTGGACTTGTGAAGGGCTGTAATGATGATGATGATGATAACATCAATCCTACTTGTCACGAGAATCAATAATAACAACATGCCACAAACTACAAAAAAAATCAGTCCGTATTCGCTAATTTGTGAGACGCGTTCTGAGAGTTTTCTTCATAATTATTGCTGTCAATATTTGTGATTTTTTTTAAATATTTTTATATAAAATATTTACATGCCATTGCGACATCAGTAAAGTTTCGTTTGTTTGCCTGTCAGTCCGAGCTAATCTTCAGAATGGCTGAACCAATTGTAAAAATTTCACGAACTTCTAAAATAAAAGTAAACAGTTACAGTATAACAGTGGTAGAGCCACGCGGCAGCTTTTGCTGTCGCATGGATGGACCGGCTCGAACCGGGGTGGTACCACGACCTCACAGAATACCAGCGTGAAGTAGAGGTTTACCTCTGCGTTTCGCTTGGTGAGCGCAGGTGGCCGGAGGCGCTTTTTACTGGAAATGAGGCATTCCACCCTAGTCCTCACGGGTGAAAACTCATCTGCATTTTGATCTGTAACAGAGGATAGATGTAGATGTCTATAGGCCGCAGCAACCACTTACCATCAGGTGGACTGTGTGCTTGTTTTTCACCCTTATCCTATAAAAAAAGAAGCCTGAATTACTCTTTTATAACATTAGCTATATTTCAGTTAGTCACGTCAAAATCGGTTCAGCCGTTTCGGAGATTAGCCGGAGCAAACAAACAGACAGACAAACAGACAATTTTAAAAATTGTATTCGTGTTGTAAGTACCGTATATACTTTCATATGCATTTAGTAAAAAACTGTAATTTTGTAATTATTGTAATTTTAAACAGTATACGTAAAGGGTATTGTCCATTTTTGGCTTAACGTGGACAAGTTGTTCTGTAATAAGTATTTTTACGAAAAAACATAATTAAATCTAAAATGAATATATTTTTAATTGTCGTCGTAGGAAAGTAAATGTAAAAATAAGTCTTTTAATAAGTATTTAAGCCGATTGAGTTAATAAAGCGTCGCCATTTTTTGGTTGGAGGCAGATTCTGAGTTGCTACATTAATATTAATTGTGATTACCGTCTACATAATCGATTATTTAAATAATCGATTTCTAAACCTGAAGTAAAATAAAATGTATTTTCTTCAAAATGTGGAATCAAGTGATTTTGAGGAGGTTTTATTATATTTATTTTCCTTTAATTACATAAAATACAAACAAAACACTCATCGTTTTTGGCCTGCAAATCATTTTACATCCGATTATAATATTAGTTCGGTTGTTGTCAAATCGATTTTTTTTATTACCTGGCAGCCCCGATTGTCAATAGTGACATTTATGCAGTGAAAAAAAAAACATTCACTTTGCCTCCGTGTATTGTGAATGTTCTTTCGGTTACTTTTGCGTAGTATTTTGTTTTTGTTGTAATGGACTCCGATATCGCTCCAATTGAAGACTCGGCTTTACCCTTGGACTCTGAATCTGCTCACGACGATGACCCTGGCGCTATTTTGTTAAACGTTGAACCGGCTTTAAATGACAACCTTGGTATAAACACTGATGCTCCTGCGTACAATCTTATTGCCCCTAGTAGAAATGAGGAATCAATGCGATGAGTCAATTGCGGCGTTGATATTATGCATCGCAGGAAACGCTCTCTGGAACCCGTTGATATACTATCAGTTATTCGACAATGGACTGCTCCACAAGTGGTAAGCTAATGTTCTATTTAATACTATTAAAATAATCTTTTCTATTATCCATACAAACTGAATAAAAATAAATACTCATGTTTTATTTGCAGGTTACAGCCCAGAGCTTGGTTTGTCATTCTTGTTGGATGTTGGCTTTCAACAACTCAGTGGTTCAAGAAAGTGAACAAAGCACAAGAAGTGGTCATCAACGACAATTATGTGTAAATTGTAGATGTTCAATACTACATAGTAGATATCATGTTCTGCACACAAATTCCGAAAGAGAAACACACATAAGAAATGTAATTAGCGAGTGGATATCACCACGGCAGGTACAGTCAGATATTTTTATGTATTTTATGGTTGAGTTTAGAATATATGAGATGGGAAATACAATAAAGAAATGTACTCTTTAGAAACATTGATCTGTTTATTGAAAAGTTGTTTCATACTTTCGTTATAAGAGTGTAATATGCTCTTTGTGTGTCACATATCTTCAACTAATGAATAATATATTATTAATGAATATATTATTATGATTTATTTGTTGAAATGTAATACATTATGCATGTGCAATAAAAAGAGATGTCAGTTTGTGTTCCAACACCACTAATTACGAATTAAATTGTTTTAGGTTCATGGATCCAATCGCATCTGCCATCCATGTTGGCAACCAGCTGATAGAGCATCAGTTTCTGCTTTAATATCTGCAAATGTACCAGTGTCGACAGAAACAATAACCTTACCGGATTACACTCGAGCACTTGATACACAAGCACATTGTTTTTGTCCAGATTGTGACTCACCACAGCGACTCAGTATCCCAACACGGCTAAGGGTAAAGTTGTTTATTGATTTTAATTTTTATGTGCCAAAAAACAGCAGAATATGTGGGTTTCATTTAAGGGACAATAATTGGGCTGAAGTTTTATCAAACATTTCTCATCCTAACCAATTAATTTATGATTCGGAATAAATATCATTAAAACATAAAATATTTGTTTTATTTTTCCATTTAAACAACCTCAGGATGTGTTACTACTGCCTTAAAAGAATACGCATACGCGCGCGGGTACTTAAGTAATAAGACGTACTATATCAGCTGCAAGTTCTCAGCTAAATATAAAATAGATTAGTGTCTGTTTTAACTATTTACTCATAACATATTTAGTACTCAATGTGAAATCATTCTTATGTGATAATTTTTAACGAAAAATGGTGACAAAATGGTGAATAAGTGATAAATGTTATGATAGAACTTTGTGTTATCTTACCTGCATCTACTAAATATCAAACTACATTTAGCGTCCATATATAGAGTAAGCAAAATTAAACTGCAAATTTCACAAAATCTTAAGCAATAAGCATAGTTAAGAGGCTATAGTGTTGGGTTAATAATCCATGAGTTGAGGGATCGAAACCAGCCGAGAGAGGAAAGATTTTTAAAATTGTTTTTCACATTTTTTTTTGAGTGAAAATTTGTTTATTTTATTTTGAATTATTAGTTAAATAAAAGATATTTATACAGATTATTAAGAAGAATTTAAGATGACCAAGTGTTCTGGATGTAAGTCAAACGTGCTCGTTACGCAAAAACGAATAACGTGTTGCAATGTTGGTTGTCATCGCATATATCATAATGAATGTGTTGATTATACCGAAGTTGTTTCACGTTCTTCATGGATTTGTCCTGTATGTATTATGAATCGTAAAAAAGGTGACAATACAAATACACCGGTCACTACACAATATCGAAAACAAAAAGATACAATCACTCCAAATTCAACACCACCAACTGAGACCTCTAATTATGACCCTATCATTGCTGAAATTCGTAGCCTGCGCGCCGACATGAATGTGAAGTTTGAAGAACAGCAATCATCTTTAAACGATTTTAATATCACGTTAACAAATATGCGACAAGATATTAAGGAACTCAGCACTAAGTTCTCACTTATGCGCACGGAGCTAGATGAAGTAATTAATTCTTTAAAATTTCTTTCCGATTTTCATGATGAGCAAGTAAAGTTAAATGATGATAATAGCAGTAAAATTACTAAGCTACTTGCGGAAAATGTAAAATTACAATCAGAGGTATCGAATATAACTACCAAAATAACAGCTTTGGAACAATACAGCCGGGATTCAAACTTGGAGATCCAATGCGTACCCGAACACAAATCTGAGAATTTGATTTCGATAATACGTCAAATTGGAAAAACAGTTTCCTACGAGTTGTCTGATGACGTGATTATGAACTTCCATAGAGTGGCCAAACTGACAAATGAGACGAATAGACCCCGTAACATAGTGGTTAAGTTGTCCAGCCCTCGTATTCGGGACGGATTTTTGGCAGCCGTAAAAGTATTTAACAAAAAAAATGCGGAAGACAAACTTAATACGTCTCATTTAGGACTCACTGGGAAAAAGCAGCCCATATTTGTACAAGAACATCTGTCGCCAACGAACAAGAAACTTCATGCGGCTACAAGGATAACTGCAAAACAGAAAAATTATCAGTTTGTTTGGGTCCGTAATGGGCATATTTTTATACGTAAAGATATCAAGTCACCTCCTAAATTAATTAAAGATCTAGGTTGTTTAAGCTCGTTATAATATTTAACTCTTATATTATATAAATATTGCATGTTTATAAGCTTTTTTTTTAATTATTCAAATTCAAACTTAGTATATATTATCAGAATGTTAGGGGCCTCCGAACTAAAACTGAGGACATATATGTTTCTATTTTATCAAATAATTATGATGTTATTATTTTAACAGAATCTTGGTTAAATGATACTGTTTTTGATCATGAGTTGCTGGATAATCGCTACTATATTTTCAGACGTGATAGGTATACAACTTCGTCTCATAAAACTAAAAAAGATGGCGGGGGAGTGTTAATAGCGGTTTTGAAAAAGTATCAAGTTTATAGAAAAAATGGTTGGGAATCTACGTGTGAAGATTTGTGGTTGTCCTTAAAATTCGGCAACAAGTATATTAATATAGGTACGGTTTACTTTCCACCCCCCTTAAATGAGGATTACGTCACAACTTATTTGAACACTTTAACTAAAGTAATGCATGCTGATGTTGACAATGCATTTCTTGTTGTCGGAGATTTTAATTTAAATAAGATATCGTGGCATATTGACAATAACAATAAATTAGTACCGATAGCTAATGGTAATTTAGAGAACTTATTTTTGGATGCTATGTCATTTAACAATTTGAACCAATGCAATAATATATTAAATAAAAATAACCGCATTCTTGATTTGATATTATCAAATAATAGGGCATGTGTTTCGGTGCAGAAAGCTAATATACCATTGGTTTCATTAGATGAACATCACCCTGCGATTGAAATAGAATTCCAAAAAAACTCACAAAGCATACTAAAGTCAAAACGGGAGCCGACATACAACTTTTTTAAAACTGATTATGGAGCTTTGATTAAGGAATTAGAGACGATTGACTGGAGTGTTTTATGGCAGGATTCAGCAGATGTCAATGATATGGTTAATGTGTTTAATGAAACAATAATGTATTATTGTAAAAAACATACTCCTTTATTTAAACCGAGAAATAAGAACTATCCTCCATGGTTTACAACTTCCTTAATCAAGGCTCTTAAAGAAAAATCGAAAGTTCACTGTCGGTTTAAGAAATATGGGAATGCATTGGACAAAGTCACTTACAATCTATTGAGAGCTAGGTGTAATCGACTTATAAAGGAATGTTATGCTAACTTTAAAATGCATGCCGTAAGTCATTTACAAAGTAACCCCAAATACTTTTGGCAAATATTTAAAAGTAAAAAGTCAAATTCTGCTTCTATACCTAATGAAATGAAATATAATGACAAGCGGGCAAAGGATGGTAAAGATATAAGTAATCTATTTGCAGAATATTTTCAGTCTGTATATAAAAAAAGTAACAAGCAAATATACTCTAGAGATGATTTATGTGGAACAATATCGTCTAGCATGTCGCTATACGGTTGTCATTTAGATGAGCATGAGATACGTGAATATTTACAATCCCTCGATAGTAACAAGAGTACGAGTACCGATTCCCTTCCTCCAATTTTTTTCAAGATCTGTGCGAGTTGCTTGTGTAAACCTCTTTCTAGAATTTTTAATAAGTCTCTATCTTCCGGTATCTTTCCTCATCAGTGGAAAATTGCCAGTATAACTCCAATATATAAATCTGGTAATATTGATGACGTAACTAATTATAGACCAATTTCGTTGCTACCTGTTTGTGGAAAAGTATTAGAGGCACTAGTACATAAAAGAATACTAAGTCACGTCAAGAATGAAATAAGCCATAACCAATATGGATTTCTTCCAAAAAGATCAACAGCTTCTAACCTTGTAAGTTATATATTGGACATTTCTGATGCCATTGATAACGGAGAAGAAGTTCACGCCATTTATACAGATTTTCGTAAGGCATTTGATGTCGTAAATCATGACATATTATTGCTTAAGCTGGAAGCAATGGGTATTCATGGAACACTGCTTAGATGGTGTGAATCATACTTGAGGAACCGTTCACAACTTATTTCTATTAATGGATTTAAGTCATTCTCTAGTGAAATCCTTTCTGGTGTTCCTCAAGGTTCTCATCTTGGTCCGTTGTTTTTCTTGATATTCATAAACGATATAAGTAAAATCCTTAATTCCAAATTCAAAATGTATGCAGACGACTTAAAAATTTATCGAACTATAAAAAGTGTCCATGATGTTATCGCCTTACAGCAAGATCTCGATAAAATTGATAGATGGTGTAGGGATAACCTCATGATATTAAATATACAAAAATGTTACCATATAAAATTTAGCAGAAAAAAGAAGAATTACACAGCTGAGTATTTTATTGGTGACAATGTCATAAAAGAAGTGTCTTGCTTGCGGGATTTGGGGGTTTTTGTAGATACTACTCTTTCTTTTCGACACCATTTTGATTACATAATCAAAAAATCTTCAAGACTCTCAGGCTTTATATGTAGGCAAATGAATGTTTTTAAAAACAGTGAACTAACTATAACTATTTACAATTCTCTCGTTAGAAGCCATTTGGAGTACTGCAGTGTTGTTTGGAATCCTGTTTATACCATCCACTCTGAGCGAATAGAGCGTGTTCAAAAACGTTTTTTGTATGTCCTCAGTTATGCCGAGAACAAATGTCATATACTTCATTCCTACAATGATCGGCTAAAACATTTTAAAATGGTTCCGTTGCAAATGCGTAGGAAAATGTTTGATATAATGTTTTTGTATAAATTGATTAATGGTTATATTGACTCACCAATAATTTTAGAGCGCATACAATTTTTAATACCTCGTGATAATAGTCGCCTTCATAATCGTAAAACATTTAGTCTTCCACTTTGTAGAACGGTTCTCGGACAACATTCGCCATTATACCGCATGTGTTCATCCAGTAACATGGTTCGATCTGAAGTGGATGTTTTCATGGGTTCGGTGGCCTCCACAAAAAACAAATTATCACAGTACCTTTTTTCCAAGTATGTAATTTAATTTAGCCTTAATTTAATTTAGTCTTAATTTAATTTAGTCTTAATTTAATTTAATTTGGTATTTGGTTTAGCATTACTATAACATAACTTTAAGTACCAAACTTTATTGTTAATCACAGATACATTTTGTGCAAGCTGTGTCTACATATATATTAGAATACAATTTTTGAAATCTTTGTTATATATAATACCTATCAGCATGTTAAAATTGTGTTCTGTTTTGTAGACCAAATAAAGAGAAAAAAAAAAAAAAAAAAAAAAAGAAAGAGAATATCATACTAATAGAGGCAAATATTTTATTTTGGAAAAGAAATAATCATAATTGTAAATTTTTTCAGCGACAAGTTTTAGCATAAGACATGCTAAATATGAACCACTTTTACACTCTCCTGCAACTTTATTACTGTAATTCCTTTCTTTGAGGTATATACTATTAAAAACCACAGTCATCAAATATTATAGGTGATGTTCATGTTGAGCCGAATTACCCTAACAAACTGAGCAATGCCCTTTTATTTATTTATATAGATAATATAAATATTGATAAGATGAAATAAATGGTCCTTAATCTTAGGTCTAAATAACGCCACACTGGTAGAGCCAGGCAGCAGCTTTTGCTGTCGCACGGATGGGCCGGCTCGAACCGGGGTGGTACCACGACCTCACAGAATACCAGCGTGAAGTAGAGGTTTACCTCTGCGTTTCGCTTGGTGAGTACAGGTGGCCGGAGGCCCTTTTTACTGGAAATGACGCATTCCATCTTAGTCCTCATGGGTGACAACGCATCTGCATTTTGATTCGCAAACGAGGATAGATGTAGATGTCTATGGGCCGCAGCAACCACTTACCATCAGGTGGACTGTGTGCTCGTTTGTCACCCTTATCCTATAAAAAAAACACTAATAGGTCCCACCCATACATATGTTATTTTAAAATTAAAGAACCTACTTGCGTATGCAATCCTTTTCAAATATTTTGCCTTTTAATAGAAAATTTGCAATTAACTAAATAAAATACCGTTATAACGGTATACCGTTATTAGCGGGTTTTCGCTATTGGTACTGTGTATGTTTATGGTACTGGCTCGATCAGTCGCCAATTCTAATCCCATTCTTTAATCCGTACGGCCTGTAGTACCGTATCCTTTCCAATCCAGTAGCTTGAAAACGTTTTACAATGCAGCGGTGAAGAGTTCCGGTGATATAATCTCATCCTGTATTACACCTCTCTGCAGTTGGATTATTTTCGTACTCTGGTTCCGTACTCGGATAACCATCGTAGCCCTGCTTTACAAACATTTCAGCACTTCGATATACCGACAGTCAGCTTGGCACCGCTGAAGGAAACTGTAACAAAATTTCGACGAAATCAGACTTTCTTATAGTCCAAATACGCAGCACAAAGTGGCAGATTGTACTCTTCGGTCTTCTGTACAATTTGCCGAAGGGTATGTATGTGCTTTGTGGCATTCCTTGGGGGAGGCCTATGTTCAGCAGTGGACTTGTGAAGGGCTGTAATGATGATGATGATGATGATGTATGTGGTCTATGGTGCGAAAGCCTTTTTGGAACTTGTTGGACTGAAAAACGTCCAGTCTGCGTGAGACGATTTTTTTATAGGATAAGGTGACAAACGAGCACACAGTCCACCTAATGGTAAGTGGTTGCTGTGACCCATAGACATCTACATTTATCCTCAATCAAGAATCAAAATGCAGATGGGTCGTCACCCGTGAGGACCAATGTGGAATGCCGCTCTTCCAGTAAAATGGGTCTCCGATTCTCTACATTCACCATACGAAACACAGCAGTGTCAAGCTGCCATTTTACGCTGGTATTCTGTGAGAGCGTAGACCTTCCACGGTCGAGCCGTCCCATTCGTGCCACAATTATACTACTAATATAGCTGCAGCATGGCTCTATCACGTATAATTCGTAATGACTCTTGAAAACAGCACATGACGATTCCGTCAGCAAAGTTCGCTTTCTTAATGGAAAAAAGACCTTTACCGAATTGTGATGTATGCAACAAAATTGAAGATGTTTACCGTTTGTTGATGGAGTGTGTCAAGAATAAAAAAGATAGGCAGGCTGTGTTGAAAGAATTTAACGCAAATGTTTTGGATGTCGATCTAGTGCAAATGGTTTTATCTAACCCCAAATCAAAGATGTCAAGAGAGTTATTCCGGCTTGCTTTTGGGACGGAATCTTCTCATCTTCAGTATAAGTTTCTTTTTAGGTTAGTAATTTAACTAGTACTCACAATTATACTTTCTTATTTTTTCTAGTGTTAGCAGTAATTATTATAAGGTATGATGGGATTGGCATGTCGTTTTGACAAAAATCCAAAAAGTTAACGAGAAAACAAAAAGAACTATAAATACTTTACATAGATTTCGTAGGATAGACCGTACGCCGTACGCAATCAAGTTGTAACAAGTTTTTGTTAAATAACGCTATTGGTGTAATCCGGTAGCAATCAGCTGGTTCATCGATACTTTTCTTAACTTGCTCAGTACGATTGAGCGTCGAAAGAGATAAACGATTTTGTACGTGTTTGTCTTATTCATGTCGGTGCGTTTTTCATTAGCGATTTCGGCGCGCAATCTTTAAACAAGTGTTTAAGTTCAACACTTCATTTACATATTTGTATAAACAAAGCCATGTCGGAAGCAAATTACTAAATCGAATTCGAAAAATCCATCATTGCCTTTGTGCCTTCTTTGTTCAAAAACATTTTCAAACGATGCGATGAGGCCTTCAAGACTTCAAGATCATTTGAATAAAATGCGTCCAGATAAGAAGAACAAAATTGTAGCCTATTTTTAAGACCTGGAAAAGAAGCATAGTGCTCAGCCAAGTGTATCAAAACTTTTTTCGGTGGCTGCTAAGCAAGACGATAACGTCGAGGTCCATACAATATCTCTTTTTTAATTGTTCAATCATGTAAAGCACACGCTATCGGAGAAACGTTAATTTTGCTGGCAGTAATAGAAGTTATAACTACTGTGCTCCATAAACCGGTGCCAGACATAATTCGAAAAATTCCTTTGGGCAATAGTACTGTGCAAAAACGAATTGATTAAATATGGCTGAAAACATTGAAGAGTCATTGTGAAATTATCTGAAGACAATTTACAATCCAGTTGGATGAGTCCACTTTACTAACTAATGAAGCATTGTTGCGGTTACGTGAGGTTTATTAATGATAAAAAAAAATGTCAAAAACTATTATTTGCTAGAAATTTAGAGATAGGCACAAAAAGAGATACCATATTCAAAACACTGGAAAAGTTTTGTGATTAAAAAGGAATTTCATTGAAGAATATTATATCAGCTGCTACAGATGGTGCTCCAGCTATGACGGGGTGTTAAAGAGGCATCATAGCGTACTTAAAAAACAAAATTCCAGATGTGCTTGCTGTACATTGCGTTATACATCGACAACATTTGGTTGCTAGAAATTTAAGTAAACGACTATTTCAATCATTGCAACATGTCATCAGAGCAATCAATAAAATTCGAAACAACTCTTTAAATGTCAGATTATTTAATCAGCTTTGTGTTATTATTGATGAAGCTTTCAACCGATTGATCTTTCACACAGAAGTGCGTTGGCTATCAAAAGGAAATAGTCTGACTCGATTTTACAATCTGTTTGACTCTGTCGTAGAGTTCTTGGAAAGCAACGACACAGAATTGCGCGGCAACCTCATCACATCGCATATCTGACAGACCTTTATAAATTGCTTAATGATGTGAATCTCCAACTTCAAGGCGATGACTTGAACTTAATAAAAACAAAACAATGTCGTCGCTGCTTTCGTAGCCGTCGTAGCCAAGCTGCTCTTACACAAGAAGAATATCAGCAGACGTGAGTTCCATAATTTTCCCAATTTATCAACTGTATCCTGCAACAACGACGACTTGCTTGTCTACTGCCAACATTTAGTAAATCTCCACAATGATTTTATTGCAAGATTCCAGGACATTTTGCAATTAGAAATACGAGACTGGGTATTAGATCCTTTTTCAAATGTTAACATAGCAGTATCATCCCAACTGGAAGAATAACTTTTAGAACTGACAATGAACGAGAAAGTAAAAATCAAATTCAAAAATCGCTATCAAGAATTTTGGCTTCAAAAGTCAATCCCGCAGTAGTAATAGTTTTGTAGCATTCCCATCGTCATATTTGTGTGAACGTGGATTTAGTGCTGTGATAACGCTGCTTACTAAAAAAAAAGAAATCCTTTGCATGTTACCGAACGTGGTGACTAACGACTGTTTTTGAGTAAAATCGAACCTGATATCAACAAACTTGTTAAAAATCATTAAATTCATCCATCTCATTAGATCAGTTTTAAAACTAAAATTGATTACCTATCTATAGTGTTTATTTTAATTTGATTAAAATATATTCTTCATATTATAAAGTTGCGTTTTAATTGCTCTCACTGGTAATAATGTATAGTTTAGAATGTAAGTTTAAACACCAGAACCGACTAATATAGCACACTATAACTAAATTAATTAAAGTAATGAAATTGTAGTTTTTAAGTTTTAGGAGTGTATTAAAAATTGGGGCGATGAAAAATAATTGATTTTCAAAGGGGGCGGTAAAAGAAATAAGTTTGATAATCTCTGGTATAGTGGGTTTTGGAGGAATGCATGGCTCTAGAAATAAACTCATACATTTTCGCCACCTCACCATCAACTATGCCGAGGTTGGTGCGTAAACCTATATGACCTTCAGCGAATACAGTTTGGTGATTCTAAGTACAAGGTAATCCTCGTCGACACACTCACAATTTTTACAACGTTGTTAACGAGGGACTTGGAGGGTGTGGACGATAAATCCGACATCTCCTTGGGACAGATGGTCGACCTCCCGGTGATAGAACAAGTTGCCGGATTCGAGGATTATCGTGTCCTGTCTCTCTCTTCGGACCTCAGATAATCGTATAATATCCAAGTGCAACTTGTCTATCTCTTCTTCCAGTTCTAAAATGTTCTTGTCAGTCCTCAGGGTGCGTGCGGTTATGTTGCCAGGTCGAGTCTTAGTTGGTAACCGAACCTTCACCGGAGATTCTTAGTACCCCTTGCGTGTACTGTACCCACTGCCCCGCCGTTATCATGTTTGCTAACGTAGCCAGGAATAGCGGGGTCGCCGTGGATTGGGAGCCGAATTTTTGTAACTCTCGCCATGGGGTATCAGCATATTAATATACCCATTATACACATATTGGTAACCACAATTTTTTATTGTTAATTTTGCTGTTACTAGAAAGATGTTGCTGCTCATTTGCTGCTTCAATTTCCCTCAGTCGTCTTTTACGATACCCACGGGAAGATATGGGGTAGTGGATATTCTTACGCGCCGCTAGACGGGCTATAAACGCTTTACCGTTGTACAAATTACCACGGAAGCTATTTGCAATATACCTCAAAATTAGTTCTCCGGATACTCGCGGGTGGCGTCTTAATTTGGCACACAAAATTAGCTGTAATTTGTATGGGAAAGCCAGTACACTGTGGTAATATATACATGTCAGTGATTACGACTTTTTTATACGGGGAAATGCCTACGCATACCCGCTTCGCAGGATCAAGGACGGGTTATGTCGGACTCGCTCCGACTAAAATCACATGGTGTCCCACCTTCGCCGCATATTGGCAGGGCCACGGGAACGCTTTCGCACACATCCTGCAACGCCGACCGCCCCATGGCAACCCCTTCTCGGGGGAGGACCTTTCCTCCACATTCTCCTTCTCAGGAAAGGCGCACCAGGAACACAGGGCATGCCCCCCTCTACGGCCTCCAACTCCAGCTGCGTATCGGACCCCCCCGAGTCCGATACTCGGAGGCCATGGGGCCAGGAAAATCGAGCGCTTAGTAGCACCCGCTCTCCCGATCTCAGCGGCGGATCTGGTCTCTGGCTCCGCCGCCAGCCAAGTTTCGACCGCGGAGGGTAGGGAGAGCGGCGCCTCGCAATACCGACACTCCTCTCCCCCCGCGGCCGCACCTCTATTGCATCAACGGTGCGTTCCCGTCAGAGTCCCGGAGGATAGGGCGAGTGGCGCATCGCCATACCAACACTCTTCCTCCGCGACTCCACCTCGGCTGCAGCGGTTGTGGAAGAGGACACCCCTTTCACCGCAGCCCACCGACACACACGAAGTGGACTCGCCAAGCCCACTCGGAGTGGCCACCTCGGGTCGGCCCTACACCCCGGGGTAGCCAAGGGGTTCCTCTTTGTTCACCGCGGGTGAGATGGAGTGATGACCTAGTAAGGCATGCAGGAAGTCAATGGATGCAGGTGGCTGAAGACAGTGTTTTGCGGTATTCCTTAGGGGATGTCTATGTTTAGCAGTGGATTTAGGAAGGGCTGTTATGATGATGATGATGATGATATTATATTACTTGAATGACATATTAATGTGAAAACGTGTGTTCATGCGCAGGTTACTGGGTGTGGGAGTACGACGTGGTGGGGTTCCTGCGGCTGCGCAAGTCGCTGCGGCGGCTGGAGGTGTCGGCGGTGGCGGGCGCGGGCGGGCGGCGCGGCGCGCGCCTGCAGCGTGGCGCCGCGCCGCGCGTGCTGCCCGCCGACGTGCCGCCGCCACTCGACGCGAGCTTCGTGCAGGTGCGTACAGTACAGTGCAGTACAGTGCAGTACAGTGCAGTACAGTGCAGTGCAGTACAGTGCGGTACAGTGCAGTACAGTGCAGTCGCTGCGGCGGCTGCAGCGTGGCGCCGCGCCGCGCGTGCTGCCCGCCGACGTGCCGCCGCCACTCGACGCGAGCTTCGTGCAGGTGCGTACAGTACAGTGCAGTACAGTGCAGTACAGTGCAGTACAGTGCAGTACAGTGCAGTGCAGTACAGTGCGGTACAGTGCAGTACAGTGCAGTCGCTGCGGCGGCTGCAGCGTGGCGCCGCGCCGCGCGTGCTGCCCGCCGACGTGCCGCCGCCACTCGACGCGAGCTTCGTGCAGGTGCGTACAGTACAGTGCAGTACAGTGCAGTACAGTGCAGTACAGTGCAGTACAGTGCAGTGCAGTACAGTGCGGTACAGTGCAGTACAGTGCAGTCGCTGCGGCGGCTGCAGCGTGGCGCCGCGCCGCGCGTGCTGCCCGCCGACGTGCCGCCGCCACTCGACGCGAGCTTCGTGCAGGTGCGTACAGTACAGTGCAGTACAGTGCAGTACAGTGCAGTACAGTGCAGTACAGTGCAGTGCAGTACAGTGCGGTACAGTGCAGTACAGTGCAGTCGCTGCGGCGGCTGCAGCATGGCGCCGCGCCGCGCGTGCTGCCCGCCGACGTGCCGCCGCCACTCGACGCGAGCTTCGTGCAGGTGCGTACAGTACAGTGCAGTACAGTGCAGTACAGTGCAGTACAGTGCAGTACAGTGCAGTGCAGTACAGTGCGGTACAGTGCAGTACAGTGCAGTCGCTGCGGCGGCTGCAGCGTGGCGCCGCGCCGCGCGTGCTGCCCGCCGACGTGCCGCCGCCACTCGACGCGAGCTTCGTGCAGGTGCGTACAGTACAGTGCAGTACAGTGCAGTACAGTGCAGTACAGTGCAGTACAGTGCAGTGCAGTACAGTGCGGTACAGTGCAGTACAGTGCAGTCGCTGCGGCGGCTGCAGCGTGGCGCCGCGCCGCGCGTGCTGCCCGCCGACGTGCCGCCGCCACTCGACGCGAGCTTCGTGCAGGTGCGTACAGTACAGTGCAGTACAGTGCAGTACAGTGCAGTACAGTGCAGTGCAGTACAGTGCGGTACAGTGCAGTACAGTGCAGTCGCTGCGGCGGCTGCAGCGTGGCGCCGCGCCGCGCGTGCTGTCCGCCGACGTGCCGCCGCCACTCGACGCGAGCTTCGTGCAGGTGCGTACAGTACAGTGCAGTACAGTGCAGTACAGTGCAGTACAGTGCAGTACAGTGCAGTGCAGTACAGTACAGTGCGGTACAGTGCAGTACAGTGCAGTCGCTGCGGCGGCTGCAGCGTGGCGCCGCGCCGCGCGTGCTGCCCGCCGACGTGCCGCCGCCACTCGACGCGAGCTTCGTGCAGGTGCGTACAGTACAGTGCAGTACAGTGCAGTACAGTGCAGTGCAGTACAGTGCGGTACAGTGCAGTACAGTGCAGTGCAGTACAGTGCGGTACAGTGCAGTACAGTGCAGTACAGTGCAGTACAGTGCAGTACAGTGCAGTGCAGTACAGTGCGGTACAGTGCAGTACAGTGCAGTCGCTGCGGCGGCTGCAGCGTGGCGCCGCGCCGCGCGTGCTGCCCGCCGACGTGCCGCCGCCACTCGACGCGAGCTTCGTGCAGGTGCGTACAGTACAGTGCAGTACAGTGCAGTACAGTGCAGTACAGTGCAGTACAGTGCAGTACAGTGCAGTACAGTGCAGTGCAGTACAGTGCGGTACAGTGCAGTACAGTGCAGTCGCTGCGGCGGCTGCAGCGTGGCGCCGCGCCGCGCGTGCTGCCCGCCGACGTGCCGCCGCCACTCGACGCGAGCTTCGTGCAGGTGCGTACAGTACAGTGCAGTACAGTGCAGTACAGTGCAGTACAGTGCAGTACAGTGCAGTACAGTGCAGTGCAGTACAGTGCGGTACAGTGCAGTACAGTGCAGTCGCTGCGGCGGCTGCAGCGAGGCGCCGCGCCGCGCGTGCTGTCCGCCGACGTGCCGCCGCCACTCGACGCGAGCTTCGTGCAGGTGCGTACAGTACAGTGTAGTACAGTGCAGTACAGTGCAGTACAGTGCAGTACAGTGCAGTACAGTGCAGTACAGTGCGGTACAGTGCAGTACAGTGCAGTCGCTGCGGCGGCTGCAGCGTGGCGCCGCGCCGCGCGTGCTGTCCGCCGACGTGCCGCCGCCACTCGACGCGAGCTTCGTGCAGGTGCGTACAGTACAGTGCAGTACAGTGCAGTACAGTGCAGTACAGTGCAGTGCAGTACAGTGCGGTACAGTGCAGTACAGTGCAGTCGCTGCGGCGGCTGCAGCGTGGCGCCGCGCCGCGCGTGCTGCCCGCCGACGTGCCGCCGCCACTCGACGCGAGCTTCGTGCAGGTGCGTACAGTACAGTGCAGTACAGTGCAGTACAGTGCAGTACAGTGCAGTACAGTGCAATGCAGTACAGTGCGGTACAGTGCAGTACAGTGCAGTACAGTGCAGTACAGTGCAGTGCAGTGCAGTTGCGGTACAGTGCAGTACAGTGCAGTCGCTGCGGCGGCTGCAGCGTGGCGCCGCGCCGCGCGTGCTGCCCGCCGACGTGCCGCCGCCACTCGACGCGAGCTTCGTGCAGGTGCGTACAGTACAGTGCAGTACAGTGCAGTACAGTGCAGTACAGTGCAGTGCAGTACAGTGCGGTACAGTGCGGTACAGTGCAGTACAGTGCAGTACAGTGCAGTACAGTGCAGTACAGTGTAGTGCAGTACAGTGCAGTACAGTGCAGTACAGTGCAGTACAGTGCAGTACAGTGCAGTGCAGTACAGTGCGGTACAGTGCAGTACAGTGCAGTCGCTGCGGCGGCTGCAGCGTGGCGCCGCGCCGCGCGTGCTGCCCGCCGACGTGCCGCCGCCACTCGACGCGAGCTTCGTGCAGGTGCGTACAGTACAGTGCAGTACAGTGCAGTACAGTGCAGTACAGTGCAGTACAGTGCGGTACAGTGCAGTACAGTGCAGTCGCTGCGGCGGCTGCAGCGTGGCGCCGCGCCGCGCGTGCTGTCCGCCGACGTGCTGCCGCCACTCGACGCGAGCTTCGAGCAGGTGCGTACAGTACAGTGCAGTACAGTGCAGTACAGTGCAGTACAGTGCAGTACAGTGCAGTACAGTAGTGCAGTACAGTGCAGTACAGTGCAGTACAGTGCAGTACAGTAGTGCAGTACAGTGCGGTACAGTGCAGTACAGTGCAGTCGCTGCGGCGGCTGCAGCGTGGCGCCGCGCCGCGCGTGCTGTCCGCCGACGTGCTGCCGCCACTCGACGCGAGCTTCGAGCAGGTGCGTACAGTACAGTGCAGTACAGTGCAGTACAGTGCAGTACAGTGCAGTACAGTGCAGTACAGTAGTGCAGTACAGTGCGGTACAGTGCAGTACAGTGCAGTCGCTGCGGCGGCTGCAGCGTGGCGCCGCGCCGCGCGTGCTGTCCGCCGACGTGCCGCCGCCACTCGACGCGAGCTTCGAGCAGGTGCGTACAGTACAGTGCAGTACAGTGCAGTACAGTGCAGTACAGTGCAGTACAGTGCAGTACAGTAGTGCAGTACAGTGCGGTACAGTGCAGTACAGTGCAGTCGCTGCGGCAGCTGCAGCGTGGCGCCGCGCCGCGCGTGCTGCCCGCCGACGTGCCGCCGCCACTCGACGCGAGCTTCGTGCAGGTGCGTACAGTACAGTGCAGTACAGTGCAGTACAGTGCAGTACAGTGCAGTACAGTGCAGTACAGTGCAGTGCAGTACAGTGCGGTACAGTGCAGTACAGTGCAGTCGCTGCGGCGGCTGCAGCGTGGCGCCGCGCCGCGCGTGCTGCCCGCCGACGTGCCGCCGCCACTCGACGCGAGCTTCGTGCAGGTGCGTACAGTACAGTGCAGTACAGTGCAGTACAGTGCAGTACAGTGCAGTACAGTGCGGTACAGTGCAGTACAGTGCAGTCGCTGCGGCGGCTGCAGCGTGGCGCCGCGCCGCGCGTGCTGTCCGCCGACGTGCTGCCGCCACTCGACGCGAGCTTCGAGCAGGTGCGTACAGTACAGTGCAGTACAGTGCAGTACAGTGCAGTACAGTGCAGTACAGTGCAGTACAGTAGTGCAGTACAGTGCGGTACAGTGCAGTACAGTGCAGTCGCTGCGGCGGCTGCAGCGTGGCGCCGCGCCGCGCGTGCTGCCCGCCGACGTGCCGCCGCCACTCGACGCGAGCTTCGTGCAGGTGCGTACAGTACAGTGCAGTACAGTGCAGTACAGTGCAGTACAGTGCAGTACAGTGCAGTACAGTGCAGTGCAGTACAGTGCGGTACAGTGCAGTACAGTGCAGTCGCTGCGGCGGCTGCAGCGTGGCGCCGCGCCGCGCGTGCTGCCCGCCGACGTGCCGCCGCCACTCGACGCGAGCTTCGTGCAGGTGCGTACAGTACAGTGCAGTACAGTGCAGTACAGTGCAGTACAGTGCAGTACAGTGCGGTACAGTGCAGTACAGTGCAGTCGCTGCGGCGGCTGCAGCGTGGCGCCGCGCCGCGCGTGCTGTCCGCCGACGTGCTGCCGCCACTCGACGCGAGCTTCGAGCAGGTGCGTACAGTACAGTGCAGTACAGTGCAGTACAGTGCAGTACAGTGCAGTACAGTAGTGCAGTACAGTGCGGTACAGTGCAGTACAGTGCAGTCGCTGCGGCGGCTGCAGCGTGGCGCCGCGCCGCGCGTGCTGTCCGCCGACGTGCCGCCGCCACTCGACGCGAGCTTCGTGCAGGTGCGTACAGTACAGTGTAGTACAGTGCAGTACAGTGCAGTACAGTGCAGTACAGTGCAGTACAGTGCAGTACAGTGCGGTACAGTGCAGTACAGTGCAGTCGCTGCGGCGGCTGCGGCGGCTGTAGTGTGGCGCACAGTGCAGTGTAATGTGTAATAAGTAACGCCTTTTAGTATTTAAATATAATTTTTGAAGTAACCCTCAGTTACTAAGCTACGGATTAAAATAGAGTAAAATCAGATAGCGTAATGTTTTTTACAATATGACTTCGAGTCCTTTAAAATGAGTCGAATTTTCGTTGGCGCTATCATAAACAAAAAGTTCTTGTACATTACAATTTTTTTAACAAAGAATTTATCACACGTTACTTTGTTTCTCTCTGTTATAAATATTATAATACGTAACTTCTTTTCCAGCAAGTGAATGAACACACTGATTTCAAATGGAAACCGTGTCCGTGGAGCAAACTCCATCCGGGACTGCGTGCCCGATCCACGCCCGAGCAACGGGCTGACTACGTACTACATGAAGCCAGGCAGACGTTGGGTGTTACGTAAGTTGTTACAAACTGGATGTCCCCATCAGAAAGTTCCTAGGTCTTGATTACACTTGTAAAACTTATAACTTTTGTAAAACTTATTCGTATTGAGTATGTATGTATACATCATATGTAGGGTACAGCACAGATAGGTGAAGAATCAGTTCGTGAATATGAATATTTGACACCTGGCAACACTGGGTCTTTCTTTTTTGTGCTGTCGCCAGAGGCCGCTGTCTGTGACATCCATGAAGCAAATACAAAGAGGAGACGACATAAGAAACTGTGCACTGTGATTCTAAGTAGGTCCTGACGTCATCATAGTGGACGTGGCTTTGGTTGGTATACTGTCAGCATTCGTCCTGTGCGTTTATGTGTTGAAAATCGCAAATCGGTGTATTTTCGTACTATTAAGAAAAAAAGAATGAAGTGTTGTGTTTATCGTGTAAAAATTACTCAGATAGACGCTCTGATGATATGGATGTCATCACATTTCATTTGTAAGTAATTTTATACCTAATTTATTAAAATAGTTCTAGAAAAATCTCTTTGCGTCGGCTTTCAAATATAATTAAATATATTCGACACTAGATGGCGACACTTTGTGTCATGTGAACTAGAAATATAAAGGTACGTAGAGCTCAGTATTAGTAAAATAATCATATGAAGGTGCTGAAATTTGTTTTGCATTCAGCTATAAAGAAATTTTAATCGCCAAAATATTATTTTTATAGTTTATAATCATTTTGTGAACAGGCCGCCATCTATCGTCAAGGTGGCTAAACTACATTGCAACATCGATATGGAACGATTCGAGTAGTTTTACTATTTATCGGTAGATGTAGATAGTGTAGAGTGGGCGGGGCTTAACATCCCCTCACTCCGCAAATTGTCACGCGTTGTTACATAGTAACCTCCTCTTTGTATTTGCTTCATGGTGACATCAATAGCCGGTGCTGATATCTGCTAACTTCCTAGTGTTTTTACCAGTTAGAAACTTGCTGTTGGGCTGCATATTTTATCCGAAGCACAATATATGTTTTGCTGGAATGCAAAACATTTACATTGTGTCGATCCTCTTAAGATACGCAGCACAGATTGGCGAAAACCTATCTGTTATCTGCTGGTGATACAAGCCACAAACGCTATTCGAATTTAACAAGTACAATATTGATACTTTACTAGCTGGCCTGGCAGACATTGTTCTGCGCTTTCAGTTATTTGCCGCGATGTGTTTCACTTCGAATTCATTCCGACCTTTTTGGAGTGTTAATATAAAATTTATTTATAACATGACCATATCTCCGCCTCACCCATCGTCCAAATTCTGTGATGGCATTAAACCAACGTAAATTGTAAATTTGAGTCATTTTGGTCCATAAAAATATACAATTTAATTATTTTTTTATATTTACGTGAACACTACACATTGAATAAAATTATTTTTAAGGATTTTGTCGCATTTAATTTACTTATTTTTTTCGGGTGCTTTTCAGCATCCATGGTCACGAGGGAGACTGAGGTGATTGACGTTCTGAGTACCTTCAGCTTTTTAATATTACTTTTGGTCCGATCTACGCAGAATGAGCTTACTCTGTGTATTCAGGTTTTGCAGTGATATGGCGGCGGCTCGTCACGTACATAGAGAAACTGTTTTAAACCGGTTCGACCAGTGCTCAAACTCAGGATAATGTAAAAAATAATAAGTGTCAAGAATAATTAGTACCAAATGAAATATAAAAAAGTGTAAATATGGTTTACTAATACCTACGTAGATTTAAATCTTATCGAGGTTACCGCAAGAGATACCGCTGATTTTGTTAATAAAATTAATAACTTGTTTGATTTATTAAACTCAAGTACACTGCGATCTAATAATTACAAAACAGATTTTCAATGCGATAGTTATCAAATTAAGTTTTTAGAAGAAATGCTAACATTTTTCAGGAACTTAAAATTAATAAGTGATAGGCGGAAAGACGTTACAAATAACATTAATTTTATTCACGGATTTCAAGTATCTTTAAAATCTTTAATAAAACTTCATGAAATATTAAAATCAGAAGAAATTAAATTAATTTATATTTACGAGACGTCTCAATCAAGATTGTCTCGAAAATTTATCTGGCAAAGTCAGACAGGCAGGAACCTGCATGTCCACAAGTTAGTATTGTCCTCAATAAGATGTTCATAACCAATATCTCAAGGAAACGTCAAAACACTAATTGCGAATACGATTTCCATATGTTACTTATGAACCTGTCGGATGTTACTGCCTCTGTGTTAACAGTAGGAACAAATAATAATTATCAAACATATAAAATATTTAGAAAACTTAATTTGTAAAAAAAAATATTATATCTTAAGTATCTACTAAAAAGCTGATAAACGTTTTGTTTATTTAATCTTATTATATAATAATAATATAATAAGATATAATTTATGTCAACCCTGCCAAAATAGGTAGAAATTTTGACAGCTCCTTAGAAGACTAGTAAATATGTCTTCTCTACACAGTATAAAACAAAGTCGCTTCCCGCCGTCTGTACGTGTAGATCTTTTAAACTATGCAATGGATTTTGATGCGGTTTCATCAAAATCCGTCATCAATATACAGAATGATTCAAGAGAAAGGTTTATCATATTATAATTCTTCTGTCCATGTATATGTGACTAAACTCCTAAAAGGTTGGACCGATTGTGATGAAATTTTGTGTGTGTGATAAAGTTGATTAGATAATGGCTTAGATTAACAATTGGACCCCGTAGGTGGCGTTATATTTGGCGGTATTTTATAAACGCTATGAAGTTAGCAGATGTTAACGCCGGTTGTCCTGAGCAGGCGGCATCCTCTGGCGATATATCGATTTACTTCAAAGATTTCTTCCCACATACGACTTCTTCACCTATAAGAGTGTACCGATTCTCATAAGGCAATAAATCTATTGAAATTAAAAAAATATATATCCATGCTGTTGTCTCTAACTGTTGTTATTATAATTCTTGCATTTTCGTCTTTATAAATAACAATAGTAATAAGTGCAGTTAATTTGCATAAAGCCGAAATATCACTAATAAGTTATCTACTTAATGAGTTGTATTATAAATATTGTAATAATTAGGACTAACTTCATAGCAAAAAAGTGTAATTAAGACCTACTGTTACGCGTGATCTATGAACGTAGCAGTTCGATGATTTAATCAGCCTGTTAATTTGGTGGCTAGGCCGTTAGTCACACACGTCTAGCCATTTAGTCGAATCACAAGCTTAACATTTTGATTGACCGATAGTTAGCCTTCTGGATATGGCTGAATATAGATGCCAAGTGGGTTAAATTATTCGGTTTATTTTTCTGTCACTACGGCACTAAAAGTTATTTTACAAAGTGGCGTCAATAACTGATGTAATTTCATCGATTTTAATAAATCTTCTTGATAATTTCAACAACAGGACATTAAGGTTTACCTAAGAATAATCCAATAGAAATACATCTTAATTCACCAAACCATTGCAAACTGTGATGATTTCGTTTAATCAGGTAGTTAAATATTGGTTCTTTTCGTAAAATTTTACGTTAGGCCGGGTTTACGTTTGATCACGATACGGCTATTGATATGTCTATGGTCTGGTCAATAAAGGTACAAATTGACACGATGCGCCTGATCAAGATAAGCGTAGTTGATCAAATGAGGACCAGGCCTTACATGATTTGCTAACAATTCTTATGGATTGAATTAAATGTCAGAGTACATTTAAATGGCTGGTCCACCAGTTTATCCGACTGATTATACCATCGAGCTAGAACATATACATTTGATTAGTAGAATAATAAAAAATTATGTAGGCTTCAAAATTACTGTTTCGTTTAAAAAGTTAGGAAATTGATCATTTAAATTGATTTTTGGTTGCGTGGAAATCGATAGTTATATATTTGTAAACGTCACGTAAAACACTTATTGAATGTTGAAATACACAATATAATTTTATAGGTTATGTGAATCTTATTCGCTAATTTATTATGATTAAACTCAACATTCAGTATGCTTACTAATATTATTTCATATGATCATATCATCATTACAAAGTATAGCGATAAGTAAATTTTTGTCATTATTAAATTATATCGATTTATTATATCGACTATGAATCATTTTCTGTGTAAAAAGCTTTGAATTGAAATAATTTGGAAGCAAATGAACATTATAATTGTAGTTTTAAGATCAACAATTTTTTTCACATCTATTTGTTGTCGTCCCACTCTTATACTCTCCACTTTTATAATCTATGTGAATGTATTTAAATCATTTTCTTCCGTTTAAAATAATCTACATTAAAAATGTATAAATTGTTGCACGCCTCATAACGCGCGAGCGTGTGGCAGTACTATACTCTCGACATGCCGCTATGTAACGATTTTGCAATATAAAATTGTTAGTATGTATCAATTTAGAAACTAAATCATTAAAAAAAGGATGTTTTCAAAATTAGATATTGAATTATAAAGTCAGCATATTTTTTTTCATTTGTGTCATATTTACAAAAAATGTAGTTAAAAAATTATAGTACGGCTGTCGGTTAGTCTGTGCACTTTTTTGTCTTCAAGTCTCAGAAAAATATACGCAACGAAATGAAATAAATATTTCTGAATAAGTTTCCATTTATCCTCAGGATGATCCCCCTATAGCTGGTTGTTATCAGACTCTTACATGTTTAAAAGATTTTTTTTTCACCAATTGAAATATAATTTTGATGAAAACAATAAACACGCTCATGTGGCGTGCACATTTGGATTTTTCAAACTATTTCAATTCTCTTTTATTTTCATAATCATATTTTCATTTAGGGAATAAGCCGAAAAAGATTTAATTACTGTATTAATTTTCAACCTGTTGTGTACCTATACAGATTGTATTGTCTGTAAGTCATAGACAATAGTCATCTGAAGAAGAGGCAAGAAAAAGGTTATATGATATTAAAAACAAACTATCAACAGTACCTGACAAAGATTTCATCTTTGAAATGCTTTACTGGAATTAAATGTAGTGCAGCAAGCGATTTCGAAATAAGGGATATTATAAAACGATACAACCTGTATAAACAGTGGTCTTATATTATTTTGACGCGGTTACTCTTAGAGAAATTATGATTTGTTTGAAGTGCCCTTAAAATATGCCGCCATAAGTTGACAGTGAGGCAATTGACATTAAATTTTGTAACCGCATCATTATTTTATAAGATTGCTGACTTTTTAGCACGATATGGTATTTTATACTTATTTTTAAAAATTAGTAAAGAGAATATGTTTAGGCCATCCTAAAATTTGACAAATCGTTCTATCAGTTAGATGCTTTATGTATGTGGTGTATTAAATTAATAATCGTGTTAACAATTAATAAAATATAATAGTGTAAGGGCCTAAAATTGTTAAATTGCCATGAAAGTAACGGCTTATAATTTAGTTAAAAAATATTGCCGTTCTAAAAATATTCGCTCTTCCAAAGTTCCTGATGAAACAGCTTTTGTAGGTGTTGCCACTTTATGACTTACTACGAGTATATTATTATCTTAGTTATTTTCTTAATTGTGTCATATATCACAGATTCAGTAGCATAAGTATACAAAAATATATTTTGATCATTCATTTAATATACTATTAGAGAATTCATTCTATTGCCTGTATATAGCTTAAAATTTATTAGCCATTTCAAGTGTTAAAATGTGTAAGCAATTCAATCTTACGATTCTAAAGTGTTTTAAAATATATGTGAAATGTGAAAGAAGTCAATTTCTACCAAAATACTTAAAAAAAAACTAAAAGTATTTTATCTGTGTTCATACACTTGTCTATGGTGTATAGTGCAACCCCACCTTTGTTGACAAGGCTATAAAAACGAATAGTGATAAAATTGTAGAAGAACTGCCCTTAGCGAATGTATAATAAACGTGTAGGTAACAATGAGAATGGCCGATTAATATGTTTACTGGCAACAACTCTCAATTTGACGAATTTATCGCGTAGTTTAAAATAAAACAAAACGAATAATTTATACATCTAAAATTAATCGTTAGAAAAATTTACTGGAACGCCAATAGTTTATTAAAATTAAAAGTGATACGTACAATTTAACAAAATATCAAATTTAAGTGTTGTTAATTGGGTTTATCACAGCTGCATAATATTTACTCGAATGAAATCGATTTTATATTATCTTCGATTCAAGGAATCGACTAACTTTATTTTATACAATATTCTAATGCAGATTGATCGAAAAGATTTTATGTAATATCAACGTTATATTATTAGCTCAGAGTTCATCGAGTAAATCTATAGATATGTCGCAGTAAGATAGTTAAGGCCGTGATATAGTTATATCCCTAAGGAAATAGCTATATACCGTATTATAGTTATATGAAAGCGGTTCATAACTATCTTACTAGACTAATCTAGTCAAACAATAATTATAATTGTAGTTTGTTTGTAATTTTTTTTTTCAAAACTACTTTTGACTTAAACTTTTTGAATTGTTGAAATTAACAAGTTCAATTCTTTCAATATTACATTTTATACCGTTATAATGTACGCGACTTTAGGGTGGCCCAACGGCCAACCCAGCCGCACATTAACCTACTTTCAAAAAAGGAACATGATGAACAACACAACAGGAACGTCAATGTTGCGAAATTTGTTTCTCCTGTACATTCAGTTTCACTAGATTAGTCTAGTAAGATAATTATGAACCGGTATATAGCTATATCACTAGGGATATAACCATATCACGGCTTTAACGATCTTGCTGTGACAGATAGATATGGAAAATATTTATAGTCGTCAAACAAATGTAAATATTTAACGATATAATAAAACCCAATTATTAAAGAAATAAATAAGAAAGAACGAAATTATTGGCGAAGTAAATGTAAGCTTAACAACGGGTTTAGTGTAGTATCGGGACGAGGGAATGCGATGAGACTATTTAAACATCTAGTCAGAAGACACGTGGGAAATTGTAAATATCTTAACCACCGCGTCTGCCTACAATCTTTAATGAATGCACAAAATCGTTATCAAGTATTAAAGAGACATATTATAATTTATATCAACTATATAGCTTTAAGAGATGAAAATCTCAAGACTTACTGTATTTAATACAGTTAAATTATACGAAGTGCCACTGCTATTGTTATAAAACGTGCATGAACGAATATTAAGTAGGTAATAAGAACACGATCTGCGATCTCCGCATAAAAATGCGATATTTTAATAACAGATATCTAATGCATTTCGGCCTTACTTATAATTATTGATTATTGCTGTATTAATTATATCTATATCTCTCTTTTTCTTTTGTCATTTAGTGAAGAGGGACAAAGAATAATAGTCGATTTTTATGAGTAAGGCCATCTAACGTGGCGGCAGTTTTAAAAAGTTGCACCAAGCGAAACTATGACTTGTCACAGATAAAAATAAAAACTAATATAACTCAAAAGTCAATAAACGCGCGAAATGATAAAGATGAATAGTCGGTACGGATAAAGAATAGGATTAAAAATGGCGGCTCATCGAGCCCGTACTCTCAACATGCCAATAGCGAAAACCCGCTAATAACGGTAAGTCGTTATAACGTTATATTATTCGGTTAATTGGAAATTTTCTATTAATGGGAAAATATCTGAAAAGAATTGTATACCCAAGTAGGTATATTAATTTTAAAATAACATTTATAACTAGCGACTTGCTGTGGTTTCTCATGGGTGGAATCTGTTAATGTGGTGTTATTTAGACTTAAAATAATCATTAAAGACCATTTATTTAATTTTATTAATTGATATTTCCATTTTAATAAAATCTCAAAATTTTTCGAATAAAACTTAGTCTAGTGAACTCTTGATATTATTCTCTATTTGTTCGTTTTTATTGTAGTTTATGGGAATTTGTGTGATGAGATCAAATGATAAGTCGAGCTTAAGTTATAGAACGTACCGAAAAACGCATATCGCAACGCATTTTTTGCAGTCTTTACCAGAGGCTGTAAGTATAAGTAAGTAAGTAAGTGCAACAGTGTGCGAGCGAAAGGCTATTTTCAATCCCATTCTTTAACCGCACGGGTAATACGTATACCTAAATGAACAAACATACGTGTCGGGACAAACGATTGATCAAAGTACTATTAGCAATATTACTTTTTAATCGATGTTTTTTTTTATTGTAGCGAAAAAGTAGTCCGTCCCCATTGTACTCAAATGCACGTGCAACACATAGACTGAATGCGGTTTGTGTTTGTTTTAGCGTATACAAAAAACAATTGTATGATTATCTCGGCTTTTTGAATTACAATAGCGCTATAACGTTATGATTTGACTGATGTCAAAATTTTAAATTAAATTTAAATTTATGAACAATTTTGTACTGTCCTGTTAATTTTCATTCCTAATTTTAAGGTGTTCAAAGTTATTTTTGAAGTGAAAACTTCTTTGGCTGCGTTGAGCGGTTTTTGGTAGGGGAAAAAAATATGGGTTTGCGTCACCGATGACCTTGACATGCTCGTGACGTATTGCGCGCTACGCGTAGTATAGCGGTCTGTGTACATGTATACGCATATATTATTGTGCTGTCAGCAGTCCTTACGACTGCCTCCGTTTTTTTTTTTATTTCGCCCTGTATGAATCGTAGGTAAATAAAAATATGCGTTTTAACGAATTCTGTATAAGCTTAAAATTGAAGCTCGTCAATATTCTTTAAAAAAAATAGGATATTGAAAATAAATAATATTCGATACACGATACCGTCATCTCAAAATTATTGTCACGCACAATGTGATCTTAATACGAATAGAAACTCAAACTCCTATTCGAACATGCCTTTATGTATATTGTACAAATAAAAAAAGATATATTAAAAAATAAACGAAAAGAAAAAAAAAAGATATCTTTTATTCTTAAAGTTATTGAGTTGTGTTATAAAATTACTATCGAATAATCATTCTACTCTTACACAAATAAGTATTAAACATATTATTATGCTTCAAATACTATGTAGTTTCTAGTACTAAGCGAACTTTAAATTAAAAAAATATATATTACTCGCAATATAAATAATTAAAAATTATTTCCTTCAAATATTTTTTATGACATTTATAAACGTTCCACGCGACGAACATAATTTGTAAGGCAACGAAGAGACTTACCAACATACATTCCCTGAGACTGAGAATATGTAAAGAGGCTAAGATCAAATAACCAACTTATGTATATTACAAAATAATGATAGGAGTATAATACGAACAATGCATGACATCGCACGCATATAATTAAATGTGATAAGTTAATACAAATGACATCGTACCATAAGAGGTTTAATTATTAAATATTGGGCTTATTATCGCCACTTTTTTGTTAATATCGTCTTATCTCTGTCCTGTATTTTACCGCTAAAAACGGCAAATTTAGTTTTATAAGGAAAATAATTAGGTGATATCGAATCTACATAATATTATACACATATTTTATTCTGAACCATACACAAGACAATAACTTTACACACAAATAGAAATAGGGTTCTGCAGATTGTGAAATAGGTTAATTTTATGTCAAGTGTCATATTTCCAAAATTATTTTTATTAATTGAATACAAGACAATTATAGATTATATTCATGAAACTACGCTGTGCATACAATTGTTATAAATCACTGGTTTATTAATCATTACACAATACGATTGATTGCAAATATGGTTTTAATATAATCAATTTGTTGCAGTTATGTGTGTGAAAATTTGTTGCCATATGTCTGGTCAATTTGCCAACTTCACAAATGCGTACTCTTCTAAATTAAAAAAAAGACATTCTATTTTTAAAAAATGACGTAGCCTAAGGCAACAGAGGGGTACACGCTTGTGAAATTATAATTTCATCGGTTTGTATAGGACAGGGATCTATTTTATATACCACCAAGACTTCAATAAGGCTGTGAAACAACTGAATTCGGTTTGGCACAGAAATATATATATATAAACAATTCCGTTAACTAAGAACATGACAATTTTACGTAAACTGTGGTGTATTGCTCATATTTCTTAACTTTATCACTTATTCTAATAAATACGTTCTTTTTTTAACATTTTAGGTACTATCTTAGATTGTCATGTTCCTATTTTGTTTTCCTTCACGTAAAAGCGACGTAATGAAACATATTATATTAATTTTCGTTTCAGTGGACTCATTTTTTTTTCTTTGTTAGAAATTGTATTCCGTAGTCGCAGTTATGTTTAGGAATAACGCTAAACCGAATTGCCTAGAATTAGATCAAAATTGTACTTATCCATCTTATAGTGATAATGAAGGGAATGTAAAGAAGTGTTAAAAATCGAAGCGATTTAACAACTGTTATAACGTGTGTTTCAAGGTCCACTTACGTCTAAACGGTCTTTGTATTAAAATATCTAATAGTGGACCTTGGTGTTAAGTGAAATATTTTTCGAGAGTTTATTTTTGTTTGTTATGAAAAAATTGTAACTAGTAAACGTTAACCATATTTCCCGCTATATCAGTTTTTAAGGGAATAAATCGAAGGTTAATTTTTAATTAGACTTTTATTAATAATAACGTTAATATAGTTTTTCCGAAATATCAGCCGTAAATATAAACGCATCATAGTATATGCATGGTGTATATCAAAATATTAATGTTAATTGTATGACGCGGTTTGATCTATAAATTAACTATAAATTAATAATCAATGTACAAGTCCTTTGCCTTAGACTGCTTCAATGTTAAATTTAGATGTTTGAATATAATTCTTTCTCTGTTTTTTGTATTTATAAATGTTACCAGCTTATAAAAGGATACCTCGATGGGCATTTAACGTCTTTCCGACTAATAATTATTCAACATTGTAAAATAATAACGCATATTTATATATTGTTTGTAATGAAACTGGACACACGATTGGCGATTATAATGTCACATTAAATTAATACTTGTTTAAATCTAAATAAATTTAAATAAATTTGTTGATAGGTCAAAATAAAAAAAAAAACATAATTTTAAGCACAGTAAGGTAAGGAAGGAAAACACTGGAAGAAAAACTTATTAATTTTATATGCTGCTAAGATCATATTTTATGGCTGCATAATTTGTTGTGAATTTAGTATTAACGTCAACGAGATTTTCATATGGATTTGTTAATAGAAATTAGTAAATTGATTGATAATCCACTTGATTGTAAAGGCTTCAAAATTTATTTCATGTAATTTTCGGGATGATTGATTCCCTGCACTTAAATTGAATAACTTCCTATAAAGCCGTAAGTAATATATTTTTTTAAGAAATTGAACAAACCTATTCATCCAACAATAAGTAACAATTCGTCCAACAACGCTGTTTATCAAGTTTACTAATAAAAATTTCTGCCATGTTAATAATGCCTACGTTCTTTATTCAACATTCGTTTTTCCATTGCTTTTTTGAAAAGGAATTCGAAAAGCCTTATCTACATCATGTGTTAAATTACTAAAACAAAAAAATCCCACATAAATATTCAATGTATTTGATTAAATTAGTTTTATCTATGGTTATAGGGTAGTATAATGTTTTTGACTTATAATTTATTGTGACACGGTAGTCGTCATCTGCATAAATAAATATGGCTCAAACTTCTTGAAAATTATTAAAAAAAATTCATAGCCCTCCTTTTCGTCTTCAAATAAATCAGTATAATAATTATTATGATTAAAGATTTTCTAAGCTGCTGTTATCAAAGTAAATGCAACAAATATGAAATGTAAGTTCCTTAACAACCAAACTTATCTATATTTTATTATATTATATGTTATTAAAGCAATTGGTTGAGCTATTAATTGACTTACTAATTAAATAAAAATATTTTTTGTCTAAAGCTATGTACAAAATTACAATAGACAAAGGTTATCATATTTTTACGGAAGGATGTTAATTGCTTGTCAAATATGTTCTGAAAATATTGAAGTAGTCGTCTTTCTTACAGTTTTGGAATAAAAAGTGAACCAATCTAACAATGTATGTTTTCATAAAATATAGTCGTATATATATTTCATGATTAAATATATTCGTATGTGTAGTAATCTTTTGTTTCATTTATAACTCCTAATTATTCTGACTTGCCACTTGCAAATGTTTTGAAAACGAATAACTTAAAAGACCGGACGACTGATGGTATAAGATAATGTTTTGTATGATTGACACAAACAAATATGAAGTTCTTGTTTGTGTCAATCATACAAAACCTAGTACAGGTGCAGAACAAAAGCAGAACAATAACTTTTTTTTAAATAAAATATGGGTGACAAATGAGCACACAGTCCACCTCACCACAGAGAACGGTAAGTGGTTCTTGTGGCCCATAAATAACTACATCTTTCCTCGATTAAGAATCAAAATGCAGATGCGTTATCACCTCTTGGTATTAAGATAGAATGCCTCGTTTCCAGTAAAAGTGTCTCCGGTTCTCTACACGCACAATACGAAATACAGCAGCATTAAGCTGTTATATTACGCTGGTATTCTGTGAGTGAGTGTTCCTTAAGTGGTCGAACCGACCCATTCGTTTTGCAGCCATAATAACCCGGTGTATACGAATTTAAAATTCTTGAAAAAAATATTAGTGTTTAAAAAAATCATGTCTTGGGTACTATTTGGGATATGGCTTTTATTTATAATGCTGGGTACTGCCATTGCACGTTGGCTCGTCGGATAGAGAGGTAAGTCCTGTATCACACGAAATGTCGTCCGAGTAGAATGGATCATCCGATCTCGTCAGGAAGTAACTATGGAGGTATGGAGGTACACACTTTGCGATGCATGGTGAGAGCGCTTAAAAAGCCACGCCCACCATGTTAAGTACAGCCTCGATACTGGCGATATCGGATGACTCATCCTATGGGACGTCATACCTCCTAAATGTGCCAAAGGTATACATGAAGACAGGGATGACTCAACCGTTATAGGTGTGAGTCTTATTTACGTCCGGTAAAAGGCTGTTCGCATTATTTTCTGTGATATATTCAGTTATCGGTGTTTTTCAGCCTCTGAAAGTGTGTGTGAAAGTGTTCTTATGTTGATGGGCATGCTCCTTTCCATTGCTAAAATCTCAAGTTCGGCAAAGGGCTCCAGCATGGAAGAGGCAGGCTACTGGCTTAATATATAAAAAAAAACAAAAAAGTTAGTTAAAATTGTACAAGTACAATCCAGTCGATGTTTTAAGGTCAAAGGAAGTCGTCACATGAAAATAGGTTATAAAGCAGCGCCATATTCGTTTCTCACGTATTGGACACACAGCGATACGTGAGTTATGAATGATGCAGTTATTAGAATAATTAGATTTGCGGTATGATAAAATGTATAATCAAAAGGATCTCAGATGGAAGGTTTTTAACGTATATTAGTTTATATTTGTTAAACAACGTGTAGGACCCCACATCATTCTGTGGATGTCGAAAGTGGCGACAGAGAGAGACAAATTAGTAGACGGGCAGCTGCGTCTTCCTAATAACGACTAAAAATTGAAAAAAAAAAACTGCGGTTGCCAGCCCGCTAGCTAGGCGTGGCAACATTGGCAAAAAATCTCCCTATGAGACAACAATCTACGGGGAGGCCTATGTTCAGCGGTGGACTTTAATAGGCTGTAAAGGTAACGGTTACGGTTAAAAAACGAGACAACTTCAGATGAAATTAATGGTGAATTTCATCTCAAGCTGTCTCGTTTCTTAACCGTGACAGAATTGGTACCTACATGAATTGTTAAACCTAGGGAAAGGTGTAGCTTTAAGCGGATTTCTTCATTCGTCATTCGTTTATTTATTACTAACCATCAGAAGCCCATTGCGAACATAGGCCTCCGTTACAGATTGCCACATAGGATCCCCTACTAGTCACAGTTGCCACGCTTGGTGGGCACGCTGTCAATCGCTAACGGCAGACGCCTTACAAAAAATGTTAGTGTTGCAATCATCCATTTGCAGAGCAGAGAAGATCTTGCCTCCGGGTCTCCGGTTCTCTACACTCGCCAAACGAAATACAGTAGCATTAAGCGGGTATTCTGTGAGCGCGTGGCCCGTCCCCGATGGTACAACCTAGCTACAGAATTAGCACTGAATTAACAGTAACTGCAGTAACATTAGCTGCAGTATGTCTAAAAATTCAAGCTAGGTGCACTTATCATCTTCAGCTGTCAATCAATTTTTCTTCACCATTTGCCTATACTTATTACTTATTGTGAACCTTCTCTGCATTTGACGGGTTATTGCAAAATGACCCTGTATAGTCAATTTCAGCTTCTTTTGAATTTATTTGCGTTTGGCAGCCTTTTCTCTTTCCATTTTCAATCAACGTTTCCGACTATCATAAATAATCTATTTATGATAATCGGTTCGGTAAATTTTTATGTGTCGGTTCAATTCAACAAATAAGAGCACGTTCTGTGAGTACAGAGAACATCCGCTCTTCACTACCGTACTTACGTTATTTATACAATAAGAGTGACAACGCGCACACACTTTAACTGCTAAGTGCATGCTGTGGATTATAGACGTCGACATCTACTCTCTATTAAAATGTTACTTTTTTAATTAACGCATCCATAGACTTCAATGACTAAATTGACATTAACAATAGCGTTGTTCTTCATCGCTCATAAAACTCCACCGTTATCAGCCTGTCGCCGTGCTAGATATTTTAAGTTTGGCATAAACTAGACGATTAAAGCTGCTATTTATTGAGAGCCATGTATTTTGAGCATTCTCTTTGACGACACCCAGAAGACGAAATGAAAGGAAGGGTCTCTTATGCACAACTGTTTACTTAATAAGAAACGAAGAATATATATACTTCTCAACTTCACGTAGTTTATGAATTTATGAATTAGGAAACTGCGAAAACACCTACGCCTAATCATCTGTATGTAATGTATTGTATTATTACAACTATTAATAAATAACAACTGTCTAACCTTAACCCACTAGTGAGACGTAGGCGAATATTCTCACGTAATTTCTTAGCTGTAAATGAATCAAGCACACCTGTCTTCTGCTATTGAGTCATCATGAATGACTTATGAAAAGGAACGGGTTTTGTTTCGAGTCCTAGTGAAATGTTTAACATGCAACCTATTTTAAATGTTAGGTGTACTGTGAGGTTTAGAGGTGTTTTAACTGCAAATAATGTTCTGCATTTAATACGTTATTAAGCAAATAGGCCACATTAGAATGAAGGAGCAAAGGATTGAAAAGTAAAAAATAGTAATAACACAAGTGTTTAAGATTTATATCAAGTATCGTTATATTTCATAAACGGATCTCATATTTTAGATGACTACTTCATAGCACAGTGGCTTAGCGTCGAGTTGCGGCGCTAGGGCTCGCAAGTTCAAATCTCGCACGGTACAAGTACCTAGGTGGATTGAAAAGTACTCGGCCTAACACAGATCCATTGAATTCTAAAAATCAAATCTACCCACATTATTTAGTTCAGTTCAGACTAGTTCATTGTGTGAAGTTCGAAACGTGTGCGATAATTAGTTGTGATTTTATAAATTTATTAACAAAGTAATCGGACATAATTTCCGCGAATGGAGCAAATCGAGCAGCGTGCCGTCATTAAGTACCTCCATTAGAAGGGTTATCATCAAAAGCCATCCATGATGACATGGTCAGTATATTAGGCGATTGTGCTCTGTCATATTCATCCGTCAAAAAATGGATAGCAGAATTTAAGCGTGGTAGAGAGAGTGTGAAAGATGAACCCCGCTCTGGAAGGCCTTCGACGTCAACTACTGACGAAAATATTAAAAAAGTACTTGATTTAATAATGGGACACCGCAGATTAAAAATTAGAGAGATAGCCGAGATTATAGGCATCTCTTATGAACGAACTCAAAACATCATTGTCAACGAGTTGGGTTTCCACAAGGTGTCTGCGAGGTGGGTTCCGCGACTGCTTTCAGTTGAACAAAAAAGGACGCGATTGACTATTTCACGCGACTGTTTGGAGTTATTTGAAGCCGATGCAGATGATTTTTTGAATCGTTTTGTTACTATAGACGAAACATTGGTTCATTACTGTACACCGGAAACAAAACAACAATCAAAACAGTGGAGAAGACCTGGTTCACCACCCCCTAAAAAGGCTAAGTCGATTTTGTCGGCAAATAAGGTGATGGCTTCAGTATTCTGGGACTCGAAAGGTGTGATTATGATTGATTATCTTGAAAGGGGTCAGACTATAAACTCTGATTACTACTGCACCTTACTACGTCGTTTACGAGAGGAAATAAAAGAAAAACGTCGAGGAATGCTCAGAAGAAAAGTCCTGTTTCATCAAGATAACGCCCGTGTTCACACGTCAGTACAGTCAATGGCTGAAATTCACAACTGTGGCTTTGAACTGTTACCGCATCCGCCGTATTCACCTGATCTGGCACCATCAGACTTCTTTCTGTTCCCTAACCTAAAAAAGCACTTGGGAGGTCAAAGATTTTCGACAAACGACGAGGTCAAAGCAGCTGTAGACGCATATTTTGACTCTAAGGAAGAATTATTTTTTTTCAACGGTCTAAATGCTTGGAAGGGGACGTGGCAAAAGTGTATTGAACTTGATGGTGATTATGTAGAAAAATAAAAATATAACTGATTTAGTATGTGTTTATTTTCTTGGTTAGGCCGAGTACTTTTCAATCCACCCTCATACTTGTATGGCTAACAAATAATTGTACCGTGTCTGGATTTTCGCCCTTGAACAATTGATGCTTGATAAACTGCTTACACTACACAGGAGAAAATTCTTGCGAGGTAAAGTTTTATGAAAAACAAAATTGAATACTTGTAAATCAATTCGATGAAGTCGAAGAAGCGGATAGCAGTAATCCATTGGGAAACGTGTTCATCAGTGTAAGTATGATGGTCAGTAATGATGATAATAAGATAATGGCAGAAGACCCGACGTTATGACTTAAGTTCTTTTTGCGTGGATACTTTGGCAGCCAGTCATTTGAGGGTACGTCGTTTAGACCCGGGGTGGTATCTGAGTAAATGGCGTATACACGAATAAGTCTGAGAGGTACTTACATGTATATTTTGTGTCACTTGTTGTAGATACTAGACTGTCCATGGAGCTCGCGCGATGAAGTTTCTAAAGAAAATGAATCGGCGACTTTTCGTCGCCGCTGGAGACGAGGACTATTCCCTCGCCCAAACTCCAAGGCTAAGGTATAGCCATTTAACGAACAAACGCAGCCAGCGTTTTCGGCACTTTACCGCGGGGAATAAAACTGTATGTTATTTTTTATAGCAATAAATTGTGTATATTAATATGTTTTAGATCAGGGATTAGAATAGTAACTAGCTTGCCAACTAGACGTTTTGCCCTTGGATGGTGCTACGAGGGTGACACTAAAAGTTCTTAGAAAATCAAAAACTGAACAAACTATCAAATTATTAGTTTTATTATATATTTTCAAAATAATGTCCATTTACATCAATACATTGCTGCATCCGATGGAACCACTGAGAAAGCACTCTGCCACTCGTCCTTAGGGTCCTTAAGTCCTCGTCTATCATACGCTGCACAACACTGATGTTATTTTCAGTCGTCGCCGTAGAAGGCCGTCCCTCACGCAGATCATCGGTGAGATTAGTGCGACAACGTTTAAACTCATTAAACCAGTTGTAAACAGTGGCACGAGATGGGGCTTCTTCGTGAAAGGCCAATCGAAGTCTATCATAACTTTCTTGTAGACTTAAACATTAAATGACATCGAAAGTCATAAAAAATCATCGTACGAAAATTTTCTCGCGTTAAATTCATGCTCACGTGACACAGACAATTTTCAATTTACCGCCAAATCGTGAACAAATGACAAATTAGTAAAATGGATCTCTGCCTTTTCGACGAAAATTGTTTGGCAGATTATGACTTGCCAACTAACATTTCGCAGAATTTTATTTCGCCGAATAATCATTTGCCAGCTTATTATATAATTTTGTTTTATTTCCCAATCTAACAGTTGCCAACTGTACGTTTGGTCTGTCTTTTATAATGACACTTTTCAAAAGGCCAACTTTCAAGTAGCGAATGTTTCAGTTAGAATAATATTCATATAGTTGTATATTGTTTACCAAATGATGTATTAAGTAAGGTTTCGTTTAGTAACTTTGTAATATAATGTGGGTAAGCGTAAACTTATTTTTATGACAATGTGGGTAGGTAAGTACAATTTGTTTTTAAGGGATAGGGTGAGAAACGAGCACACAGTCCACCTGATGGTAAGTGGTTGCTGTGGCCCACAGACATCTACATCTATCCTCGTTTGCGAATCAAAATGCAGATGTATTGTCACCCGTGAGGACTAAGATGGAATGCCTCGTTCTCTAGACTCACCACACGAAACACAGCAGTGTTAAGCTGCTATTTTACGCTGGTATTCTGTAAGAGCGTGGTCCTTCCCCGATCGAGCCGACTCATTCGTGCTATAACTATACTACTAATGTAGCTGCAGCATGGCTCTACCACGTATATATAAATAAATTGACTCATAGGCGATACGTGTTTACATCACTACTTGTGGACTGTTACTGTGTTATCTTTTATTGGTGTAAAATTATAATGAGTGAGTTTAATGATGAATGCTAAGTTTTTATTACTTCAAGAGGCGGAGTTAAGTTATTTAAAAATGGATTTACTTACGAAAAGAACGAATAATCAAATTATTATTATTATTGGAGTTGTGAACTGCGACGAAACAAGATATATAATTGTACTGCAACTGTAAGCTCGAAATTATGTAACAGCATTCATAAAAAAGTGTCAGGATAATCACAACCCTAATCCAACCAGGGAATGCGTAAGCGAATTCAAAGAAAAATTAAAAGCGATTCGTTATCTGGTGTGAAGACTTGTAAGGTATTACAAAATGCCAAAAGCACTGTGTCTACGGATGTCTTAGAATGTTTGCCGTCCACGTCTGCATTAAAACAAGTAATTTATCGCCATAAAAGAAAACAGAATGCTATAAAATAGCCCACTAATATTACTTTTGAGATAAAGAGCATATACACAAATATTAAAAACGAAAATTTTATCATAAAAGATCATACGTTCGATACGAACAAAAGGATTTTGCTGATGTCCACACTTAATATGATGTCAATTTTAAGTCGTGCGACATACTGGCTTTTAGATGGCACTTTTAAAGTTGCGCCCAATATGTTCAAGCAGCTATATACCATACATGGAAATATTTTTACGGACAATAAAAAAACATTTCCGTTATGCTTTTGTTTGTACACTAAAGATAAACGCACATATGACACGATGTTCGAACTATTATTTGAATACGGTAAAGAACACGGTATTAATCTTGCACCAAAAGTATGTGTGTTAGATTTCGAAAAAGCTGCTATACTGAGTCTTCGATCAAATTTTGAAGAAATTAATTTACAAGAATGCCATTTTCATTTGAGATAAATTATATACAGGTTGTTATTAATTAGCTCATTGGTTCGAAAATAATTATGTGTACACGGAACATCAACCACACAACCTAAATATCAGCCTAGATTTTGGAGCTGCTATGAAATAAACAAAATGAATATACGTCACCCAGATGTTTATGAATTGATAAAACAATTAATAAAAGAAACCATTGCCAACGAGGGGGAAACAGAAAATATATTAACAGGTGCTCCACCAGAACCCAAAAAAAAGTACTTGGACAAAGAAGAAAGCATCAACAGAATTCTTGAACACAAATCTTCATATTCAGAGGAAAAATTATTAATGTGAATTGCAGCGAATTTAATGTGTTAAGGCTTTTTTTGTAATTCTCAAATAAAAATTGCATATAAAATTTTGTTTATTTTTTATCATAATATAAATGTACGAAAAGGGAACTGTTACACAGACAAAACGTTATTCGTCTAAAAGTTGTCTGGCCTAGTGAAGGATTTGACAAATGATAAGTGCCCTGAAAGTGTTGTGTCATTATAATAACCAACTTAACAATAATTCTACCAAATGAAACGTTGTCATACAAAAATTTGACAATCCTTAGTTGTCAAAGTGAAAAATAGGCGTACCGTTGGTTGGCAAGTGATAATCGGCCAAACAATTTTTGGCGAGAAGGCAGGATCCCTAATAAAATACACAATAATATTGGCAAAGAGTTCCATTTTCAAAATTTGAACTTATTTTTTTATTATATCGTTTACAAGTGGCCAGTTCTAAAAACTTTCAGTGTCGCCATCGTACAGTCGCACTTTTTACAGAATGAACTTTATTACTAAACTCGATCATGGTGCCAGTTAACAGCTCCAGATTTTGTTAAATTCTATTTTGGCATTTAGCAATTTTTTTTTTCGGATATGAGTCAGTTTAACCCATAAATATAGAATTTGTTAATAAAAGTACTTTTACGGATTCTATCGCATTTAGTTAATTTATTTTTTTATTAGTTTCCGACGTTTCGGGTGCTTTACAGCACCCATGGTTACGGAGGACTGTGGTACCCCGGAGTACCTTCAACTTGTTTAATTATTAATTTTAGTCCGATCTATGCAGAATGAACAATTTGTACTTATTGCATTAGATTTTTGCTCTATATATAGAGCAAACAATTTGTACTTATTGCATTAGATTTGACAAACCACAAATTCTCACGAAAGAACATCGATTCCTGCCAAGGATAATACGTGAGGCTATTGAAATTAAAAAACATCCTAATTTCAATAGAGAGAGAAGCTAGGTACTACCACCCGCTCGGGATCCTGTAATTAATAAAATTAAAACTAAACCCAAGTATACCACTGCAAGATTTCAAGCGATCTATCAAAACCCGCGTAAAAGAACACATAGCTGACGTGAAACACCAACGTTCGGGGAAGTCGATATAAATGCTGTTATTTTTATATATTTTTAATTTTCATATATTTCGTATTGTCTTATTGTTTTTGTTTGTTTTATATTAATATTTTACTCGTACTTGTAACAATTATTAAGTTATCGTACAGTTATCGTCTTTTTTAAACATGCTGTAACTACCTTTAAATGGAAACATGTAAATCTTAGTTCCTAAGCCTATTGTCACATTTTTTTGTCAAAACAACATGTTATTCCGTTGGTGGTTCTATCAATAAAATAAAAATTAGTCTGCAGTTTGTGATCATATCCTAGACGGCTTTATAGTACACTGCTTCACAATATGTTGATGCGTCACAATGCGCAGCCCTTGGGAGATTTTGATGACAACTTGCGCCAGCAGACAGTTATCGATTGTATCTCAAAGCGCTGGAATAAACGAAGCGATCGAATAAACGAAACAGGCATTGATTATACGTTTATTTCATTAAATTCGCCCTTATTTGTTACTCTATTGCTTTTACTCTGCGATTAATTCTATTGTCTCTATTGAAACACATTTTAGTTTTATCATCACTCTGTAATCCGTCAACAGCTAAACATAGGTCTTCTCCGATTTAGGAAGCTTATTGCATTACTATCGTTATATCGTCATCAGATGGTTTTTAATTATTACATTACAGTGTTTAATTATTACGGTATATTCGTTTTCGTCTACTCCTGTCCAAATATTATATAATAATTTTTCAACGAGGTTGAGCCATGCTGCAGCTACACATATTAATAGTATAGTTGTAGCACGAATGGATCGGTTCAACCGGGGAAGGACCACGCTCTCACAGAATAGCAGCTTAAAATAGCAGCTTAACACTGCTGTGTTTTGTATGGTGAGTGTAGAGAACCGGATACTATTTTTACTGGAAATGAGGCATTCCATCCTAGTCCTCACGGGTGAAAACGCATTTGCATTTTGATTTGTAATCGAGGATAGATGTAAATGTGTATAGGCCGCAGCAACCACTTACCATCAGGTGGACTGTGTGCTCGTTTGTCACCCTTATTCTATATAAAAAAAGATGAATCTATTATAAATACAATTCTTATAAAGTAAAGACATTAAAGTTCCATGGACGTCGTGAAGTAACAATTGAGAATACTACACTCGCTCGTCCTTTGCCACTTCCGTTCTGACTAAGAGACAGATGTTGCATTGTTCCAACATGGGAAAACGTCTGAGCACACTTTTGTGTTTGTATTGTGTAAAATGAAGAGCTAGAATTTGTTTCAATACTTTTAAAGGTTGTTAAATAAAGTGAATAAAGTTGTAATTACGATGTCACCATACATATTAAACAAAAACCTATTCAATGTCAGTATTATGTCTCTGTGAGTTTTTCAAATTTTCAGATGTATCCAAAAATATGTTATCAAAAAAGGACTGAATTTTTTTAACCTATTTAATTGAATAAATAAAACTTCACACAATACTTATATGAAAACTGCTATTACATTTTTAATGATTATGAAAGCAAAAAACAAAAATGGCGGGAAGTTTTTTATTGCAGAACGGCATCTCACGATAGTAATAAAGTAAAGTCGTTGTCGAGTTAACAATGATGACATATTGATTGTACTCGTAAGTATAAGTAATCAATTTTATAGAAAAGTTGACAAGCGAGCATACTGTCTATCTAATAGCAAGTAGATGATGTGGTCCATAGACACTTACTCTATCCTCGATTAAGAATCGTTGTCACCCCTGAGGACTAGCGTTATATGTAAAAAGTGTCTCCATTTTGATTACTTACCATACGAAAAACTGTCATCATTCTGCGGGTTCAATCGATATTCTTTATAATTTATAATTTAAAATTAAAAATTTTGTACAGCCGACTTCAATATAGGTTATTTAAGAATAACTCAATAACCATTGGTTTGACCTTGATCAAATTCATATGGGACCACACGAGAACTATCAGCTTTCATATAAAAAAGAATCATCGAAATCGGTTTGCCCAGTACAAAGTTATGAAGTAACACACATAAAAAAAACATACACTCGAATTGAGTACCGTCTCCTTTTTGGAAGTCGGCAGAAAATTAAAAATTTTGTACAACCGACTTCAATATAAATTATTAAGAATAACTCAAAAAATATTAGTCAGACCTTGATCAAGGTCCTTTATATGGGACCACATGTGAAGCAATAGCTTTCAAATAAAAAAAGAATTATCAAAATCGGTTCACCCAGTAAAAAGTTATGAGGTAACACACATTACAAAAAAACATACAGTCGAATTCAGTACCGTCTCCTTTTTGAAGTCGTTAGAAAAGTCGATCCGATCCATTCTTATTCCAACCATAATAGCACGTAAGAATTTCTGTTATTTAACATTTTGTGGCAAATTCTTTCCTTATTGCTTATCAAAGTGTAGCCGAAGTGAGTATGGTAGCGAACATTATCTCTACGAATTGATTTAACACGTACACTTACGTAAAATTACAAAATTGGGAATTTCAGCCTACACCCAGACTATCCCATCACACCCAGCATACGGTATATAAGTAGTTTTTAGTGAAGCGTTAGCCCTATCTTATGTAAATGAAATAAAAATAAATAAAAATCGATGGAGTAATCACAGGACAGAATTTAGGACTTCCCCACTTTAAAAGAAAAAATTATAACCTTCCCAATGTCATATTAGAATAAAAATACTTATATTCAAACCTGCGTCAGTCTAAAACCTGTCCGCAAAAAAACACGTGCAAACAATAAAGCGAAGACTTCTTCGAGATATGACTTCAATATGCGGTTATTTTTTACTTTTCCTGGGATATTTGCCAAAATACGATAAATTGATGAATTACGTAATAATTCATTTTTTGATATATTACTCAATAATACTTCAAAAATGGTATTTAGCTGAATTAGCAATGGACCAGTTAAACAGCAAGAAGAACCGACTAACGATGGAAAAGAATGATCTCGAATGGTAGGGTCTAGCCTCGCACTGGTAAGTGAAGTGAAGGGCGGCATCCCACTAAACAGCGCGACGACCTAATAAACATGCAGAAATTGGGAAAATGAACGTGGCACAAGACGTTGTAGCCTTCCTCCGGGCAAGCAGCTAGTGAACTTGTGACAGTCTATAATGATAATGATAGTTGTTCATTCCATAACCTGATTTAGTTGTTCATTAAAATAGATTATGTATTTTTTTTTAAACAAAATCAAATCAAATTTCTTTCGGCACCTAATAGGAAGTGTAATAGTGAGTGAAAATCTCATCGCAACCGCACCCATTTTTATTCTACAAACAATCCAAACAGATTAATATTTCGAAGATTTGTCTGCTGAACAATGGTTCACGCGGTTGAACAATGCTAAAATTAACGTCAGTGTAAAAAATTGCTTTTGAATCACTATTTGCGAATGTTATCGTATTTCGACCTTACATTAAATAGATACATAAAAAGAGTGCCTCATTTTTTAAAAAATAAAACTGATGCAGCAAACATACTCACGCCCATGTAATGGTAAGTGATTACTTGTGGCCCATGGTAACCTGCCAACTCCAAATAAAGAAGGCTACTGATGCTTTGTCACCTCTGAGGACTAAGATGGAATGCCTTTCACCATGTAACTGTACTGGTTTATTTCGTATTTATTCACTTGTGTTCAGGCCTTGGGGTACAGGCTCAGGCTTCTGAATTTATGCAAATAAAATTTACCTATGTCACTACAATATTTTATACATAGTTGATACCTTCACAAATTGTTAGGTGGTGACACACATTGTCAAAATCAGCGAAGGAGATACATTGGCGTGTCAGTATGTTTTAAGAGCTAGATACTAGATCTTTACCTATGAATTTTTTTGTCTATATTTTTTACTTCTATTAAAGTAATCACCCATGCAATCGACTATGCACGACGATATTTTGCCAACGCCGTGGTAGTTTATTGATGCCCTTCTTGAAGAAATCAGCTGTACGGGAGGCAACAAATTCTTCAAACATATTTTGTACTGCCTTTCGGTTATTAAATTATTCTTTCCCGCCAAAATGTTATCTAAATTCTGGAAAACTAGAAGTCTGTAGACACAAGGTCTGGTGAGGACGGATGACGGAAAGCTTCCAACCTCAGCTCTTGTAACTTGGAGACCGTCTATTGTGCAGTATGAGGTCGGGCGTTGTCGTGCAGGAGCAGTGGGAACGGGCTATTGACCAAAGAGATTCTCCATCATAGTGTTCAGTACTTTACAGTACTAAAATACATATCAATGCTTTAGATCTTTAGTAGAAATGTGAAATTGGAAAACCAACCTTTGAATTGTTATTGTTCTGATTGTGTACATTATTTAATAATATTGTTTTAGAGAGGCTTAAACGTGTTCATTCTATTGACACTCTTTACTCAACTGATTATTATTCAAGTCGTGAGCGTGAGTCACAGGCTGCAAACAATATGTAGATACGTTTCTTACCACGACAGCGTTGTTCAGTATCTTTCACCTCTCTATATCATTTCACCTGGAGCCCTAGTTTCACATATATATTTAGCACAATTATTTTTTAATATTTTATTTATTGTGCTAAGTAAACAGATGTCTATTATTTTTAAATTTGCCATTTTGTAAAGCTATTGCTTGCATGAAGACTGCTTGTTATTTAATAGGTGGCATGACCCTTTTTCTGTCTAGAAGTCCTTCTGGGTAGGTGCCACGCTTTTCCTATTTCTGCCGCCATGCAATGCTTTCGCTAATGTGTCCAAGAGTGCGTCTATAAGGTATATAGGGCCAGTATGGTTACAGGCTGTGAAGCGTTCCATCGTAATTCTCGAAGGTGACAACACCTCTGTAGGCTTCTTTGTTTGAAGTTGGTTGCATGTGTGGATGGACTGTGGTAGCCACTTACCATCAGGTTGATGATTGGGATATTTTTTTATAGAATAAGGGTGACAAACAAGTACACAGTCCACCTGATGGTGAGTGATTGCTGTGGCCCATAGACATCTATCCTCGATTGCAAATCAAGATACAGATCGCGTTGTCACCCGTGACGGCTAATATATGGAATGCCTCTTTTACAGTAAAAAGGGTCTCCGGTTCTCTACACTCACCATACGAAACACAGCAGCGTGAAGCTGTTATTTTACGCTGGTATTCTTGTATTATTGTGAGAGCGTGGTCCCTCCCCGGTCGAGCCGACCCATTCGTGCTACAACTATACTATTAATATAACTGAATCATGGCTCTACCACGTATAAAGACTATATTTATCATGCCGGATTGTGGGTTAGTAAGTGTAGAGTCTATACTTTTGAAAACCGTGGTAGCTCAGAGACTAAGCGCTTGCAGTAATTGCTCAGTACGGATGATTTCAGTAGACGTTCATAGGCCACAGCATCCACTAACCATCAAGGGGAATGTGTGCTAGTTTGTCACCCTTATTCTATTAATAAAACACAATGAAATTGTGAAATGAATTGAAAATTAAATTATTAAAGTGCTAATTAACCACGTGCTCGAGGGTGAGTAAAGGCACCGTAGGGAAATCTGGATATCTGAGTAAGAATTGTAATACAATTCTCCAGATATTTGAACTATATTAGTATTAAGGTAAAATTCCACAAGTTTGTAAAAGTTCCACCATGACAATGTTGTAATTTTTCAAATTTATTGTACAGAAATAAGAGAAAATGTAAATTATAATAAAAAATTAATTGTAATTTTTATTAGATAGGGCCCAGGTTTTTTTTATAGGATAGGGTAACAAACGAGCACACAACCCACCTGACGGTAAGTGGTTGCTGCAACCCATAGACATCTACATCTAACCTCAATAAAGAATCAAACTGCAGATGCGTTGTCAGCCGTGAGGACTAAGATGGAATGCCTCTTTTCCAGTAAAAAGGGTCTCCGGTTCTCAACACTCACCATACGAACCACAGCAGTGTTCAGCTGCTATTTTACACTGGTATTCTGTGTGAGCGTCGTCCTTCCCCGGCCGCGCCGACCCATTCGTGCTACCACTATCGGCTCAACCGGGGAAGGACCACGCTCTCACAGAATACCAGCGTAAAATAGCAGTTTAATACTGCTGTGTTTCGTATGGTGAGTGTAGAGAACCAGAGACCCTTTTTACTGGAAAAGAGGTATTCCATCTTAGTCCTCACAGGGTGACAACGCATCTGCATTTTGATTCGCAAACGAGGATAGATGTAGATGTCTATGGGCCACAGCAACCACTTACCATCAGGTAGGCTGTGTGCTCGTTTGTTACCCTATCCTATAAAAAAAAAACTATACTTCTAATATAGCTGTAGCACGGCTCTACCACGTATAAAAGGTTAAGGTTAAGTTTCTATTTGAAGATAAAGTTTGCATGCTTCTCTTTGCACCTTTTTTTACATGGGGAAATGCCTACGCATACTCGCCTCGCGGCGACAAGGACGGGTTATGTCAGACTTGCACCCACCTCAACCTCATGGTGTTCCAACTTCTTGTAAATATTTACGAGGAAAACAAATATTTACAAATTAAAATATATTTAAATAAATATTTTATGGACTGCAGCACAACATTGGAATGGTTTCTGCCTCATAATCCTATCCAAAATGAAAGGCCTGTTGTTAGCAGTGGGAAGTACATATGTAAGGTGGCTGTTCCTTTACTTTTTATATTAGGAAAATAAAGTGCAAAAAAACATTGGCATATAACACGAAGTTTGTTGTGCACGCAATTATGTTAGTTAAGTTGAAAAATGTGATTTATATCAAGCAATTCATCATGTACCGCATTCGACGCTCCATTTATATCATAGCGAATTCCATTCAATGTTTGCAACAGACTTAATAATGTTTGAAGCTTGCGTTACGTATATTTAGGTGCATACCGGTTGCAGACCTGTTTTTGAAACGTCGTTTCGTACTTAAGTACCTGATAAGCTGGACCGAACTTAAAACATTTAAACCAATACTACAAATATTTGAGTTGAAATTTTGCACAGGATTCGTGACTAGTATTTGTTTTTCTAACGACTTCAAACAGGAGGAGGTACTCAATTCGACTCTAAGTTTTATTTTGTTTTTTTTTATGTATGTGACCTCAAAACTTTTTTCTGGGTGAACAGATTTCAACGATTCTTTTTTATATGAAAGCTGGTGCTTCTCATGTAGTCCTATATAAGTTTGATCAAGGTCTGACCAACAGTTTTTGAGTTATTCTTAATAATTTATATTGAAGTCGGTTGTACAAAATTTTTAATTTTAAATTATTTATTACGTTTTTTATAAAGTAAGTCTTTAATTGAAGTCTTTATGTCAAGCCTGTCCCATTGTAACTAAATGTACACTAAAATAATAGCGAGTGTGTAATCTTAAAATCTAAATACAAAAAAGAAATACAATAACAATTACTCTAACTATCAAATCAACATTAATCATCGACACATATCAAACAATAATTAAAACGTCCTGGAAGGATCAGATACTGTTTCTACTAGAATGCTTGAAAGTCATTATAAACAGTTAATCATCATTATAATAAACTCTCACGCCTTTCATCCAACTTTAAGAGTGGAAGGAAGAGACTAGGAATTTCCATTTGCCACAATCTTCACATGCCTCTCTCGCTTCTTTCACAAGCTTTGCAGTATGTCTATTTTTCAACTGACTTCAAAAACTAGGGTTTTTTTCTAGGTGAAATGATTTTGATGATTTTTTTTATTTGAAAGCTTTTCATGTGGTTCCATATACATTTGATCAAGATCTGAAGAGTAGTTTTTGAGTTATCTTTAATAGTACGTATTTATTTGACTTCTACTACATTGATCATATTCTCTTTTTATTTATATTGAAGTCGTACAAAATTTTTAATTTTACCACTTGTATAAATTATTGTTTACTTTATCAAAACTTTTAGCATGCTTTTAGAGTAAATCTGTGTGCCCACCTGTGTGACTATTCTATAGTCACACAGGTGGACACACAGATAATATTCAACTGCTATATTCGGTCACAGAGATGACTTTCGAAAAAGCGTAATCGAAAATTATCAACTACTTAGTGTTACATGAGAAAACTTTATCATGTTAAACACTTGCATTCATCTTTATCTAATAGACCTACCTAACTACTTAACGACCGTAGACCTAACGTAATGAAAATGCAATTTCGGAGGTATGTGAATCACGACAACCTCCATATTCGATTCCAAACAAGGGACCTGTAACTCAGTGGTAAAGATCTTTTTTTATTAGAATAACAAAACAAACAAGCACACAGGTGGACCTGAAGTTAAATGGATTCTGTGGCATAAATACATCTACATTTATCCTCAATTAAGAATCGAAATGCAGATGCGTTGTCACACCTGAGGACTGAGATGGAATGCCTCATTAGCAGTAAAAAGGGTATCCGGTCCTTTACACTCACCACACGAAAAAGATCAACATTGAGTTACTATTTTACGCTGGTATTATTAGAGCGTGGTCCTACCCCTTTCGAGCCGACCCATTCATGCTACAACCATAATATAGCTGCAACATTGCTATACCACGTAAAAGACAGATATCTGAAATTGAATCAAGCAGTATTTATAAGGGTTAGACCCTCTCTTTCGCCATATTTCTTATTTTTACGGGTTTAAACTAATTCTAAAAAATTATCGCGCTTTATTTTACTTATTTTAAATAATTATAATTAATTAATTAATATAAGTAAATTGAATTGAATTGAAGTGATTTTCACGTATTTTATTAAATAGGTTATTTTAATAAGTAAAATTAAACGCGATATAATCCGTAAAATTATTTTTATTCAATGTGTAGTATTATATTTTTATACATATATAAAAATTATGTGTCACAATGTTTGTTGCGATGGACTCCGAAATCACTCAACTGACTTTAATGAAATTTATGTTAATATGTATTGCTTGATCCAACTTGAAAGAGTATAGTTTTGTCCCAATAAGTGACCCTCAATATTTTTTATTGTGGGTTTAAAGATTTTTAAAGGACAAAGGGTCATCAAAAAATGCAGAACAAAGTATGCCTGGCAAGCCAGTTCAACATAAAAAATCACTATGAGTTAGCGAATGTTATATTCGAACATCTTTCTTTTTTTCATTTTTTTATAGAAGAGGGGGCAAATGAGCATACGGCTCACCTGATGGTAGGTGACTACCGCTGCCCATGAACAACTACAACACCAGGGGAATTGTATTGAATTGAATTGTTGCCGGCCTTTTAGAAAGGAGTAGGCTCTTTTCTTGAAGGTCCCTAATTCGTTTCGATCCGTAACAATCGCCGGTGGTGAACTATTCCATAAAGAGGTCATACGCGGAAGAAAACTCACAGTCAAAACTTTCTACTGGCGATGCTGCTTTGGTGCTTCCCATCACCAGACTGTGGGATTTCGGTTCAGTATTTCGAATGGTTATACCGCTTTAAGTCTATCACAAAAGACTTTTTGTGTTTTGTATTTTTTAATTATCAACCTACAACGACAATTTAGTTGCAGTATTCGATGACAATTGTTCTGGCACAGTTGGGTCCAAGGCAGCAAGATAGAGTCGAGGTATCAATGGCATGCCCGCGCTTCGCCTAGTCTAACCAATCGCACACCAGTATCGCGCCGAGTCTCAACGCAGGCGCGCGCGTTCCTAATTTAAATGTCAAATGTACACAGCTGTTTAAATCGAGTTCTACTTTTAATAGTGACACAGATAAGGCAAAGGATTGTGTATTTAGAGGTTTATGTGTGTCGAGTTTATCATTTGTGACAGAAAACTGAAGCTATTAGCTGAAGGTTTGTATTTTTTGTTTCTTTTGTGTGAGGTAATACGTTGTGTAAATGTAAATAATTTCAATGATTTTGCCTATATTTGCTAGCGTACTTAAGGTAATGGAACAAACTACGATTTATATTTTTATACCATTATCTTGTCGGGTATTGTATTGATAAAATATTTTGATTCTACATTTTAAGAAAAGGCTTTACTTTTATACAATCAAATTTAAATATATTTATATTTATTTAATTAAAATTTTTGCTATCAATACAACGAAATATTATTTTACTAATTAGCATTCTTACGTAGGTAGAGCTAATTATATTATTTAAGCAGTTTGTAGAGATTGTTACCATAAACCCTTACAAAAGACTTAAACGCATTCATTTTAAATGTCCCTGATTCCCCTGGTTTTCGTGACTTTCTTATCTTTTAATTTTACCTTGAACTACTTACATAAAAATAACCAAATTAAGATAATTGATAATAATTTATTTGTCGCTCATCGTAATTATTACTGTTTTATTCAATTCACAACCCATTAAAAGGTCCATTGCTAAACAAACCTACCCCTTGCTTCAGAGGGCGGATTTTGCAAAAATTGCCACGCTTGGCAGTCATGGCAGGTTAGCAACAGGAAGATGCGCTCCTGTTTCACTTATTATCATTTATCTGTATTTATATTTGGAAATTGATTTTCATGCGACGCCATCACGGCGTAAATTGACAATAAATGTAATATACATAAATATGTATGTAAACAAAGAGACAAGACAAATGTCTTGTCTCTTTATTCGAACGGATATGAACACGGAAGCTAATAAAAATAAATTATATACATTTTGGACTTGTAATAACTTGAAAATTAAGTTGATGTTACAATTTATGTAGATAATCTGGGATTGATTTTTGCAACATCAAAATTACTAATCGCAATTTTAAGTAATGTTTTATCATAATACCGGTGATAAAGGAAGGCATCGTGGGTAAGTAGTCATATTAGACAAATTAAATAAAATATTTCGAGAACATTATACGTGGTAGAGCCATGCTGCAGCTATATTAGTACTATAGTTGTAGCACGAATGGGTCGGCTCGACCGGGGAAGGACCACGCTCTCACAGAATACCAGCGTAAAATAGCAGCTTAATACCGCTGTGTTTCGTATGGTGAGTGTAGAGAACCGGAGACCCTTTTTACTGGAAAAAAGGCATTCCATCTTAGTCCTCACGGGAGACAACGCATCTGCATTTTGATTCGCAAACGAGGATAAATGTAGATGTCTATGGGCCACAGTAACCACTTACCATCAGGTGGACTGTGTGCTCGTTTGTCACCCTATCCTATAAAAAAAAGAACAGACCCTTTTTACTGGAAACGAGGTATTCAATCTTAGTCCTCAGGGGACACAACGCATTTGCAATTTGGTTCTTAATCGAAGATAGATGTAAATGTCTATGGGCCACACCATTCACTTAATATAAGTATTAAAAAATTAACATAAAAGGCAACAATAAACACTGCATCAGTACTGGGAATTTCTTGCACAATAAAACTTTCTCAGAAATGAGCGAAGGACTCAAGAAAATCATAACTATAATCAACAATTATTAATTATCTAGAGTAAATGTAAAATTTTCCGCATTCCGTCTTCACCGTTTCATAATAAGATTACTTACGAAATAGTTAAAGAATATCTTATGCTGTAGGTAATAGACATCACCAAATTTAAAATAGAGCGTTTACCGTTTCGTCTAGTGACATTATTCCATTCGGTGTATCATTTCGTGTATCGTTCCAGACCTAAGATTAAGATATCTGTGAATTATTCTAGGATCTGTGATCACTTATTGGTTTGGCAAATGATGACAGTAAATCCTCCAGTGACTTGGCATCTACGACTGAGAATATATATAACCTTATTCTTCTTGATGGTCAGCTCATTAAAGTCTACTACAGGACATTGTTTTATACGTGGTAGAGCCATACTGCTGCCATATTAATAGTATAGTTGTAGCACGAATGGGTCGGCTAAATCGGGGAAGGACCACGCTCTCACACAATACCAGCGTAAAATAGCAGCCTGACTGACACTGCTGTGTTTCGTATGGTGAGCGTAGATAACCGGAGACCCCTTTTACTGGAAAAGAGGCACTCCATCTTAGTCGTCACGGATGACAACGCATCTGCATTTTGATTCTTTATTGCGGATAAGATATAGGTATCTATGGGTGGCAGCAACCACTTGCCATCAGGTGGACTGTGTGCTTGTTTGGCACCCTATCCTATATAAAAAATAGATTTTTCCCAGAGGTAGAGAGAATTTTCCTTTATTACCACGCTAAACTTGCAGATTGGAAATCACAATTCTAGACCTATCACATGTTTGACGCCTCTCGCTGATTTAGGCATATTACAATATTTATGTAAATACTTCTGTAGTTTTTTTTGTTTCTGTAGTAGGTAACGTAACGCATTCACTTAGCTATACAGAAAAATAATTTAACCTCAACTTTAATTCCACATTTGCGTACTTAATCATGAAGCAGTTTAAAATACTTGAATGCCGGATAAAAGTTTAGTTGCGCCATGTACTGGCTGCATTGTAGAATTTATTGCATCAGTAAAAGAGATCGTTTTTTTATATCTTCGTCAATAATATTAATATCAAGTACCAAGCGTCAGTACTGTCATGCAATGCAGGCATTATAATTTTGTTCTTTCAGTCTGTGTCAATGTATTCGTAACAATTTCCATCTAAGCTAATAATCTAGCATTGTTTTATTATTAGTTAAATTAAATATTAACATAAACATAACATTTTTGAACGTGTTAGAGCCATGCTGCAGCTATATTAATTCTATAGTTGCAGCACGAATGGGTCGACTCGACCGGAGAAGGACCACGCTCTCACAGAATACCAGCGTAGAATAGAAGTTCGTGTGGTGAGTGTAGAGAACCGGAGACCCTTTTTACTGGAAAAGGGGTGTTCCATCTTCGTCTATGGGCCACAGCAACCACTTATCATCAGGTGGACTGTGTGCTCGCTTGTCACTTTTATTTTATAACCAAAAAATTATTACGAATATACTCTTTGAATTCCCCAGTAGTTGCCTTGATTATGTCTACTACAAATAATATCAGAATTACTTAATTTTCACCTCACGTTGTAGACCTGAATCAAGGGTAATAACTCGCTATATAATTACTAAATTAAAATTCAAAGACACTCGCTCCATAGCACGACTTAGAAACAATGCCGATGCGCTATCAAACAGACAATCAGGCAGAACAACAATGAATACAGAATCGTTGAGTCATAATTAAAAATATAATCAATATTATGAATCACAATTACGTATTGATATAGCTAAATCTATACAAATAAATAAAATTAAAGTGTCTGTTTGTAATGTCAAAATAACAGCCTTTAACTAAATGCATATGAAAGTATATACGGCACTTATAACAAATACACATTTTTTTAAATTTTTGTCTGTATGTCTATCTGTTTGTTCGAACCTGTTGGCTGGACCGATTTTGACGGGACTTTCACTGACAGATAGCTAAATTTGTTTTAGAAAAGGAATTAGGGTTCCGCGCCACAAAATTAAAACTCATACAATGCAATCGTAATAAATACCACGCGGGCGAAGTCGCGGGGAACAGCTAGTGCTATATATAATGATATAGATGGACAATAGCGTCTTCTTAATTACAACTTAAAATAAAAAAAAACTACGGTTACCAACCCGCTTGCCAAGCGTGCCAAATATGGCAAATATCCCCCCAATGAGGCAATCTATTGAGGAGGCCTAAGTTCAGCAGTGGACTTTATAGGTTGCAACTATAACGGTAATGGCCAATTACCTTCATCATATATTAAATTTCGACTGTAACAATTTTATATGGACTAACCCATACTGCTTATTGATATTTTGGGTTATATCGGTTTATAGTTCTACTGCGGATATCTTAGTTACGAGTTCTATCACGTAGAGAAATTCCAAGTGTATGCCTCTTTATAGCACACTAAGTGACTTTCAGCTTTCGGCTCCGGCTACCAGAGTACACGTTCGACATTTGAGAAGTCGATGGATGTAGGTGGCTTTGGACCGTATATTGTGGCATTCTTAGTTGAAGGGATATGTCCAGCAGTGGACTTGTTATGAATGGTTACCTACATACAGCAGTGGTGCTCGTACCTCAAGTACACCACATAAATAAATTTAAAACTATAAGAAGGTATAAAAAAATAATTGTTGCACGTAATATACCTACGTATATGAAGTTATTGACTACTTTATGTACTTAACTTTAATATGACGCTTTCGTGCTATTTTTATTGCTGTTAGTAACATTTGACATGATCTTTTAAATACTCACTTGACTCATGGAAATCAAATCAAAACAGCATGAGACTTTACTAGGACTTTAAATTGGTTCCTGTTTCGACGACATTATTCACATTTATGCATTACCTATTTAATTGGTTACGTTTATAGTATAAATGGGTGGTCACAGATCAGCTCTTAGACATAAAGAGGCCTTTTATTTAGAGTTCTTTATAGTAAAAAACCTTTTTAATTTTTTTGTCATTGTTTAAGGAGCAGTAAAAGCAAGTTTTATTTTTTTTTCTCATTAAAGTGCCAGTAACAAATTTTTATTATATAAGATGTAGTAAAAGCAAGCAAAGGAATTTAAAATAGAAAAATTGCCTTAGAAATTTAGCTACCAGTACTAAATACCAGTAGCGTGCCATAACACGCACAACACGTAACGCCTGACCTCGGTTTCCTCAACTAGGAGCTTTTGCTCTCATGATCATTAGAAAACAATAACCACTGCACTGATGCAAACGAAAACATTGTAGTTTGCGTTGGTTTTTATTGTTGTGTAAATTAGCTCCCATTTATGTTTCTTTGTAATAAGTGTATGTTAGTTAATTTTTAGATAAATCGCCGATTAATATAGGTAATCCATTACAGCCTTACCAATCCAAATTTATCAAGATAGGTGTCGTCCATAAAAAAAAAAATTATATTCAGGAACAGGACAGGAACTTTAATTTTTTTTTATTTTTATTTCGATATTACTATAGAAATAGCTGCCTTCAAAATTATGAAAAATTGCTAAAATAATTAAAAATTTTGTACAACCGACTTTCATATAAATTATTAACACGAGAAGCACCAGCTTTCAAATAAAAAAAAGAATCATTGAAATCCGTTCACCCATAAAGAAGTTATGAGGTAACACACATAAATAAACATACAGTCGAATTCAGTACCTCCTCCTGTTTGAAGTCGGTAGAAAATGTCTCTAATTATCTTAAATCTAAACATACGTGCATGCCGTGTAGTGGCGGTCAAGAATATCCATTACCCCATATCCTCCCGTGGGTGTCGTAAAAGGCGACAAAGGGAAACAGGCGGGAGATGGGCAGCAGCATCTTCCTGATAATAGCCGAAAGTACAATAAAAAAACTGCGGTTGCCAACCCGCTCGCCAAGCGTGGCAACTATGGCAAATACCCCCCAATGATGAAAACAACAAACAGACGGCCCCTAGTCCCCGGCGGCCCCGCTATTCCTGGCTACGGTGGCGACCATGGTAACGGCGGGGCAGGGGGTGCTAAGAATCTCCGGTGGAGGTTCGGTTGCCACCTACGACGACTCGACCTGGCAACGTACAACGCACGCACCCTGAGGACTGACGAGAAGATCGTGGAGCTGGAAGAAGAGATAGACAAGTTGCGCTGGCATATTATAGGATTATCCGAAGTCCGAAGAGAGGGGGAGGACACGGTAATCCTCGAATCCGGCAACTTGCTCTATCACCGGGAGGGCGACCATCTGTCCCAAGGAGGTGTCGGATTTATCGTCCACAAGTCTCTCGTTAACAACGTTGTAAAGATCGGGAGTGTGTCGACGAGGGTTGCGTACCTTATACTCAGAATCACCAAACGGTATTCGCTGAAGGTCATACAGGTTTACGCACCAACCTCGGCACACCCCGATGAGGAGGTGGAGGAAATGTATGAGGATATCTCTAGAGCCATGCATTCCTCCAAAACCCAATATACGGTGTTAATGGGAGACTTCAATGCAAAACTAGGCACAAGAGAGAACGGTGAGCTGAAGGTAGGGAAATTTGGAATAGGGCAATGGAACCCAAGGGGCCAGCAGCTGGCCGACTTCATGGAGAAAGAGGGACTCTTTATGATGATCTCTTTCTTCAAGAAGCGGCCCCACAGGAAGTGGACCTGGTCGAGCCCCGACGGTTCGACAAAAAATGAGATTGACTTCATTATGACGACCAGACGACAACTGTTCAGTGATGTCTCAGTGATCGCGAGGGTGAAAACCGGCAGCGATCACCGAATGGTTAGAGGCACACTAAACCTAAATGTTAAGTTGGAGAGGTCTCGTCTGGTGAAGTCAACGCTCCGTCCCCCTCGTGCTCTAATCCAAAGTCCCGAAACCTTTCAGCTCGAGTTACAAAACCGTTTTCAGTGCCTAGAAGACTGCAATGAAGTGGACGATATGAATGACAAGCTCGTGGAAACTGTCCATGCGGCCGGAGCTAAGTTCTGCAAGACCCGCCGCAGAAGAACACAAAAACTCTCCGATCACACTCTTAATCTCATGGCTGTTAGACGGGAGATGAGGCTACATTCTTCAACAGATTTGACAGCATACAGGCAACTGAACAGACAGATCTCCAAATGCATGCGGCGAGACTTACGCAACTTCAATACAGCTCGTATTGAAGAAGCGATCGAGCGGAACCAAGGCTCCAAAGTCTTTGCCTGAGATCTGTCTGCCAGAAAGAGCCAACTGTCAAAGCTGAAGACCGAATGTGGCAGCATCGTTTCCGGGGTACCTGAGATTTTGAGTGAGATTGAGAGGTTCTATGGGCAGCTGTACACGTCATCGTTGGAGCCACACGCAAGTGTGAGTAACGATCCAAGAGCGAGTCTTATTCGACACTATTCCGAAGATATCCCGGACGTCAGTCTGAGCGAGATTAGAATGGCTCTCCAGGACCTTAAAAACGGCAAGGCCCCAGGCGAGGATGGAATTACAGCGGAGCTACTGAAAGCGGGTGGAAGACCGGTACTTGAAGTCCTTCAGAGGCTCTTTAATTCCGTCCTCCATGGTGGCATTACACCGGAGGCGTGGAGCAGAAGTGCGGTGGTCTTGTTCTTCAAGAAAGGTGACAACGCTCTCTTGAAGAACTACAGACCGATTTCCTGCTGTTTTCGAGAGTCATTACGAATCGTCTTGCGCGCAGACTTGACGACTTCCAGCCTCCCGAACAAGCCGGTTTCCGAAAGGGCTTTAGCACCATAGACCACATACATACCCTACGGCAAATTGTACAGAAGTCCGAAGAGTACAATTTGCCATTATGTCTGGCGTATGTGGACTATGAGAAAGCCTTTGATTCCGTCGAAATTTGGGCGGTGCTGCAGTCCCTTCAGCGGTGCCAAGTTGACTGTCGGTATATCGAAGTGCTGAAGTGTTTGTACAGTAGAGCTACGATGGCTATCCGAGTACAGAACCAGAGTACGAAACCTATCCAATTGCAGAGAGGTGTAAGACAGGGTGACGTTATATCCCCGAAACTCTTCACCGCTGCATTGGAAGACGTTTTCAAGCTTCTGGACTGGAAAGGATACGGAATTAACATCAATGGCGAGTACATCACTCACCTTCGATTTGCTGACGATATAGTCCTCATGGCAGAATCGCTGGAGGAACTAAGCACTATGCTCAATGACCTCAATAGTGTCTCCCAACGGATAGGTCTTAAGATGAACATGGACAAAACAAAGATTATGTTTAATGTCCATGTCACACCTATGCCGGTAGTTGTTGGGAGCACTAAGCTCGAAGTTGTTGACGAGTATGTTTACCTGGGACAAATAGTCCGACTAGGTAAGTCCAACTTCGACCGAGAGGTCAATCGACGGATTCAACTCGGCTGGGCAGCGTTCGGGAAGCTACGACACATCTTCTCGTCAGAAATACCTCAAAACCTTAAAACAAAATTGTACAACCAGTGCGTGTTGCCAGTGATGACTTACGGAACTGAGACGTGGTCGTTCACTGCTGGCCGTATGAGGAAGCTCAAGGTCGCTCAGCGAGCTATGGAGAGGGCTATGCTCGGAGTTTCACTGCGTGATAAAATTAGGAATGAGGATATCCGCAGTAGAACCAGAGTAACCGACATAGCCCAACGGATTAGTAAGCTGAAGTGGCAGTGGGCCGGCCATATAGCTCGAAGAACCGACAACCGATGGGGAAGAAAGGTTCTCGAGTGGCAGCCTCGTACCGGTAGGCGAAGTGTAGGGCGTCCCCCCACAAGATGGAGTGACGACCTGGTAAGACATGCAGGAAGTCGATGGATGCAGGTGGCTCAGGACCGTGCTTTGTGGCATTCTTTGGGGGAGGCCTATGTTCAGCAGTGGACTTGTGAAGGGCTGTAATGATGAATGATGATGAAACATACGTGGTTGAGTCACGCTGCAGCTATAGTAGTATAGGTTGGCTCGACTGGGGTAGGATCATAACAGAATACGGTCTTAAAATAGCAGCTTATTGCTATTGTGTTTCGTATGGTGAGAATGAAAAAACGGAGACTTATTTTACTGGAAACGAGGGATTCCAGCTTAGTCCTCAAGAGCGGCAACGCATCTGCATTTTGATCCTTAATCGAGTATAAATGTGTCTGTGGACCACAGCATCCATTAACTATCAGGTGGACTGTGTGCTCGTATGTCACCCTTATTTTATATAAAAAAATCCTATCCTACCCAGGCGAAACAGGGATGAGACGTTAGTACACAATATAAAAAGACCTATTAGACGACCTTCATGTCATTCCTATGCGTCACCATCCAATAAGTGTTCAGTCCTCTATCGTTCTAGAATACATATGTTAATACATACATATACATAAATACGACTTAAGGACCTTCAAGAGCCCACTCTTTTTTAAAAGGCCGGCTACGCAGCTGCAATTCTATTGGTGTTGCAGTTGTTCATGGGCGGCGGTAGTCACTTACCATCAGGTGAGCCGTATGCTCGTTTGCCCCCTATTCTATAAAAAAAAATAATTCTGAACCAACCTGTTTTCTCGTCAATACGTCGAAAGCAGCAGTTGCTCGTTGCCCCTGTCATTGTCGTTGACATACTACTCTCCCTTGCATAATTACGATTTACTATACGCTTTGCATACCACCGCTCGTCTGTAAGAGCGCATACATTTAGAGATTGGTTACGACAACTGTGTAATGAGTCCATACGCGTACGTATGGATCTTAGGATATATGCGTATGTATACAGATTCCAATGCGTTATAATCATGTTCATTTTGTTACCTACTTAGCTTTAGAACTAATTTGTTGTCCCTTCAAAGTATACCTACTCGTATGTATGTATGAGTATATGAGTTTGTGTAAGAATATCATATAATATTTTAATTAATTAATTAATTTTAACAGTGGTAGAGCCACGCGGCAGCTTTTGCTGTCGCACGGATGGGCCGGCTCGAACCGGGGTGGTACCACGACCTCACAGAAAACCAGCGTGAAGTAGAGGTTTACTTCTGCGTTTCGCTTGGTGAGTGCAGGTGGCCGGAGGCCCTTTTTACTGGAAATGAGGCATTCCATCTTAGTCCTCACGGGTGACAACGCATCTACATTTTGATTTGTAGAGGATAGATGTAGATGTCTATGGGCCGCAGCAACCACTTACCATCAGGTGGACTGTGTGCTCGTTTGTCACCCTTATCCTATAAAAAAAAATTCACGAATAACCAACCACACCATATAATTAGAATTTTCTACATTTCATAATATCTCAAAAGTTGATCGATTTTCGTGTTCAGACTTAGATTTTTGTCTTTTTAAAAATATACACAATATACAAATCTACGACGTCGTCATTGATTCTATTATCAAAAAAATGTTTAGGAGATTTTCTTTGTGATAACTTACAAAGGTTTATTTACAAGGAATGGACCACTTTTCTGTCGAGACTTCTATCTGGGTAGGTACCACCACTTTCTGCCAAACAGTAAGCGTCAGTATCCTAATGGCAGAGCCCGGACCACGAACTCGAAAGGTCGTGGGTTCGAATCCGCCATTCGACAACTGACGTGAACCACTTCTAACACAAGCATTTTAAGCTTACCGGAAGTGGTTTAAGGGAATATTACATTACTAAATGTTTAAAAGCATTACTAGTACTGTTATAAAAAAAAAATAAAAAAAACAGCAATGCGGGCACTGCTATGTTCCAGTCTGAAGGATATATAACAGGCTGTATGGCAATCTTAACCCTCAAAGGTACCAATATATTTGTATCATTACAGTGGACCCCCGGTAATCTGGCCCCTGTCTAATCCGCACCCCATGTAATCCGACATGGTCTATTAGTTATTATTAGATATTTTTTTGCTAATCTTCGCAAATGCATGATTAAGCAAGTTATAACTTAATTCATAATTTTTGATTATTTTAGTATGTACATTTGTTTGTACACCATTATTTCCTAATGTAAAGTTATTGCATATTTTTTTGTAAGGTCTATAGCATTAATGACGTTAATTTTATAATAAAATGTAAGGTCCCTATTGTATTGTTTAATTTACTAAATTTGACATACATAATGAAGTATAATTTGTACTTCAGAGTAGGTACACAGATGTGTAAATGTAGTTCAAATAAATAAAATTGAACTGTCTGTTTGTAATATTAAAATACCAAGTTTTTACTAAATGCATATCAAAAGTATATATACGGTACTTATAACAAAAACACAATTTTTAAAATTTTTGTCTGTCTGTCGGTCTGTCTGTCTGTCTGTCTGTTTGTTCCGGCTAATCTCCGAAATGGCTGGACCAATTTCGACGGGAGGTAGCTGATATTATAAGGAGTAACTTAAGCTACTTATATTTTAAAAAAGAATTAGGGTTCCGCACAACATAATTAAAACCCACATATAGAATCTTATTATTGGATCTAGAATTTGTCGGATTACAAGGTACTCTTTTATAAAAAATTCCGGACTATAGGGGTCTGAGGCAGTACTCTATAATCCGACAAATTCGATAGTCCGGCACTGCCCTGCAAAATGTTTGTCAGATTACCGGGAGTCCACTGTATTTGTTTAACGTTGGCTGCAGATGTCTGTGAACACTGCAGTAGTCACTTACTATCAGGGGGCTGTAAGTTCATTTGTCGTTTTAGTTTTATGAATAAATAGAAAATTCTTAAATTGACATTGCCGTCTATTAACATATTAGATTTTTATACGTGGTAGAGCAACGCAGCAGCTATATTATGGTTGTAGCACGAATAGGTCCGCTCGATATCAGCGTAAAATAGCAGCTTGATGCTGTTTCGTTTCGAATAGTGAATGTAGAGAACCGGTGTCTCTTTTTACTGCAAACGAGGCATTCCAACATAGTCCTTAGTGGTGGCAACGTATCTGCATTTTGATTCTGAATCGAGGATAGATGTACAAAGATGTTTATGAGCCATAGCATCCACATACCATCAGGTGGACTGTGTGCTCGTTTGTCACACTTATTCTATAGATAAAAATGTGCTCAAGGAAAATAACTAGTTTGTTATAACCAACACCGAAACCGAGTATATTCACAGTGATCACACCGAGGATGGAAATCTATTTTTAGTCTACTTAAAAAAGGAGGAGATTTTTACAATTCGATTATATGTTTTTTTTTATATGTATGTTACGCGTCATCTTCGTCAATAATGAAACGAGTTAGATCATTCTTCTTTAGGGTTCCGTACCCAAAGGGTAACCAACGGAACCCTATTACTAATCTTCCGCTACATGTCCGTCTCTCTGTCAGCGGGCTGTTTCTCATGATCCATAATAATTATACAGTTGAGATTTTTACAGAAATTGTATTTCTGTTGTCACTATAACAACAAATAATAAAAATTAATTAAAAATTAAAGGAATTTAAACTAGAAACGTGTTTTACGATGGTACGAAACCCTTCATGCGCGAGTTTGACTCGCAATTTGCCGGCTTTCATTTTTATTAAATAGTTTATAACTCAGCAATTGCACTATTAATTTTTAATTTTGGGACTGTAATTCATACAGACAAATACATACAGACTTCAGAATGTGAAATTACTTTATTCTTTTAAATACTTTGAAGTCGGCTTTTACCTTTTATTAAAAGTTAATTTTATTCATGTCTGTACGTAACACAATATCTCCTAAGATCCGAAGATGACGAACTAAACAACTATTTTTAAAGAAAATATAATAGTATATAATGATATTTTTCTTCATTACTTGATTATAATTTGAAAGTTATACCCATATAAATTTGAAAAAGATCCAATAATAATAATTGAAGATGGCTTATATTTTGTAAATTAAAACTATAAACTATTAAAAATGAAAGTGTATTGATCTAAATGCTTTCACAACTAAAACATGAGTAGATACTCCAAAAATCAGAGTTAAGTATGGTTAGTAACATGACGTATTTAATATATCTATGACTATTCAAATATCTTTCAAATATATGTGTTCATTCACAAATAAGTTTTACGTCGATACGTAAATAGTGGTGAGTCAACGGATTGATATGTTGTGGGTGTGTAGCCAGTAGCTACCGCCTATGAGTTGAGCTTTTCTTATAGTTGCGCCTTTCCTATGTACGTGCCAAGGTTATCCACTTGTGTAATGAGAGTTGTGAATTTTTTATTAATATAAATATATACGTAGCAGGTTTCCGAACATTGTTTTACAGTCCTCTTGTCTGCACAAACAAAGACTTAATTAAAACGGTTAAGACCTGCTATCACCATACAACCATCTAGAGGATCTTGTTCTTGGATCCTGTTCGAATTGGTTTCTTCCCTTACCTGCTTATATATATATATATATATATCAGTAGCGCATTCAATATTGTGTCTGGTTTTAAAGGTAAGAGAGCCAGGATAGTTACAAGCCGTGAGGTATTCCATTTTTTTCCTCATGGGTCAACGCATTTGTGCACTTCTATCTTTGAAATTAATTGCAGGTGCAACGAGGTAGAGCCACGCTGCAGCTATATTATGATTATAAACTGAAATGTGCCGACTATATCGGGGAAGAAACACGGTCTCACAGAATACCAGCATAAAATAGCAGCTTAATACTACTGTATTTCGTATGGTGAGTGTAGACAACTGGAGATCCTTGTTACTGTAAATGAGGCATTACACATTAGTCGTCAAGTGTGACAAAGCATCTGCATTTTGATTCTTAATTGAAGGCAGATCTAGTTGTCTATGTGCTACGGCATCCACTGACCATCAAGTGGATTGCGTGCTCGTTTGTTACCCATATTCTATAAAAAAGGTGTCTATAGATACTACAGTAACCACTTACAATAAGGTAGACTTTTAATTTGTTTAACACTACAATGTTACAAAAAACTCTGTAATTGAGATGTCAATAAAATAAAAACAATTTACCGTAGAGTCCAAGCGTTAAAGTATATGTATTCGAAGTTCAAACATTAACAAGAAAGATATACATTTTTAAAACACACATGCTGATTTCTTTATAATTTTTTCTTCATTCGTGAGTATACGGGTAGTAAGTAGCTTACATAAAACGATATCAAAGGTGAACGCTTTGGCCCTGAGATACCGATATGATTGCAAGCAATTTCGAAAGGGGTGCGTCTAATTTGTTCGAAATACATTGTTCATATTTTCAGTTTAGTACCGCTTACTACGGATTTAATATAATACATTTTTGTAATTCGAACACATGTTATCTACCTGCTCGAATGCAGTGGCGGAAATACGTAGAACAACAAAATGCATCAGGAGTCGAAAATAGTCGTTTTGTACTCTGATCATTAAGTGTACAGAATTCGGAAATTTCACTTTATTTCTCTACCATTAAAGTTTCTGTTTCTTTTTTTTATTATAGTCTCGTACGATTAGTACAGTTATCAGTATCGAGAAACTGGAGTTTTACCTACTTTATAATAATTTGGTTCCAAATACTACAGTTTGTTTTTGCGTCACATTTTTGGACGTTTTCGATGACAGGGTTAACCCAGCGAACAGACGACAGGCTACGCAGAAAGTTTTGCAAAAAGTTTTTGTATGAGACACTGTCCCGTTATAATTTATTTAGAAAAAAAAAATATTTGCAAGTAAAATTTGTTTTGTTCTAATGTTCCAATTTCAAATTTTCCTCCACATTTTTTACTAGCTACATTATAATTTAAAATTAAAAATTTTGTACAGCCGACTTCAATATAAGCGATTTCAATATAGGTTATTTAAGAATAACTCAATAACCATTGGTCTGACCTTGATCAAATTTATATGGGACCACACGAGCACTGTCAGCTTTCATATAAAAAAAGAATCATCGAAATCGGTTCGCCCAGTACAGAGTTATGAGGTAACACACATAAAAAAAAAAAAAAAAAAACATACACTCGAATTGAGTACCGTCTCCTTTTTGGAAGTCGGCAGAAAATACATAAGTACTTATCGTATTCCAGTGTAAAATGAATTTGCGTTAGGAACATTTTCGCGCCATTATATTTTACGATTTGAAATGTCGGCTAAAATGGACGAATCGTTTGATAGACCTCAAATGGCAATTGTAGATAAATGCAATCGTGTACCACTGCTATAATAAGTTTCAGCACGGAAGACGAGATGAAGAAAGAAATGGTCAATACAGAAGGAAACGTGCTAGCAGTGAAAAATTTTTTTTTAAAAAAAAACGTTACCCCCACACTAGGGTTTTGCTCTTGTGTTGTGGAGGCAGTTTACAAACATAAATTGCACAAGGACAAACATCCAGACCCGGAACAATTACTTGTAGGCCATACAAATACTTGTTCCGGATTCGAACCCGCGGCACCCAACGCAACAACTGATTGCTAAGCCACTGTGCCACGGAGCCGTCTATTGAAGAGAATAAACGAATTATATATGAAGAAATTCAGCAAATGTGCAGAATTGATCGCAAAGCGTTCACGAGGTTTAACATGAACACCATCGCATGCAGAGGATAGTTTCGCGTTGGGTGCCGCATAACGCAAAATCTCGCCGATGCTCAGAAACAGGCCCGCGTGGAATAGCGCCTTTACAGGAACTATTAAATTTAAGCAGGCACGTCTCGGCGTATTTACGATATTATAACCGATGATGAATCAGGAATTTGTCAATTGATCCAGGCGCCAATTGACAGTTCGGCTGTTCCAAAATGAATTAAGGCCTATCAAAGCGAAGCAATCGAGAAGCACATGGAAGATTTTGATCGCAACATCTTTCACTTTGACAGTATTTCTTTACGAAATCAAAGCATCATGATTGCCGTATGGTATATTATACCATAGTATATAAATACTTGCCAGTAGTGTTCACAGTCGCGAGCATCAAGTGACAGAAAACTGGTCTCCGTAGGCTGTTGCTACACATTGAAAACGCGTCTGTGCACTTAACATTTAAAACGAGGAATTTTATTTTGTTTGGATTATGATTTATATTTTACTTGTTCATTTTTTTTATATAATAAGGGTGACAAACTAGCAATAGTTCACATGATGGTAAGTGGATGCTGTAGCCCTATATCTCTATCAATCCTCGGATAAGAATCAAAATGTAGATACATTTTCAGCCCTGAGGACTAAGATGGTATGCCTTCTTTCCAGTGAAAGGAATCTCTGGTTCTCTCCACTCAAAATACAGCAGCATTAAGCTGCTATTTACCGCTGGCTTTCTGTGAGAGGGTTATCCTTACAGGGTCGAGCAGACTTATTCGTGTTACAAACAAAATATATCAGTAATGGTTACTCTACTATATCAAATACAGCATTAAAAAGGACAAGGTTTAAAGTTACTTTGATGATTTTGTTATTTCCTTTCTTAATACAGTATTCCGTAAAAATCATCGATATGCCTGTGATGAATTACTTAAATAGGCAAATAAATACGTTTAATATTCGTAACGGAATTCCGAAATCGATTTATAGTTATTACGATACCGGTGCAGTACTGTGATTGCGTTGGCGCGTAATGCCGTTAGTGCTTTTAAAGGAGAAACACAGTTTTATCTGAATCTAGAGTGCAGATAAATATACGCGAATGTAGGTTTTTATGCGTTTTTTAACTTCCGCACGTCCAGGCCTTACTGAGTATTGCTAATTAATTTTAATGTACTATATATTCAACACAGTTACGTATGTGCAACGTTCACACAACATTCGGGTAGTTCTTTAATACCAGAAGAGATCCGCTCTTGCGATGAAAAATTAATTAAGTACACATTTGATATATACATTCTGTTTTTAAGTGTAGAGACCCTTTTTACTTGAAACGGGGATTCCATCTTAGGGGTGACAACGAATCTGCATTTTGTTTCTTAATTGAGGATTTATTCATTTGTTTGTTTGATTATCCAACGATTGTTACAACAATACAGAAATAGCATGCACACATCAACTTAGACGCTAGTTGCACAATCAATTAAAGGTATACGCCGTTTGCTTCTCGATAATAAAAGTTACTTAGCAGTTCTAAAAACATAAAATAATACAAAAACTTAGGATACAACAAAATAGTATTATGTGTATAAAACAATGACTTACACCTAGTTACCTACATAAATAATGTATCTCCCGCAGTAAAATGATTGTAGCCCTGATATAGTTATGAATATAGTAATATACCGTAATATAACTATGATACGAGTATGATCTAGTAATATAACTGTCTTACAGACTAATTTAGTGAAATAAATCGCTTTCATATAACTATATTCCGGTGTATAGCTATATTCCTAGGGATATAACTATCTTACTGCGATATATCGTTTACTGTGGTCTTAAACTTAGCTACAAACATAACATGTACATCTATTGACTCACCGCACTTATTATAAGGTTGGTAAATCTTAGAGACCGGTGAACTGGCTGCCAGAACTGTTTTGCGTAACGGACGGAGGATACATGTAGATGTGTATGAACCACAGCATCCACTTACCATCAGGTGGATTGTGTGCTCGTTTGTCACTCATTATACTAAAATAGTGGTAGGCCTTATTTTCAGCCAAGGAGTCCGTGAGAGTCACCTATTTTCCGCCAAAAAGCCTGGACTGCTGTGTTCCGTGATGGGCATAGAGTATAGTTAAAGGCTGGCATTCCATCTTCGTCCTCAGGGGTGTACCTTGTTTGAAGTTAGTTGCAGTTGCTACTTACCTTCAGGTGGATTGTAAATACGTTTGACACTTCAAATTAAAAAAAAGTTTTTAAAAAATGGCCATTACTAAAAGTAATTGCTTAAAATTAAACATTGATACAACTTCGTTGTCGTTATCATCATCATCGCAGCCCGTCAAAAGTTCACACCTTAACAAGGTGTTGTCTCAGAGGGGTTATTTGTCAAAGTTTACAAGTTAGCCATACGTTTTTTTTTAATATTGAGCTGTTTTCGAAAGATACTGCCGCCAATTTCATTTTAGTTACCCTCAGTCGCCTTTTGCGACACCCACGGGACAACATGTGGCCGAGGATTTTCTTGCGCTGCCAGGTAGCACCGTACGGCATCTTCACCGTATTTACGTACATCATTTTGTTTAACCGTGTCGGTTACACGCTTGCACGTAATATCGGCCAGTGTATATGATGAACTGAGGAATGTTGTAATCTCACGTCAATCTTATTTAAGTACCGTAATTCTCTATTGGAGGTGTTTATTTGCACTGGACCATAGTTATAGACAGCAACGTAACGGTATTATAGTCTTGATAAAGTCCAACTAGTCCACTCACCACAGGAGCATTAATTTGTTGGCGTTTTGTTTTTTAAAATATGTGTGAATTTATTTTCATACAAACAATAACCTTTGTGTATAGAAGAAGAAGAAGAAGTTCTTAAATACGCAATAAAAAATGTCGAGGGTTATTATTAGGATAAAAACTATCCTAGTTGGGGCACACATTTACAAAATTTCATTAAAATCGGTTGAGCGGTTTCAGAGATTAGCGTAGACGAAAATTATGTCGCGGGGTTTTCATACAACATGTAAAAAAACCCTGTGGTTCCCGTTAAGTGCGTTATCAGAGTCAGTATTCAAACGTAAAGAATTTTTTTTTTTCAAAAAACTTGAACATTAAAAAATATATTTTAATTGGAAGAAAAATAAATTGCGAATTGTATGTGATTTTATTACGTCTGCATTATCCGGAGAATAAGAGGATTGTGAAAGACCCACCTTCACCGATGCTCGTGTCAGTTAGAGGTAATAAAACAACCTACAACTTGCAAATTATTTTTTTTATTAAAATTAATTTTTTTGATGTTCTAGTTTTTTTTTAAAAAGTTACTTCTTTACGTTTGAATACTGACTCTGTTAACGTACTTAAAGGGAATCACAGGGTTTTTGTTACACGTTGTATATTGAGATTTAATATGAGAAATTCGTAAACGCAATTAAGGCACGCCTGCTAAGTGTAACAAGTATGGCAAATATCTTCCGTATGAGATCGTATAATCTATGGAAGAGGCCGAAGAAGAGAATAGGAGGAAGAGATCTATGTTCAACAGTGGACTTTTAATTGGCTGTCATAACGATAATGATAGTGATTTGTTTTATTCCGCTAAAACTGCATAAGTTAACATGTTACAGTTTTATTTTTCTAGACACCATAAGCGATTTTATTTTGTACTATATGTATTAAATAAGCTACTACTTGAAAAGAAATCCAATTAAATCCTTATTAAATTTAAATTTTTTGAGCGATGAATTATACAAACTGTCTTCGGTAAATTCGTATCCGAAAATTTCGTTCGGTAATTTAAAAAGAAAGAAAGTCGTTGGAAGTGTGTTTTTTCGCCGACGCCATCTCTGGTCTAGTTTAAATACTTGCTTCAAAATAAGTTATTATTTCTAACGTCTGTCAATGTTTTATGTCGTTACACCTCATTGGACAGGAATAATAATGTGTTATACTTTATTATAGTTTAAATAGTGTACACATATCTACTTAATTATTCTTTATTTGTACGTTTATATAATCTATATCATCTTAAATAAACGTACGTACGTATCAGACGTTGTGTCTCTTAAAAATTGTTAGTGGTCTCATATACAGTTCTTGCTTATTAGAGCAAATTAACATTTGGTTACCCCTCAAATAACCTATAGCACGTACCCAGCCTCTAGCAATATCCAGAGCTAACACTAATTAACTATCGTCGCGATTCTTTTTTGTTCGTGCAAGTAACTTTTTTAACAATCTCTCATTAGGTAACAAGAAGTTGGAATTATTTCGGATGAAACCTTCAAATATTAACAAGCTGTTTGCTTCAGAGTTTTTCGGCCCCCACTCTAAGAGTGCCACAAATATTTAGTTCTTTTCCCCCTTTTTGGTATTCTTTGATTGATCGGTTTTGTTTTGATAAAGTTTGTGTGGTTTATATACTCGTACATTTAAATTTTTATATGCGAATACCTTTTAATATTAATACATATTCTATGTAGATTTAGAATTCTATAGTATGTGAAATGTGTAAAAGCTGTTGGTGTTCCGAATAAATAAAATAAAATGCTGCGCATCTCAAAAAATGCATTCTTTTATAATCTTTTATGTTTGATTTTAACCTCTAAACTGTTATCGCTCTCATGCTCTACTAAACTTGAAATTGTAAAGCGGAAAGTTTTGTAATAATTTAAACTGTGTAATTTTGACTGTTACGAAATTGTATAACAGATAATAATACTAAAAATTGATTTCGTTATGATTACGTGATAGAGCCACGTTGCAACTATTTTTGGGGTTGTAGCTCGACGGGGAAAGGATCACGCTCTCACAGAATACCAGCGTAAAACAACAGCTTTATGCTGCTATATTTCATATGGTAAGTGTACAGATACGAAAACAACTTTTACTAGCAACTAGGCATTGTATTTTATTTATCAGGGTAGACAACGCGCTGCATTTGTGTTCTTAATCGAGGATAGATGTAGAAGTCTAAAGACCATAATATCCAAATTTCGTTTGTCTCCCTTATTCTGTAAAAAATATTATTACAAAAAATATCTTTCTAAGATGGGTTATTTTTCAAAGACTAGCCAAATTTTAAACTTAAGTACAAATTTATAAATAATGATATACCGTTACTGCAATTTTTGCAAATACGTGTAAATAAGGCTTCTACTTTTATTTGAAATTGTGCCAAAATTAATATGACTTATGGGCAACAACTAAGCGTGCACGCGCTCTTCTGTGTGCGATTCAATTCACAACATTTTTGCCGTCCGATCGAACCTTACGAATGTTTGCGTGCGTAGTAAAATAGTATGCGTTAGATATTTATGAATAACAATCAGTTAAAATAATGCATTACCACGCATTTTGAATTTAAAAGATAAAGAGATAATGTTTAAGTTTTTTTTTAATAATATTTCTTCGCTATTTGCCTATATTACTTATTCCGAAACTTCTCTGCAAATATTATGGTTAGTGGCTAGCCGCGGGTTGGAGAACTTCACAATTCTACATACTCTTATAACGTACATTACACTACACAAAGGTATCTCCCATATTAGTGAAGATTTGCAGTAATCGCCATATTTAGTGTGATGATCGGAAATCGGCGATCGTAGAATAAGATATCTTGCACCTTTCGACGCTGCTCCTCGCCATCTGTCTAATTGTTCACTTGACATATATACGAGATGTATGCTGTCGTTCCTCGGTTGAGAAGACTTAGAGATTTTCTCTTGGTTGATATGACACTCACGTAATACTATGAAACTCACGTTTGGTGGTACCACGACCTTTAACAGTGGTAGAGCCACGCGGCAGCTTTTGATGTCGCACGGATGGGCCGGCTCGAACCGGGGTGGTACCACGACCTCACAGAAAACCAGCGTGAATTAGAGGTTTACCTCTGCGTTTCGCTTGGTGAGTACAGTTAGCCGGAGGCCCTTTTTACTGGAAATGAGGCATTCCATCTTAGTCCTCACGGGTGACAACGCATCTGCATTTTGATTCGCAAACGAGGATAAATGTAGATGTCTATGGGCCGCAGCAACCACTTACCATCAGGTGGACTCTGTGCTCGTTTGTCACCCTTAACCTATTAAAAAAAATAAAAAAAAGAGAAAGAAAATTGGTAAATTCTGAAATGCCGTGATAATATGGCCAAAACATACAAAAACGCTTACTATAGTTTCTTTTAAAATTTAGCCTTCTCGACCTAGAAAACGTTCAACAATTATGCGGGCGTCGCGACTATAACCATTACCATAGTTTTTTTATAAGTCGTTAAAGTACGCAATACATTCCCGCGATAGTGTGGCAAACTGTATGCATTTTAAATGAATGATTTTGTGTCTCCTTTCTCTTTACGCGTGAAAATGGCCATTTAGTGACGGTGTAAGAATATCCACTACCCCATATCGTCCCGTAGGTTTCGTAAGAGGCGACAGAGGGAAAATGAAACATAGGATTGGCAGCAGCATCTTTTGTACTCATAACTCAAAATTACGAAAAAATTGCGGTTGCCAGCCCGACTGCCCAGTGTAGCAACTTTGGCAAAATCTCCTATGAGACAACCTATGTGGGAGGCTTATGTTCAACAGTGGACTTTTATAGACTGTAATATGTTTAATTATGTGACTGTTACTGTGATCTTTTATAGATGGATCCAACCATCCATTACAGTCTACAGTAAACAGTTATTTGGTGCCAGAAAAAAATTTCATTTACAAAAGTAAAGTGACAAACGTAATCTTGTACGTGGTAAAGCCATGTTGCAGCTATATTAGTAGTATACCAATATACGACCAGGGAAGGATCACTCTCTCACAGAGAACCAGTGAGTGAAGAAAACTAGGGACCACTCATGGTGAGAACGCATTCTGCATTTTAATTCTAAATCGAGGTTAGGTGTCTATGTGCCACATCAACTACTTACTATCAAATGGATTTTGAGCTCGCTTGTCACCCCTATCTTCATTAAAAATAGAATTAAAATAATTTACTACGAAACACCACAAATTTATTTTAAAGGCTAAGGAACCGCCGTGGAAAGCGAACCGAGGCTAATCGATTTTAGCACCAGTTACTAATGGTACGTGCTGGAATGGTTGAACTTTCTCAGGAACATTAAACAAAATAAAGGAATTTAACAAGTTACGAAAAGTAAATAAAAATAGAATGCGATTTTTACCCCGGAAGAGCCGACGTATTGATGTTGCAGCTATGTGTAACTAACATAGCTGCAGCGTGGCTTTACCACGTAAAGACCTCTATCACGTATGAAAGTATTTATTATTAAACTAATACAATTCATCGCTAAGTTGTAAAATTTGTAAGCATGTAACACTTTAAATGGCAGGTATATCGACGCAACACACGGAAGGATGTAAGATAGCGTGCTACTGTTATTTCTAGCTATAGTCATCTACATACTGTTTTATTCTTCTGTGGAAAATGGGGTTTAAACTTGAAATTACTTTATACTTTCATAGTACGCGACAACTGCACGTTCCCTGTAGACATAATAGTTGTAACAGAGGCTGGTATACAGTGGCGTAGCGTGCCTTCGAGGGGCCCTGTATCAAAATTTGTTGGGGGGCCCCAATGAAGAGTAAAGATTTCATAAAAGGAACAAAAACGCTTGCATTGAATTCAAATTATTATATATTGATTTTAAGTTATTCATCATCATCGTTACAGCCCTTCATAAGTCCAAGGAATGAAAAAACGAATAAAGGAATAAAAAACATATACATAAAAATGGTCTTCAGTTCTCTATGTACACATAAATTATCGTCAATTATCACGACAACGGCAAAAGTACTAATTCCACTAGTTCATCATCATCATCATCATCATAACAGCCCTTCATAAGTCCATTAAAGAGCATAGGCCTCACCCAAGGAATGCCACAAAGCACGGTCCTGAACCACCTGCATCCATCGACTTCCTGCATGTCTTACCAGGTCGTCACTCCATATAGTGGGGGGACGCCCTACACTTCATCCGCCGGTACGAGGCCGCCACTCGAGAACCTTTTTCCCTATCGGTTGCCGGTTCTTCGAGCTATATGTCCGGCCCATGGCCACTTCAGCTTACTAATTCGTTGGGCCATGTCGGTGACTCTGGTTCTACTGCGCATATCCTCATTTCTAAGTTTATCACGCAGAGAAACTCCGAGCATAGCCCTCTCCATAGCTCGCTGAGCAACCTTGAGCTTCCTCATCCGGCCAGCAGTGAAGGACCACGTCTCAGTTCCGTATGTCATCACTGGCAACACGCACTGGTTGCACAATTTCGTTTTCAAGTTTTGAGGTATACCTGACTAGAAGATGTGCCGTTATTTCCCGAACGCTACCCAGTCGAGTCGAATCCCTCGATTGACCTCTCGGTCGAAGTTGGACTTACTTAGTCGGACTATTTGTCCCAGGTAAACATAAACGTCAACAACTTCGAGCTTAGAGCTACCAACAACTACCGACATAGGTGTGACATGGACATTAAACATGATCTTTGTTTTGTCCATGTTCATCTTAAGACCTATCCGTTGGGAAAAACTATTGAGGTCATTAAGCATAGTGCTTAGGTCCTCCAGCGATTCTGCCATAAGGACTATATCGTCGGCAAATCGAAGGTGAGTGATGTACTCGCCATTGATGTTAACACCGTATCCTTACCAGTCCAGAAGCTTGAAAACGTCTTCCAATGCAGCGGTGAAGAGTATCGGGGATATAACGTCACCCTGTCTTGCACCTCTCTGCAATTGGATAGGTTTCGTACTCTGGTTCTGTACTCGGATAGCCATCGTAGCCCTACTGTACAAGCACTTCAGCACTTCGATATACCGACAGTCAACTTGGCATCGCTGAAGGGACTGCAGCACCGCCCGAATTTCGACGTAATTTTGATTGAAAGTCTTTGGGCTTTCTCATAGTCCACATACGCCAGAAATAGTGGTAAATTGTACTCCTCGGACTTCTGTACAATTTGCCGAAGGGTATGTATGTGGTATATGGTGCTAAAGCCTTTTTGGAAACCGGCTTGTTCGGGAGTAATGACTCTCGAAAACAGCATGTAGACGCGGCTCAAAAGGGAACTCGGTCTGTAGTTCTTCAAGAGAGCGTTGTCACCTTTCCGGAGTAGTGCCACCATGGAGGACGGAATTAAAGAGCTTCTGAAGGACATCAAGTATCGGTTTTCCACCCGCTTTCAGAAGCTCCACTGTAATTCCATCCAGCCTGGGATCTTGCCGTTTTTAAGATGCTGGAGAGCCATTCTAATCTCGCTCAGACTGACGTCCGAGATATCATCGGAATAGTGTCGGATAAGACTCGCTCTTGGATCGTTACTCACACTTACGTGTGGCTCCAACGATGATGTGTACAGCTGCCAATAGAACCTCTCAATCTCACTCAAAACCTCAGGTGTCCCGGAAACGACGCTGCCATACTCGGTCTTCAGCTTCGACAGTTGGCTCTTTCTGGCAGACAGATCTCTTGCAAAGACTTGGGAGCCCTGGTTCTGCTCGATCTTTTCTTTAATACGAGCAGAATTAAAGTTGCACAAGTCCCGCCGCATGCATTTGGAGATCTGTATGTTCAGTTGCCTGTACGCTGTCAAATCTACTGAAGACTGCAGCTATATACCCCGTCTAAAAGCCATTGAGATTAGAGTGTGATCGGAGACTTTTTGTTTCTTCTGCGGCGGGTCTTGCAAAACTTAGCTCAGACCGCATGGACAGTTTCCACGAGCTTGTCATTCATATCGTCCATTGTATTGCAATCTTCTAGGCACTGAAAACGGTTTCGTAGCTCGAGCTGAAAGGTTTCTGGACTTTGGATTAGAGCACGAGAAGGACGGAGCGTTGACTTCATTAGACGTGACTTCTCCAACTTAACGTTTAGGTTCAGTGTGCCTCTCACCATTCGGTGATCGCTGCCGGTTTTCACCCTCGCGATCACTGAGACATCACTGAATAGTTGTCGTCTGGTCGTCATAATAAAGTTAATCTCATTTTTTGTCGAACCGTCGTGGCTCGACCAGGTCCACTTCCTGTGGGGCCGCTTCTGGAAGAAAGAGTTCATCATAAAGAGTCCTTCTTTCTCCATGAAGTTCGCCAGCTGCTGGCCCTTTGGGTTCCGTTGCCCTATTCCGAATTTCCCTACTTTCAGCTCACCGTTCTCTCTTGTGCCTAGTTTTGCGTTGAAGTCTCCCATTAACACCGTATAGTGGGTTTTGGAGGAATGCATTGTTCTAGAGATATCCTCATACATTTCTTCCACCTCCTCATCGGCGTGTACCGAGGTTGATGCGTAAACCTGTATAACCTTCAGCGATTACCGTTCGGTGATTCTGAGTATAAGGTCCGCAACCCTCGTCGACACACTCCCAATCTTTACAACGTTGTTAACGAGAGACTTGTGGACGATAAATCCGACACCTCCTTGGGACAGATGGTCGCCCTCCTGGTGATAGAACAAATTGCCGGATTCGAGGATTACCGTGACCTCCCCCTCTCTTCAGACTTCGGATAATCCTATGACATTCCAGTGCAACTTGTCTATCTCTTCTTCTAGCTCCAGGACCTTCTCGTCAGTCCTCAGGGTGCGTGCGTTATAAGTTGCCATGTCGAGTCGTCGTAGGTGGCAACAGAACCTCCACCGGAGACTCTTAGCACCCCCTGCCTCGCTGTTACCATGGTCGCCACCTTAGCCAGGAATAGCGGGGCTGCCGGGGACTGGGGGCCATCTCTTCGTTACTTTCATGGGGGTATATTGCCATAGTTGCCACGCTTGGCGAGCGGGTTGGCAAGCGCAGTTTTTTTATTGTTGTTTTGCTGTTATCAGAAAGATGCTGCTGCCCATCCTCTGCCTCAGTTTCCGTCTGTCGCCTTTTACGACACCCACGGGAAGATATGGGGTTGTGAGTATTCTTACCCGCCACTACACGGGCTTATGAGTTATTACTTACAATAAATACTCCTAGGAACTAAGCTAGCCAAACAATTTAATTTTCGTGCCTTTTGTTCGGCGAACATAGCTGAAGACGATTTCAGTTTTACTAAATTCTTTACTTCTTTAGAGAATAGTGATAGCCTTTCCTGTCCCATTAGAAGTCCTTGGAGTTTTTGCTTACACACGTTGGGGGCCCCTGTAGCCCGGGGGCCCCGTATCATTGATACGGCTGATACGGCGGTAGCTACGCCCCTGCTGGTATATCCAATAGTATTGTAAATTTATATAACTTGACGGGCTATAACATGTATCCACAACTACGGTCTAACAAAAGAGGGGGTGGCATTATTGTATACATTAAAAATTACCTTAAATTCACCTTAATACAACAGCAAACCAAAACATTTGAAAACATAACAGGTATTATTAAACTTAACTCAAATCAAGATATAGTTTTGTATGCTGTATATAGGCCGCCAAAAACAAATAGATATATTTTTGTAAAGGAGTTGAGCAAATGCATATCTACGTTTCACAGTAAAAGAAATCTTATCTTGATAGGTGATACCAATATTGACCTAAAAAGTGCCTCATCACTTACAGACTCATACCTAGAAATGCTCAGCGAGTACGGATTAATGTGTGGAATATCTGACTACACTAGGATAGAAAAAAAACTAAGTCTTATCACAAAGTCCTGCATTGACCACATATTTTTACGTCTCCCCACATTTAATCCCTACGCCGCGGCGTTAGATACTACTACCCTATATAGTATATTATCTATGGATACTACACTGGCAGATCACCGAGCAATCATGCTCGCTTGCATGGGCGATTCAGTTAGTGTTGACACACGGGAGGTTTTAAAACAAGTCATTGATTATGATATCCTTTACAAAGAATTAAAAAACGTAAAATGGCTTCAAACAAACTCTACGAAATCACCTGCTGAGATCTTTAATTTCATTAAACGAGCTTTTCAAAATGCTAAAAAAGCAGCTACGAGTATTATTAAACATAAGTTTAACAAACTAAATACTACTAATCAATATAAACTACCATGGATTGATGATAATATCAATCGATTATGCGAAAAACGTGACAAACTGTTCCGTTCTTGGAAACGAAATCCACTCGACTCTAAATTAAGATTAGAATACAATACAATAAGAAATAAAGTTCATAAAGTATTAGAGAATAAACGAAATAGATACTATATTCAAAACATTCAACAGAATTTCAGAAATACAAGAAAAGTTTATCAAATAATCAACAAAATGCTAGGGCGTGTAACATCATCAGTGGATGCGGCAGTTTTAAAAGCCTTTGAAGGGCAGACTACCAAAGATATCGCAAATAACTTTGCGATGGGATTTGATAACGCTGTAAAAAACATAATTCAAACCTGTAACACGAATTTGTTAAGTCCCAGTAAGTATTCTCGGCCAAATAATTCTAGTATATACTTTCAAAAAGCAACCCGAGACAAGGTTAATAAAATAATCAAAAACTTAGCTCTAAAAAGGCACCAGGCTCTGATAATATTGGGGTTTCTGATATAAAATGTATGGACACAGAAGGGGCCTCGGCCATTGCCAATCTAATTAATACAAGTGTTGAAACTGGCATTTATCCCGACGAACTAAAGACAGGATGTGTTAGACCAATATACAAGAAAGGAAGACGGGATGATTTCCTGAACTATCGACCAATCACCTTATTATCTTCAATAAACAAAATTGTAGAAAAGTATGTGTGTGAACAAATTTATAAATTCTACAATACGCATAATGTAATATTTGAAAATCAGTTTGGTTTTCAAGCTGGGAAGGGTTCAAATGATCTTTTGATGAAGTTAACAGATGCAATTAACGAGTATCTAAATAACAAAAACCATGTACTCGTCCTATTTATTGACTTTTCACGGGCATTCGACACTCTTGATCATAAAAAAATCATCACTAAGTTGGACAATTGTGGAATACGGGGACCTCTTCTGAAATGGTGTACAAATTATCTCAAAAATAGGAAATTCTCTGTGAAAATAAATGACACACACAGCGACCCAGTGACTGTAACTGAAGGCACAGCACAGGGATCTGTGCTTGGCCCCCTCCATTTTCTATCATATGTAAACAACATGCATTTTTACATAAATCACTGTTCATGCTACCAGTTTGCTGATGACACATGTTTGCTAGTCGCCGATAAAGACCCTGATATAGCATGTGACCTGTTACAGTCTGACTTTAATATGCTTGCAAAATGGTGTCATGATGCCGGATTGGTTCTGAACTCCTCTAAAACCAAGCTGTTACACATAAAGTCTCCTTATATCAAGTGTACTTTATCCAAGCACATTATTGCTCACAATCATAATTGCCTTCACTCGACTTGTAAAAACACTTGCAGTTGCCCCTCTATAGATCTCGTCAATACCCAGACATATCTCGGAATGCAGATCGATAGTAAGTTTACTTGGCATAACCACATCGAGGGTGTTTGTAACAAATTAAGACAATTCTTAGCTAATATTATAATACTGAAGAACAGAATTCCGTTCCCAGTTAAGATGATGTTATATAACTCTCTGGCAGAATCTTATATACAGTATGGTTTAGGTAGCTATGGTCGTACATTTAATACTTATTTAAACAAAATATATAACCTCCAGATAAGAATCCTTAAAAACATTGTAACAGACAAAATTCGACGTCAATTTCCTGATGACGATAGTATGCTCTTTAAGCACTGCAATATACTACCAGTTCATACACAAGTCAAATATTTACTTTTAAAAAAACACTTTTTTAATGAAGAGTTGAAATTAGAAATTAAGCATCCCGTGTGTACGCGCGCCTTAAACAGCCGCAAGCTGCAGACGAGCCATGCAAACAATATGTACGGGGAACGAACGGCAAGTTACATTGTTCCACGACTTATAAACAACCTACCCCCAGATTTCCGCGATAACTTAAATATAAAAAACATTAAAAAAAAACTTAAATTGTACTTTTTGAATAATTTATAAAAAAAAATAATACTTAAAACAGCGTAAATGCGTTTGCTCAGGTCCTAATTAGGCTGTAATGTTTCCTTTTTACAAACTATATTAAATATACTTAATGTAACGTCGACTCTGGTCGCGTCATCACAAACCTTAGTGGTTTTCTGTATGCGACTTTTTAGTAATTTTTTTTTTGTAATATGGTAAATAAATAAATAATAATAATAATAATAATAATAACCCAATCCCCACCATTCCATCAAAAATTCTTATAGCAGTGTTTAGTGCTAATTTACAACGTGCTCGGCGGTGAAGTAAGACATCGTGAACCTGTATGTATGTAAAACAAAATATTTCGATAACATGCGATGTCCACCAACTCGCATTGTAATAACTTGACAGCCGATACTACTGCACAACTTGCTCGACAGATCCCTAGGCTTCAGATAGATGATGCTGTTTATAATATCCAGACCGATGACAGTTAGCAGCGTCAAGAATCTGAACGTCTGATATTGCGATTGCCACCGCTAGCCCATTGTGACAATAAGTAATGAAAATTCCCTTCTATAGGAGATTATGATATCCAGCTATGGACTGGTTTCCTTAAACCAGTGTTTTGTTTACGTGGTAGAGCCTTGTTGCAGCTATATTAATAGTATAGTTGTAGCACCAATGGGTCAACTCGACCGGGAAGGACCACGCTCTCACAGAATACCAGCGTAAAATAATAGCATAAGGCTGCTGTGTTTCGTACGGTGAGTGTAGAAAACCGGAGACCCTTTTTTACTGGAAACGAGGCATTCCATCTTAGTCCTCACGGATGACAACGCATCTGCATTTGATTCGTAATCGAGGATAGATGTAGATGTCTATGGGCCACAGCATCCACTTACCATCAGGTAGACTGTGTGCTCGTTTGTCACCCTAATTCTATTAAAAAAAAACCATTGGATTCTTTGCAACATCACGTACGTGGTCGTCGTATACTACTATATTACGTTAACTAATATATAAAAAATAATATTTGTTTGTTCGTATTTTATGCGCTGCCATACCGTTCGTTAGTTATGGTAAAACTTTGTCAAGTGATTGCTTGCAATTGCGCGAAGGTTATAGGCATGGTACAATTAACTTACATTAGGGGTCGCGGCTATCGTACCGACAATTTATTTGAAAGTTCTAGATCATTCCATTTCAACGATTTTATTATAATTCCTAATGAAACAATATAATTCTTCCAAATTTTAAATAATATTTCCACAATTCTTTCCTCTGCGACAGCAATGCGCGAGGTGCCAGCTAGTATTGTAAAAAATTGCGAGTTTGTTACGCTAGAATACTGTTTACTTGTTTGTTTTGCCGATTCTTATCACAGCTTTTTATGGACGACGCTGATTAACGAGCATGATCCAGATACTTAAAAGATTTATTTTAACATTAGTATGAAATAAGTAGTCCATTTTATCTCATTTAAAGCATAGCATTCCAACCATAACGATAGCTTTACTATTACTGGGATTTCATCTGCCGTGTTAATAATATTATAGTAACGCAACTGCACTTTGCCTTATGGTAATGGTGAAAAGAATACATCATCCCATTTTGCTCCGTGGGTGGCGTAAAAATTTTTGATACTGCAATGAGGGCTAATAATCTTCCACTCACCAGATGTCGCTAGTTGTGACAGCGGTAAAATTTTCTGTTACACATGGTCACTTAATTGAGAAATACGTTTTAAATAACAGTTTATCAGTTTTTAGTGTTATATTAATACACAACAAAATGCGTCAGTTATGTGATCTTTAATTTTTTGTACTTTATACCCCATTTTTTTCGTTTAGGTCGATCTATAGTTAAGTTTATTTATTTTTAATCTAATTAATATAAAATATTTTATAATACAGAAAACAACATTAACCTTTACATTTTTCTAAAAAATTATCTTCCCCGCTATGAAATCCGTCAAATAATTTACCTCGCAGTAAAGTGGCGCCGCCCTGGTGGCAGAAAAAGTCATGGATGCCCTTATTGCCAATCCACCTTCCAAGCGTGGAATAATAGCATATTCTTCATAGGAGGAGCGGTGTAAGTGCATCACTGGATGAAAAAGAAGGAAAAGAAGGAAAAATGCAATCGCAAACACAAACGTAATAGCTTTCATCCTCACTCGTAAAGACATTCCCGTCCCGTGCTTCGAACACTAAATAAAGTAATAAGCATGACAAATAAATCGTGTATGATGTCAGAGACACGGACGCAAGCACAATATTTACTTACTTTATTTTTTAATACTTTAAGCGATTTCAACGTAGAGGAAGCTGTCAATTCAAATGCATACCATATTATATTCGAAGTTGAAATAATAATATTTTCCGTTTTTTTCATCTCATATTCAACCGAATCGATGTCATGAGAAGTCGGTTTATATTTTTTTTGTTATTTCTTTTTAAAACCTTACCCCCTCACTAGGATTTTCTTCTGTATCGTGGAGGCAGTTTACAAACACAAATTTCACAAGGACAAACATCCAGATTCGGAACAATTATTTGTAGGCCATACAAATACTTGTTCCGTGCGGGATTCGAACCCGCGCCCCCCAGCGCAAGCAACTCATTGCTAAGCCACTGCGCCACGGAGCCGTCATATACTACTGTAGTACTAAAACTTTGTTAAAAAAAATCTAAAACACGTGAAGTTCGCCAATACGCATTGGGACAGCGCAGCGGACATTTCTTTGCCCTAAAACCCTCTCAGAAATGAGAGAAAGCCTGTGCCCAGCAGTGGGGCGTACATATATACGCTGTAACTTTGACTCCGGCTTTTATTGATTTTCCGCTCTATACAGTACCCGTATGTATAAAGTAGTAACAATTAACTGTAAACTTTAGAATAGTTTGAATGAGTAGATATACATAATTTAATCCGTAAAATAAAGCTAGTACTAGTACTATCACAGTTCAGAAAAAACTGTACTTTTCATACAACATGTCCATAGTAATGTTAAAAAGCACTTTCCAGTAACCTGCATAACCGACCTAAATACTAAAATAATAAGTTCCAGTTTACAAAAACGTAAAGCTTACAGTTAGCACCACTTCCGTAGTGGCTAACCATATGGCAGGGAAGACGTGATAAGAATATGATCAAGTTCAATAGAACTATGCCTCTGCAGTCCACAAACACGTGATTTGAATTGAGGTATTGTGAGTCTATACGGTCAGAATGGTTTTGGTGCAATTCGACGATTATTAATCCTTTTTATCGGGCTGGAGACATCAATTCTCCATCTATTCGTTCATCCATAATAACCTATAAAAGTTCACTGTTGAGCATTGACCTCCCCTGTAGATTGCCTTATAGGGGAAATTTTGTCATAGTTGGCATGGGTTGCAACCGTTTATATGGTTCCATTTTATTTTCTTTAGCAGTCTTTTTAAATCTACTGAAACTAGGGCTTCTCAAGAATGCGCCAATTGGCAAACTTTCTTGTAAAATTTGTCCACTCTTACCCAGCGTGGTAAGAATGGACAAATTTAGGTTTGTAATCGTGAAATTTTAATTCAGCGTTTTTTGTAAAATGTTCCCTCACAAGTCGGTCGCCAGTGCCCCATCTGCTAATCAGCAGGATGGGTGCTTCAAATGTAGATGAGATGAGAGATCGCAAACGATTGGAGTAAAAGCATGGATATTCCCTCTTACACCTCTGTATCATCATCAGCCCCTAAAAGTCCACCATAGAACATGGGCCTCTGCATGGTGATTGTAGATTTCCATTAACCGTCACGCTTATTAGACAGATTGACGATGGCAGCAACAGACTTGCACGTTTGACAGTACTCACCGTCGCCAGATTGAGTATTTAGATCGTTCACCAGACGGTATACAGTCTTCTATCATTATACAGTCTTCTATCATTATACAGTCTTCTATCATTATACAGTCTTCTATCATTAACAGTCTTCTATCACTATACAGTCTTTTATCATTATACAATCTTCTATCATTATACAGTCTTCAATCGTTATACAGTCTTCTATCATTAACTTTCTTGTATCATTATACAGTCTTCTATCATAACATTTTTCTGACATTTCCCATAGTTACGTCTTACGTCACCCACGCCACGGGACGAAATGAAGTGATGGATTCTCTTACAGCTTTGTTCATCCATCCGTTACAGCCTAAAAAGTCCACTGCTGACATAGGCCTCCCTCATAGATTGTTTCAATGGGGGGATTTTGCCATAATTGCCAGGCGTGGCAAGTGGGTTTTTTATTAGTTTGGGTTGTGCTGCCCACCTCCTGTTCTATTTTCCCTCTGTCGCCTCTTACGACACTCACGGGATGATATCAGGTAGTAGATATTCTTCCACCGCCACTACACAGTAGTATATACGTGGTAGAGCCATGCTGCAGCTATATTAGTAGTATAGTTGTAGCACGAATGGGTCGGCTCGATCGGGGAAAGACCACGCTCTCACAGAATACCAGCGCAAAATAGCAGCTTAACACTGCTGTGTTTCGTATGGTGAGTGTAGAGAACCGGAGATCCTTTTTACTGGAAAAGAGGCATTCCATCTTAGTCCTCACGGGTGACAGCGCATCTGCATTTTGATTCGCAAACGAGGATAGATGTAGATGTCTATGGGCCACAGCAACCACTACCATCAGGTGAACTGTGTGCTCGTTTGTCACCCTATCCTATAAAAAAAAAATCTTTGCTAGTAGTTGATAATTCAAAAACAATTTTATTTAATTAGGATGAAATTTTTTTGTAGCAAATAATTCAATCGATGTTTTCACTTGACATAAAGTAAGAAGCTTGATGCATTACTTTCACGGTGAATCGGCTTGCATTTTCCAGTACTTTTACTCTCGTTGACAAGAGTGTAGTGTTCTGAGAATCGTTTACAGTACTAAAAGCTTCCTTATGTAGAACATAGTATTATGATAGTTAATTAACTTTTTGTTTTTTCTTTGTATGTGTGTGCAGGCGTGTGTGTGTGTGTGTGCAGGCGGGTGTGTGTGAGTGTGCAGGCGGGTGTGTGTGTGTGTGTGTGTGTGCAGGCGGATGTGTTTGTGTGTGTGTGTGTGTGTGTGTGTGTGTGTGTGTGTGTGTGTGTGCAGGCGGGTGTGTGTGTGTGTGTGCAGGCGGGTGTGTGTGTGTGTGCAGACGGGTGTGTGTGTGTGTGTGCAGGCGGGTGTGTGTGTGCTTGTGTGCAGGCGGGTGTGTGTGTGTGTGTGTGTGTGTGTGTGTGTGTGTGTGTGTGTGTGTGCAGGCGGGTGTGTGTGTGTGTGTGTGTGTGTGTGTGTGTGTGTGCGTGCGCAGGCGGGTGTGTGTGTGTGTGTGTATGTGTGTGTGTGCAGGCGGGTGTGTGTGTGTGTGTGTGTGTGTGTGCAGGCGGGTGTGTGTGTGTGTGTGTGTGCAGGCGGGTGTGTGTGTGTGCAGGCGGGTGTGTGTGTGTGTGTGTGTGCAGGCGGGTGTGTGTGTGTGTGTGTATGTGTGTGTGTGCAGGCGGGTGTGTGTGTGTGTGTGTGTGTGTGTGCAGGCGGGTGTGTGTGTGTGTGTGTGCAGGCGGGTGTGTGTGTGTGCAGGCGGGTGTGTGTGTGTGTGTGTGTGCAGGCGGGTGTGTGTGTGTGCAGACGGGTGTGTGTGTGTGTGCAGGCGGGTGTGTGTGTGTGTGTGTGTGCAGGCGGGTGTGTGTGTGTGTGTGTGTGTGTGTGTGTGTGTGTGTGCGTGCGTGTACGTGTGCGTGTGCGTGTGCGTGTGCGAGTGCGTGTGCGTGTGCGTGTGCGTGTGCGTGTGCGTGTGCGTGTGCGTGTGCGTGTGCGTGTGCGTGTGCGTGGGCGTGCGCGTGCGTGCGTGCGTGCGTGCGTGCGTGCGTGCGTGCGTGCGTGCGTGCGTGCGTGCGTGCGTGCGTGCGTGCGTGCGTGCGTGCGTGAGTGCGTGCGTGCGTGCGTGCGTGCGTGCGTGCGTGCGTGCGCGTGCGCGTGCGTGTGCGTGTGCGTGTGTGTGTGTGTGTGTGTTCATTCATCATACGAAACACGCATTATGTTGATGATGATGATGTGAAGGAGGCGAGAGAGATGTGTTATGATTGCGTTAAATGGATGTCCGTAATTTCTTTCTTACCCTTATGTATAACAGGCGTGATAGTTTATATTAATTTATCTTTTATTTTAACTGTTTGGCAGTGGCTATGCGGGCCGCGATTCATGTCCTCAAATCCTCAATTGAAATTGTTCAGTGTAGCATATTAAGCCGCGGCCCTACAGCACTACAACCAAAGGCTTTGTACTAGGCTCTTAGAAAGCGACTCGGTGTGATGTTATCTTTTTACGACTTGGTCATAAAAATGCCAACATGTTAAAGTGTTATTCACTAAAACCTACCTCACGAATTTTTTCACACGATAGTAAAAACCTCATCAAAATTCATCTAGCACTATATAAGCGACGTTGTTTTATTTTTATACTAATTCGTGATATTACATTAATTTTATTATTTAAACTTTGTTACAACAGAAAAGTACAAAGGCGTACTTAACGCCTTATGGCGTGTGTTTGTTTCTGAAGAGTATATATAGAAAACCAGGATAATTATAGGCTGTGACTGTGAAGCATTCCATCTTGTTCCTCAGTAGTGACAATAGGATAGAATAGAATAATTTTCAGATAGATCACATGTGTAATTATTATTGAGTCATTTTTTTTTACTTTACCACTGGTTCGAAAAAAAACCTCTGTCCTGGGAAGGACCAGCCAGAAACCCAGAACACGAAATGTATTTTAGAAACAGCTTGGAAGCAACCACCTCATTCCAAGGGGTTATTATCAGTTTTCTACTAACTTCAAAAAGGAGACGATACTCAATTCGAATGTATGTTTTTTTATGTGTGTTACCTCATAACTTTTTTCTGGGTAGACCGATTTCGATGGTTCTTTTTTTATTTGAAAGCTGGTGCTTCTCATGTAGTTCCATATAAATTTGATCAAGGTCTGACCAATCGTTTCTGAGTTATTTTTAAAAATTTATATTGAAATCGGTTGTACAAAATTTTGAATTTTAATTGTTTAATTAAATATTTAAATTTGATAATAGTGAGACCTTGTATATCAATGCATTCAGGTGTTGATGGACTGCGCTAGCCACATACCATCAGGTGGTCTGTGAGTTTTTTATTTCATTTCTTTTAAAAAATTGTCTTATTCTTCTTGTCAAAGTAAACAGATAAGGGACTGGGGAGCCTACTTACATCCGAAGGAACCTAATTACAAATGCAATATCCGAACCATTTCATTATCCTCTCAGCCGGCTATATCATGGGAAAATAAGCGTGCGATAGGTCTGATTACGAACGTAATAACCGGTTATTTTCATACCTTCCGCATGTAAATATCTATATAATAAGAGCACCAGTTATTTTCATACCTTCCGCATGTAAGTATCTATATAATTAGACTAAGTAGAAGTTGTAGTAGATATAACCATTTACTTTTATAACTTTTTTATAAAATTCTCGAGTACAATATTATTATTATAAACTTTTAATAATTAAATGATATTTTTGCGTATAGTTAAAACACAGAGAGTGAATACATACAGAGAGTTTCATTTTGTTGTATATTTAAGAATATTTAACTGTTATTGTTTTGCATTGTGGCATTCCTTGGGGGAGGCCTATGTTCAGTAGGAAACTTATAAAGAGATGTAATGAGATCATCCATACATTTAACAACGTGGTATAGCCACGCTGCGGTACAAATGGATCATCTCGAACGACTAGCATAATGGTGCTACTTTTCGTATGGTGAATATTGACCACCGGACACAGTATTCTTAATTGATAGATGTACTCAAAGGTATCTATGGACCACAGCATCTACTAACCTTCAGGTGGATTGTGTCGTCGTTTATCATCCTTAATTTTATAAAAACTATAAAATTAAGGATATATTTATATATTTAAAAAAACGACATTATATTTTTTTTTCGGTTTTTCAACAAACGTTACCCCCACACTAGGATTTTCTCTTGTATCGTGAAGGCAGTTTACAAACACAAATTGCACAAGGATAAACATCCAGACCCGGAACAATTATTTGTAGGCCATACAAATACCTGTTCCGTGCGGGATTCGAACCCGCGCCCCCCAGCGCAGCAGCTCATTGCTAAGCCACTGCGCCACGGAGCCGTCTTTCAATTATTCTTTTCTCTAATTTCCACACTTTTTGTGATAAATGAAAAGTAACTAAGTTTGTAGAAAAAATGTCAAATTTTCTTATAGTATTAAAATTTACAAATTAGTGCAAGTTTGTTAGTATTTCTTTTTAATTACTCATCGTTTATTAGTACTTTTAAATATTATATTATATTGTACTTGAAAATTTGCTAAAGCTAACTAAAATAAAGAACTGATCTGATATTCACGTCTTTCTCACGTCAGTGAGTAAACTGTATTTAATTACAAAGTATATTAAGTACTTTACAAATACTAAACCAGTTCTGCATAGATATTACCTCTAAATGTTATTAGATTTTTTATAACGCCAACACTTAGCTAAATAACACAATACTAACCTTGATATTTTAGTTTTATTTTACCTTAAGGAAGTAATCACTTAAATTTTATGAAATAGAAACATTTGTATATCATAAATGCATATGCAACTTCAGGTTCAGAGAGACTTACGACACCCAATATGGAAAAAACATGCGTAAGTGTCGTGGAACACTCGGTTGGAAAGAAGTTCCTTTCGTATTATATTATTATTGATAATCGTATTATATTACTGATTAACAAATGAATTGATGAATTACTAGCGTCTATTAAAATGAAGCGTCAGTTAAAATAATGTTTCTTTTTTTGCAAGATAAGAAAAAGTGCGAGGGAGATGGATATTATTCTATCTCGCATCCTTATAGCCGCCAAGGCCGTCTACACTACGTCAGAAGGCTTCGTGACAGAAAAAATCTTACACTTTTTCTCGCCTAGCCCCTATCCGCCAAATTCATACCGTGCGATAAGGAACTTCGTTCCAAAAACCAAAAACATCTCGTGGTTTCCCATTGATGGTTGTATAATATATTCTTGTATACTAATGGCCAAGTACTCAAAGGCTACTCAAATTTATGATATCGTTAAGTCTCGCGGACCTTCACTGGACTTAAAGTGACAGAGACTTAACGGCATCTTAAAATTGAATAACGTTTGAATATTTGGGCATATGTCAAAGGTGCAAGATGTCTAGTTCTGCGATCGCCAATCTAAACGTGTTTTTAATAGCACATATTCCTTTTTATGGTAGTTCCATGTCCAGCATTGGACTATTATGGACTGATAAAGGAATGAATAGTAGGCAAATCTTGAAAACTGTTCTTGATAAGGGCATTATCAATATAATGGTGCTACTCATCGTATGGTGAATGATGAACACGGACACAGTTTTCTTAATTGATAGATGTACTCATAGGTATCTATGGACCACAGCATCTGCTAACCTTCAGTTATTATAAGTATTTTAAGTGCTGTATGAGGACACCGGTAGAATATCAGCGCTGTGGCTATTACACTGGCAATAGGCCTCTTACGTCCTACTGAATCGGATGCTTTGATGGTGTAATAAAAATACACGTGGTACAATTATGAATTACGTAGCTTCAAATAAAAATGTGTCTTTATATCTTTCTTTTCGATTCATAATAACGCCTGAGAATGAGGTGATGGCTACCTTATAAATGTTGAAAACATTTAGAAACGCAACCTAATTGTATAAAATATTATATTGTAAATTCATGTTTAAAAAAAACGAGGATAAGTGATTTGTCTTTTACAACAAAGGCCCAGAAAATATACAGGAACACAAGCAGAAATTGCTTGATAAGGGTTATTATACTACTAAAAAGTAAACGATTGATAATAACCCCTGGGAAGCAAGTAATCGCTACCATGGTGTTTCTAAAGGTTTTCGTACTTAATTGTATAAAATATTATTTTGTAATATATGTTTATATTTTTTAAAAGTCCCGCTTGGTTCACTGCTAATTTTCCCAGAAAAGAGGATTTTCCGAACAAGTGGTAAAGCTTAATTTTTTTTTATAGAATATGGGTGACAAACGAGCACACAGTCCACCTGATGGTAAGTGGTTGCTGTGGGCCTTAGACATCTACATCTATCTATGTTTGCTGATTAAAATGCAGATGCGTTGTCAGCCGTGAGGACTAAGATAGAATGCCTCTTTTTCCAGTAAAATGGGTCTCCGGTTCTCTACACTCACCATACGAAACACAGCAGCATCAAGCTGCTATTTAACGCTGGTATTCTGTGAGAGCGTGGTCCTTCCCCGATCGAGCCGACCCATTCGTGCTACAATTATACCATTAATATAGCTGCTGCATGGCTCTACCACGTAAATTGCTTTTAATAAATATTCATGTACTCGTACTCTATATCGAATAAAAGTAATTCTATTCTATTTTTTTCTAATATGTATTGGTTTAAATTCTCGATAAGCCTGTCTGTCAGACATAAATCAGAGCAAGCATGCAATAAGTGTTTAAAAGTAAATTATTGCGTAAGCTTGTTGGCAAACAAAAATGGTCTGCTTATTTGCAAATAATGGAGCGCTCCCACCATTCATGTGCAAAGTCAACGACTACACGGGTTCCCATGAAGTCAATGCTAGGTTCGTGTACACCAAAAAGTCGAGTATGAGAATGTATATTAAACCTTTTTCTATTTCTAGCCAACTAGTATTATGTTAACATAATATTGTACTATACTATACTATATAGCGGCGTGTCGTAGAGGGACGGGACAGGATGAATAAAAAATTCAGGTCTATTATCTTTATTGTTTGTTATCTATTATCTTTATAGTTTTTGGGAAGATTTAAATTTTATGCAATGAAAATTTCATTTCCTTTTTACTTTTTATGTTATACGTAGGATAGTTAGACAGAATTCTTGTAAATAACACGTGTTCCGCACACCTGCACCATTGCACCTGCAGTGGCGCTCGTTTTGCTTGTATAAAACGGACGGCGCGGCCGCCGTTAGGACAGTCTTGGCTTTGACGTGGAACGGTACGCTTGTCGGTTGTCGTATTCCGTTACTAGTTTATCCTCGACTCGTTGAATAATTAATTCGTGTAAACGAATTAATTATTATTCCTAACTACAAAATTAGTCTCTGTACTATACTCAATTACCCTTTCTACATATATATAGGTAGTTAGGATAGATAGTTCAATAACATAAATAGATCGTCAACTGGCTTTGGAGCAGCCTGGTGAAAATCGCTACATCACCTTATCGGAAATTAAATTATAGCTGTGGTTACTTGTGTAACTTTACTTTTTATTTTACATAAGACATTATTTTGCGAATTACTACATAGTACTATCAGATTATATAAATAGTTTGTTCTTTGTTTCAGGGCCGAGCAATATTGAGATGTTCGCGTGTTCAAGATGAAACTATCCTCTCAGTGGCTTTTGAGATGATGTGGTCTTTCAGTAGCATTTGACGACAATCATCAGTTTCGAATGGTTATAACTTAATGAAAACAAAGAAATTATATGTCTTGAAAAAAGTTTAAACATCTAGATACAATTTTACTTAAGATCTAAACCAAATAATAAAGCTGATATATAAATAAGTCTCTAAGAAAAGAGACTGCACGAAAAGATACTAACTGTATTAAAAGATGTTTAAAACAAAGAATATTAGAAAGAGATGCATTTAAATGACCTTCGATTAATAATTATAATGTCTTTAGAAACAGTAAAGTATAGATTAGAATTAACTATGTCAAGATTATAAAAAAGATTATTTTAAAAAAGCAAAATGTCGACCAGCAACGACCTCAGCGACGTAGATACCTCGCCGAAATTGCGAATGAAGCCAGCAGTTAGTAAAATTTTCTGCTGCAGCGTGACTGCGGCGTCAGGATTCATTGCTGCATATGCTCTAGTAAGTATAAGTCACGTTGTCGTAGAGTAATACTACACTGCATCACCTTACCAGCGGGTGAGAGTAGTCAAGCACTGGCTTATTTATATTAGCTTAAAAAAATTTAACAGATGGTGTTTTTTTATGACATTTAGAAAACGTAAGGGAACCTTAACATGCTTAATAAACAAGTGGTAAAATTAAAAATTTGGTACAACCGACTTCAATATAAATAAAATGAGAACATCATCAGTGTAGTCGAAGTCAATTAAATACGCATTATTAAGAATAACTCAAAAACTCAGGTCAGATCTTGATCGAATTTATATGGAACCACATGAGAAGCACCAGCATTAAAAATAAAAAAGAATTATCAGAATCGGTTCAACTAGAAAAACAGATAAAGAATACAGATGAATTGAGAACCTCCTCCTTTTGTTGAAGTCGGTTGAAACATATACAGACAGATAAACGCAAGTAGTTCAATTACGAGTATGATGTAAATGTACAGTATAGCAATGAGGGCTAATAATCTTCCACTCACCAGATGTCGCTAGTTGCGACTGAGGTAAAGTTTTTTGTTACACAGTGTCAGTTAATTGAGAAATTAATTTTAAATTATAGTTTATCATTATCTAGAGTATTATATTAATACACAACACAATGCGTCAGTGGTTTGATTTTTAATTTTTTGCACATTATAACTCTTTTTTTTTTCTTTTTTTTTTTCTTTCTTATAACTCTAGTCGGCTATAATCGGCTTTTAGTTATATTTATAGTTTGGTTTATTCATTTGTAATATAATTAATATAAAATATATCTAATAATACAGAAAGAATCGTTAAAAATTACATTTTCCTAAGAAATTATCGTCCCCGCTATGAAATCTGTCAAATATTTTACCTCACTGTAAAGTGGCGCCGCCCTGGTGGCAGAAAAAGTCGTGGATGCCCTCATTAGCGAGTGTGTCCGTTTAATGATCTAAGTGGAAGTAGTTTTTCAACATATTTTTATAACATATTATAAGTTCATGTATAGTGGGCAAGGCGTTAATTATAAAAAAAAATAATCACCGTATAGTGGCGGTGTAAGAATATCTACTATTATATTTATTAAAAAAGTTAGTTAAAGTTACAGCCTATATAAGTCCCACTGCTGGGCACAGGCCTTCTCTCACTTCTGAGAGGGTTTTAGGGCAAGGAAGTATCCGCCGCGCTGCCCCATGCGTGTTGGCGAACTTCACATGTCTTCGAAATATGAACATACAGGTTTCCTCACGATATTTTCCTTCACCGCCGAGCACATGGTCCATCATCACTTAAAGTTGCAATTAACAGCTTTTTACTAAATACATATGAAAGTATATATATACGGTACTTATAACAAAAACACGATTTTTAAATTTTTTGTCTATCTTTCTGTCTGTCTTTCTGTCTGTTTGTTCCAGCTAATCTCCGAAACGGCTGGACCGATTTTAACCGGACTTTCACTGGCAGATAGCTGAAGTTATAAGAAGTAACTTAGGCTACTCTTATAAAGAGAATTAGGGTTCGTCGAAAATAATTAAAACCCGTCAAATTCAATCGTAGTAAATTACGCGCGGGCGAAATCGCTGGGAACAGCTAGTTATACATAAATGTCATTGTGTCTTCTTAGGGTTCCGTACCCGAAATGGACCTAATTACTAAGCCTCCTATATGTCTCATAATCCGTAATAGTTAGACAGTTGAAATTTTCACAGAAAGTGTATTTCTGTTGCTGCTATAACAACAAGTAATAAAAATAAATTAAAAACTCCTCTACTAGAAACGTGCTTTACGATGGCACGGAACCCTTAAGGCGCGAGTTGAGCAAAATGTCGAGCTAGTCGTTATTTGTGCGGTTTTTAGGAGCTATCTACTTTTTATTTAAAAGATATATCAACAAATAAAAAACATATTATATTTCTACATAATCTTGATGCCATCAAAAACATAACTTGTAAAAAAAGCCAAGTCTCGCAACTCAGTTCTTCTACCGTAAAAAGTTGTGAGATCCATGTAATACCAAGTCGGTTAATTTATTCAGTCCATAAATTGATACATAGATTGACTTGGCAATCTCATGAAAACTCAATATATCTCACAAGTAATACATATTATATTAAATTGTGTAGTATAATAATTGTGTAGTGCGATTGCCAAGTCAATCTATGTATCAATTTATGGACTGAATAAATTAACCGACTTGGTATTACATGGATCTCACAACTTTTTACGGTAGAAGAACTGAGTTGCGAGACTTGGCTTTTTTTACAAGTTATGTTTTTGATGGCATCTCATTTCTTTTTGTAGATAGTTATATCTAGGTAGCTATTTACACCTATTATTCCATTATACATATATAGGTACACTGATTCATTCACTGCAAATGTAACTTTGTAATACTATATGTTTATATGGGATTACAAAGTTATTTATGCAGTTAGTGTATCTCGAAAACTGGACCGAAATTGTAAAATATTTTAATTTTTCCTTGATTTATATACTAAACAATAATTGTATTCCAAATTTGAAGTTTCTATGTCTGCTAGAAGTGCCTCAGAGTTTTGATGATTGGTCAGTCAGTGAGTGACAAAATTAAGAAATTTTGACTAGTTATAATTCTTAAACTACTGGTTCAAATTTAATGAAATTTGAAATATACCGAGTCTATACAATGCCTACTTGGTTAATAAAAATTCAGGCTTCTAGTTTTATCCATAACGAAGTTATAGCGTTTCAGAAATGGCCTGAACTGCTTCGAGAAAAGGATGGTACGGCCGTGCCGCTTTTTTGCTCGACTTGGCGGGCCGTGCCCCCAGATTTCATAAGAGCTGTATCAAATTTTTTTTAAAGGAATAAATATTAATATAATCTCCTTACAACGAAACCACATAAATGTGAAATTATTATTGATAACATGCATCTCCTCGTAAAGTAAGTATTATTTTATTTTGCGATTTACACCAATGGATAGGCAATTTATTAATGAACATTTCTATTGTAAAATTTTTTTCAAAAGACCAAAATTTGATTTTATTAAGAAATTATTTTAAAATCTGGGCGTAATCACTGCCCACGCCCACGGGCTTGCTGTATCATTGAGCTTTGAGCTCTTGAACGTGGAGCCCGTGTCGTTCGTCAGAGCATCGGCCTGCGCACACGCTCACGTCTTATCAGTCGATAATATTATTACTTGTTAGGTTATTTATAGCTAGTATTATTTGTTTGTTTTGGGTATAATTTTTCGTATTAGTTATACATATATTTGTTGTGTTTTTACTGCGCGATGAAGCTTTTTGCGTGTATTTTCTTTGAAGTAAATGCAAATAAAAAATTTAGCACCATTAGCATGTAAGGTTCGAATCCATAATTAACATTTCGACAAATATTATAGTTTACACTATAAAAGGCTAATTCAATATTATCAGTATAGTATACAGTTAAAAATAATCGTAATAACCAACTACAATATCTTATCAGCTATAGTACTGCCTCGTTGGTCTAGTGGTTGTAATAGTGCGACTGCTGATCATGAGGTCCCGGGTTCGAATCCTGGGTCGGGCCCAAAAAGTCAGTTATGAGTTTTTCATTTATGTTCTAAGTTATAATTAGTATTACTAAGTTATAGTTTTTTGCTAAAATATAGTATATTATTTATTGATTGTTTTTTCTTCTTTTTCAAAAAATAATTGAGTACATAAGGTGTTCTATACTTATAATTCAGTAAAAAGTATCTAAGTAGGTACTAATATACCTACTATTACTATAAACTAAAAATTGTTAAAACTAAATTAACTAAAAATACTAAACTGACCATTTATTTTTTAACTCAAAACAGGACATGGGTTTATTTATACTCTAAAAACTATAACTTTATACAATTAGTGTTCACTAAAATATTATATTCGGTATAGACGGTAATTATTAAATGGAACATATTTTTTTTAATTATTAATTACATTTTTCAGTGGATTAAATTTGCTTTAATAAAGTTGGTGATGATTTTAAATAAGAATAAAATTCTGCTCAAGTTTTTTTTATTGTTATATTTGTCAACAACATCGCCTTTAGAACTGGAACCGTAAGTGTTCCTTTTAGACGTCCACAATATATTCAAAATAAAAAAATACTCTTTCTACCGGAGCATTTGTACCAGGTAGACATAAAATACATTCGATTAAAAAAATTATGTTGAAGATTGTTGGCTTTGAATACTTCCATCCAACGAGTTACGGGACAATTTTGTGTCCCGGAGCTTTATTTGGGGACAATGGGACAGGTGACCGAGAAAAGGGACAGTCCCGTTCAAAACGGGACGTATGGTCACTTTACCTATAACCCGGCGACGGCTCCGTGGCGCAGTGGCTTAGCAATCAGTTGTCGCGCTGGGGGCCGCGGGTTCGAATCCCGCACGGAACAAATATTTGTAAGGCCTACAAATAATTGTTCCGGGTCTGGATGTTTGTCCTTCTGCAATTTATGTTTGTAAACTGCCTCCACGACTCTCATTCTATATTACTCTCACTCTGCGAAACATCCTATTTATTTGTTTATTCTTTATTGCACTAAATATTTGTACAAAAGGCGAGCTATCTATCTATTTATATAGATACATATATTTATATTTATATGTATCTTTTAAACTCACAATATTCAATGCTACATTTTTAATATATAATTAATTATAAAATTTCATAATTAGATAACATATGAGAATACATAATTCTAATATAATGCAACTAATATACCGAATAAAAAAATTAAAATACATTTATCGTTGTACGCTGTGTGTATTCCCATAAAATAGTTTACTGATGTTGAAAAAATACTACGTCCGCACAGTAGGTGGCGTTTTTCATATTATTACTTCTTACGCGATCCTATAGTCGGCGCGGCCGCGCGGCCAGGCACACAAAATGCTCAAGGTCGTTCGCGTGGTGTAGCCCCTTAATGCGCGAGTCCGACTCGCACTTGACCGGTTATTCATTATCGCCATGTCCAACTAAACTTGGAGCGTATTTTTTTTAAATACTAGTAATGCTATTAAACATTACTAATATTCCCTTTAACCACTTCTGGTAAGCTTAAAATGCTTGTGTTAGAAGTGGTTCACGACAGTAGTCGAATGGCGGATTCGAACCCACGACCTTTCGAGTTCGCGGTCCGCGCCCTGCCATTAGGCTACTGAGGCTTAAAAACATATTTCTATTCAACATAAATAAATTTATAAATTCTATTCAACATTAATAATTTAATAAATAAATTTAAAAACATATTTCTATTCAACCCGCACAGAATGGAACTGCATCAGTTGGTTGGCACCTAAACATAAAGGACAAAGAAATCGTAGCGATCTAGAAGTGATCGCTATTCTATTTCTGCTAAATAATGTCAGTGACAAACGAATAACAATGAAATAAGCAAAACATAGAAAGAAAACAAAAGGCGGTCTTATTGCTATACTGCATTCCTTTCCAAACAATCCACAAAAAGAATACAAAAAGGGAAGGAGATTTATGGGCAGATTGCGCAATAAATAATACTATAATATTTTTCCCTTTAATTGCCTCATTGATCCAGTGGTCGTAAGTACGACTGCTGATCATTAGGTTCTGGGTTCGAATCCCGGCTCGGGCCAAAATCTGTTATTGGTTTTTTTTCTAGAAATTTTCAGTAGCAGTTCGGAGCCCGGAAGTTGACGATGTTTCGTCCCCGTGTCTCGGAAAGCACGTAAAGTTTCCTGCGCCTGATGTCTGTCCGTCCGATCGGATTATTAGAGTGAGGGAGTAGAGAATGCTCACACACACACGCGCTCTATAATCCTGTCTTGCGCAGATAGCTAGTCTCCGTTGAAACTGGCCGCAGTTATCCAAATTCCTACCAGAGTACATTATTATTTATTATGAGAAGGTACTAACCAGTAGGTTGGCCGTGATCGACATTTGGTGTGTAGGACGTTATTATTTTTATTATAATTGCTATAATTTCAATAGTGACCAAGATAAGGCACGGCTTCTAGCTGTTTCAACTAAGGAATCTAGTCACTGGTTACACGCTTTACCATCAAGTAATCTCGGCACTTTACTTGATGGGGAAAGCTTGTGCATCGCCGTAGGAATCCGATCCAATCTCATCAGGGCCCCTGTGGTAGCAGCGTCAACGTTTGGGCAACGCGGTCTTTCATGTAAGAAAAGTGCTGGTTGGTTTTCACGGCACGGTTCTTTGAACGATGTCTTCCGAAGGCCTCTTGTCTCTATAAATGTTCCCTCGGTTTTAGAGCATTGTGGAATATTTAGAGACAATGGCAAGGGACCCGACGGTACGACATTGGTCCCTTGGGAGAGAGGTAAAGCCCTAGTATGGGATGCTATTTGCGTAGACACTTTGGCGGCCTCTCATCTCAGGGGTACCTCGTTTAGAGGCAGCATCAGAGGCAGCTGAACTAAGTGGCGCAAATATGAGTCTCTGAGAGATGACTACACATTTGTGCCATTTGCTGTAGAGACTATCGGTCCGTGGGGTCCACGTGCGGTGAAGTTCCTAAAGGAACTCCATCCGCGGCTGGTCGTTGCTGCTGGTGATAAGAGGGCTGGTTCTTTCCTTGCTCAAAGGCTAAGTATAGCCATTCAGCGGGGAAACGCAGCCAGCGTTCTTGGCACGATACCGCGGGGAGTAGGACTGTATGATAATTAAGTTAGTAGCTTAAATTTTTTTATTATAGTTTTTAATATTGTATGTAACAAAATATTGTATATTATGTTATGTAAATAAATTTAAAATTTTCAATAAATTTTAAACATGTTAAATAAAAACAACGATATTTTGAGCGACCGATCAGTGGCCATAGGAAAATACGAAGACATGAAAGAAAGAAAGAAAAATAAACCTAGCAAGCTAACAGCATAGCAAAGTGGCGAAGCAATCAGCTTTGTAGCGGTTTCTAACGGTTGCCGTTGAGCAATCAGTTTCAAAATAGGAGGTTTAGATGCCTGGGTGATCAGTAATCGATTGCTGAAATACAGAATTTGAAAATTCGAAACCGTTCTCGAGATAATCGTGGGACAGACGGACAGACATCGTGAAATCAATAAGTGTCTTCGCAAGCTTCGCCACTTAATAATGTAATGACAGTGAATTAAAAAAGCTTTTTACCCACACCTTAGTTCGAAAAGTTCACTATGCTGGTCTAGTTGTGAGGCCGTATATAATCATAGTTATCTCACGTTATGTTGAAACTGGGTCTAAGCGAGAGTAGTAACGCATTTTGAATACGTAATACAGATTTGCCGGCGATTTCTGAGAACTATTATTTTTGCTAGTCTTCGATTGCAGGTCGCGATTAACATTTTAATATGAAAATTGTGCAATTCTGTAACGTAATGTGAGATTTGTTTCCATCTCGTTTACATATAATTTCTTTTATTTTAAAGTTTAGTGGCGTTTGTATTGTATAACGTGTTTACGTGCGTAATTTCTTTCGTGATTGAGTCATCTATCTATCCTGTGCTCGGAATTCGGAACTAAATTAATATTTACGAAACTGGAGTTTTTAATGATTGAATTTCAAGCATTTATTGCTGGAAAAAAAAACATGTGTGCAGTTTGCTTTAAAAGTGAAACCATCAGAAAATTGCAAGTAAAATTGCTTTAAATTACTTTTAATTCATCTACGTACTTCATTCCATAGGTAGTCATTTTCTACCGAATTCAAAATGGAGACGGTACTCAATTCGACTGTATGTTTTTTTTTCCTTTTTTATGTGTGTTACCTCATAAGTTTTTTCTAGCTGGATCGATTTTGATGATTATTTTTTCATTTGAAAGCTGGTGCTTCTCATGTGGCATACAAATTTGATCAAGGTATAACCAATAGTTTTTGAGTTATTCTTAATAATTTATATTGAAGTCGGTTGTACAAATTTTTTTATTTTAAATTATTTAAAACAAAATTGGTATCCGTAAAATAGACGCTGGACGGCCTAAACACAACAAATTTAATATAAATCGGTAAGTCATGAATTCGAGAATTGTTATGAATGAATTGGATGTGATAATTTTATTCATTATGGTTAGTATTATTTTTAAATGAAACTAATTTTTACGGATTTTATCGCGTTTAATTTAACTTTTTAATTCCCGACGTTTCGGGTGCTTTGCAGCACCCATGGTCACGGGGGAGACTGAGGTGTTTGACGTCCCGATGGTATAGTTAGCCCTTCAGTTTTCGAATATAAATTTTTGGTTCGATCTACGCAGAATGAGCTGCGTTTCACTTAATGTGTAGTCTTTGCGTAAATATAAGAAATCAATATTTTAAGTTTTTACTTAAAAAAGAATACAATCCTATACGGAACATTCGGGATCGTGCTTTATTAATCCTTTTAATGCGATACTGGAAATAGTCCCTACAAATGATATGTATTTCAAACAGTATATATAAGTAGCGGCACGAAAGTCTAGCGGTAACCGTTATTGCGCATAAGTCGAAAATAAAGTATCATGGGGTAGTGAGCAGTTCGCGTGGCGGGCGTGTGTATCGAACGCACGTTCTGATTGGCTCTCCAGTCGCATTGGTCCAATTCAATTCGTGTGTGACAGTACCCATGTGCAGCTATCCCCTCCACATTTCATTCAGTGCTAGACTTACATGCCGCGACTTGTAACCACTTCGTTTTAATTTTTATTAAGAAATACTTGTCTCGTACTGGAATCCATTCCGCAGCCTGCCAAACGCTTAGCCTTTACAATACCAAGCTCTATTTTAATTACAATTTTTAAGTGATACGGCTCGTTTACTAACCCCTTTTATCCCTTAGAGTTTGTCCGGATTTGTATCTTATCACCTGTTTGTCAAGAAGTAAAGCACCTACTGGTGTGTTCTGATTTGAGGGTATAGAGTACCAGTATAAAATAAATACAGGACTACTATATACTATGAAGGATTGCGAATCTATGGACTGTTAACTCGTTTGTCGCGTAACTAATAGAAGTTACTTCATAGGACATATATAGGATAGGAATAGTGTGACAGGTAGAAAGACAGTCATCACAAATATTTTTACACCCAAAATAACAAAAGCGGTGACGGGAACCAACATTTTTGCATCAAAGTTATTTTTTTTAATCATACTTTTTTACTAATCATATACATCTAAAACAAAACAAAGTAAAATTTAACGTGGTAGAGCCAGTAGAGCCACGCTTCAGCTATACTATGAATGTCTCCCCTGGGCACTGTTAGTATCTCCCAGTATGATTTCAATTACGGATTGCCTAAAAAGTTTAATAACTGTAGATCACAGACATAAAAAACATGCGTGAGTGTCGTGGAATACTCGGTCGGAACGAAGTTCCTTTCGTAGTGTATTATTATTGATAAACGTGTTATATTATTGATTGACAAATACAAATAAATGAATTACTAGCGCCTATTAAAATGAGGCGTCATGTAAAATAATATTTCTTTCATGGCAAGATAAGAAAAGGTGCGAGGGAGATGTATATTATTCCATCTCGCTCGCACTATTGAAATCGGGGTCCTGACGGAAAAATCTCACAATTTTTCTCGCCTAGCCCCATCCGCCAAATTTGTACCGTGCGATAAGGAACTTCTTTCCAATAACTATTATTATATCTGTGCTGTAGACCAACATCTATTTTGCTAATAATAACAGTTATTTAGGTGTAGAATAACGAAGTTATAGTATTATGATGACCTTTACTTGTTTGTATTTTAGGTCGCATACGCGATAGCGCTAATTTACGAGATAGTGTGGATTGTGGAGTCGCAGAGCGGGCTGCCGGTGCCGTCGGCACTGCTTATGGTGTGCTACTGCATCGTCATAGCTGCAACCGTCACGCTCGTGCACGGACTTATTTCTGTAAGTAACTATTTATTCATAATATATTGGCCGGAGACAAAGCGGTATGACTTTTATGACGTTTATTTCCGTAACGTAAATATGCTTGTATTGAGTGTGAATAATGTGGGATGCTACGTGTGTATACACTTTAGCAGAGGCAGCTGTTCTAAGTAAGTGGCGCAAATATGAGATACATATTTGTGGCATTTGCTGTAAAAGCTATTGGACCGCGGAGTCCACGTGAAATTACTATGCCAGGGTTTGTAACAATTTCGTTAGCCAAGCGAGAATACCCAGTCCGACAACGGGATGCTGCATCAAAGGTGCAAAACATCGGGTACTGCAATCCTCAGGTACATTTCCAACAGTGGTATTTTATGGGCTGAAGAAGACGAACATATATTTAGTGACTTAGTCTTTGCATCCTAGCCTATGTAGGCTATGATGTACGAGCTTATTCTAGAAGCGTAATGTCAATGTCAAGCACGTTTTAGAATGTCACGTGCACGTACTCTGGCGAAGTTTATAGTTTCCGACTGAGTTCTGTAGCCCGAGTTAAAATTAGCCAGAAACATTACTTTTTAACTGTGGTAGAGCCACGCGGCAGCTTTTGCTGTCGCACGGATGGGCCGGCTCGAACCGGGGTGGTACCACGACCTCACAGAAAACCAGCGTGAAGTAGAGGTTCACCTCTGCATTTCGCTTGGTGAGTGCAGGTGGCCGGAGGCCCTTTTTACTGGAAATGAGGCATTCCATCTTAGTCCTCACGGGTGACAACGCATCTACATTTTGATTTGTAATAGAGGATAGATGTAGATGTCTATGGGCCGCAGCAACCACTTACCATCAGGTGGACTGTGTGCTCGTTTGTCACTCTTATCATATAAAAAAAATTACTCTATAATAATATATTACAAATATATGAAAATATAATATTATATATTACTTTATAATTATTATATTTTCTCACTGATTAACTGGTCCTCTAATGAGGTCAGCATATTTACAATGTTTGAACTCATTGTTTTTTTTTTTAATTTAACATATAAGTGCATCTTCAGGAGGTTTTGATTAAATACGATATTAATACGAACGAATAGAGTAGTACAAATCGCTACAACTATGTTAAAACTATAAAATTACTAGCTGACCAGGCAGACGTTGTTCAGAACGTCTGCCTGGTCAGCTAGTAGGGTCGTTGGAAAGGGTCGTTGGAAAGGGCAGAACAACTTGTTCTGCTCTTTCCCACGACCCTTCCTATAAAAAAAAAATCCTTAAATTCGCAATAATAAATATTGAAGGTCACTTATCGGGATAAAAGTATCCTATCTTTCAAGTTGGACCAAACTGCACACAGTGTGCAAAATTTCTTCGAAATCAGTTCAATAGTTTAGGAGTTCATCGCGGACAATGTGACACGTAATTATTATATACATAAAGATAACAAAAGTAAATATAATTTTTACAAACTGTGATTTCTTTCATCATAGATGAGATGAGTCGAGATCACAATGAATGCCATTTTATATATCACTTTAAAATATGCTTTAATTTATTATTTGCAGAAAAACAACACATATCTGCTAGCATGGTTGATAGCTGTTATATTGGTGTTGATACCAGAATGTGCACTTGTCTTCTATATGTCCATAAGTCATTGGGTAAGTTAAACTTATTATAAAAATGTTGTATTACTCAGCGGCAACTGTTATTACAAGCAACAATGTAATTACAAGAAGATGTCCCCTACTATTTTACAAATGACCTTTGATGCAATTTCAAATTTTAAATACGCTATAAATTACACTATATACAACTTGATTTTATATTAATTATATTAAAGAAACATTGTTATTATTTTATATATTTTATAGCATGAACTTGATAAACAAGCTCACAGTCCATCTGGTGGTAAGATGATGCTGTGGTCTATACGTAGACATCTACATCTATCCTCGATTAAGGATCAAAATGCAGATGCGTTGTCTACCCAGAGGACTGAGCTGGAATACCTCGTCTCCAGTGAAAAGAGTCTCTGGTTCTCTACACTCACCTTACGAAACACAGCAGCATTAAACTGTTATTTTACGCTGTTGTTCTGTGATCATAGTGCTTCCCCTGTCGACTCGACCTATTTGTGGCATAATATAAGTAGTGCAACTGTGTCTCTATCACGTAAGATGAATGAATTACAAAACTAACGTTGTGGTCTATTATTTCAGGGTCTACAAGGAGTGTACGGAGGCGCAGAGCTTGCGTGTTATGTCGCGCGTTTGCCGGCCATTGTATGCGGTGTCGTGCTTGTGCAGTCCGCGTATGCGCTCAGAGAAGCTAGGCAAGGAATATATCTCGTACATTCTATTTCACATATTATTGATTACATATTAAGTGATTTAAAATGTTATAGTCTCGAATTTCTATTGAAAATTTAAGTTTATTTTTATCAGAAATTCTTACGAAACTGTTTTTTAAGCTAACGTTCGCTGCGTGGTACTCGTATGTAGGTATGAAATAAGGCGTATTAAGTGTATGTATGCCTGTGCTTACATGTAGCAAATAATTCAAATATATTAAATATATACCATCCCGCAGGTGTCGTAAGAGGCGACAGGTGAAAATAAACTAGATGAGTACTAGTGTCTTCATAATAATAACTAAAAAAATAAAAAAATAAACTGTTGCCAACCAACCTTTCCAAGTCTAGCAACTATAGCAAAATATATAGCCTCTAGGGTCCCCTAACAATGGGGGAGACCTTTGTTCAGCAGTGGACTTTTGATAAGCTGTAACGGTAAGCGAATCAGGTTAGTCTAGAAAATGCCTGGTTATTTTGGAACGAAATAGTTTAGGTTATAATGACCAGGGGAGACTAACGCGCAAATTATTCTAATCCGAAAGGCTCTGGATGCTTCTGAGATACGTCAAAAATGAAGGGTAATACAAATTGATTTTATAGCAGACATTAAGTTGAGTCGTTCCACGGTTACATGATGATGGATATGGAATGGACAAAGAAAAGAACTCTTGCGCACACTCACCGTAATATTACCTGTAAAAAAATATATTTCGAAAACATGTGAAGTTGCCCAATGTGAAGTTCGCAAACATTTCCTTGCCCTAAAACCCTCTCAGAAATAAGAAGAGGCCTGTGCCCAGCAATGGGACGTATATATGATGTAACTATAGCTTGAAGTTAAGAAAATTCTAGTAACATAATAACTTTCTGCGAATTGTACAGAAGACCGAAGAGTACAATCTGACCGTAATGTTACTTGTAGAACACTCTCGGGTACACTAATATAATTTGATAGCAAGTGAACGAGAGATTGATAGACATATTATTCAATAAGACAATTAAACTAGTTCGAGGCATCTTTTGTTTCCAAATTACTTATGTCTTACTCTTTTACTTTACCTTAGCAGTCCGCAATGGAATGTTGTAAGCATGATACTAGACAGAATTGAACACTATGGAGTAATTTTTTGAAGTTATACTTCTTTTGGGGTGTTTGAGAAAAATTATGAAAGTGAATGTTTTTACGATGCGCTTGCACACCGACAGCTAAAAACTGTCGTTTTTAGCTCCCATGAAGTTGTTACGATGCGCGCGCACACTTCAAAGCGACAACTTCATTGGGTAACTGTCACTCAATTTTTCGTGAGAACTGATAAATATTTTTAAGTTATTTTTGTTTTGTTACGCTAAAGAAGCATAACTTCCTACGTGCGTACATAAGTACACACACACGTTTTTTATTCAATGTGGATTATTACGTAATACTTATTAAGTGGCGAAGCTTGCGAAGTCACTTATTGATTTCACGATGTCTGTCCGTCTGTCCGTCTATCCGTCTGTCCGTCCGTCTGTCCCACGATTGTCTCGAGAACGGTTTCGAATTTTCAAATTCTGTTTTCAGCAATCGATTACTGATCACCCAGGCATCTGAACCTCCTATTTTGAATTTTTTTCTTCCGTTAGAAACCGCTACAAAGCTGAATGCTTCGCCGCTTTGCTATGCTGTTAGCTTGCTAGGTTTATTAAAGCCCTGGTAGCTCAGATGATTAGCGCTCGCTGTAAGTTTCACAGTACCCGAGCAACCCGGGTTCGATCTCCGCCGGCACCAATGAAATTGTAAATTGCAATTTTAAGTGCTTTACCACGTGCTCGGCGGTGAAGGAAAACATCGTGAGAAAACCTGCATGTCTGAGAAATAAATAAAAAATATATCTCGAAGACATGTGAAGTTCGCCAATACGCATTGGGGCAGCGCGGCGGACATTTCCTTGCCCTAAAAACCCTCTCAGAAATGAGAGCAGGCCTGTGCCCAGCAGTGGGACGTATATACGCTGCCACTCTACTTTACTTTTTTACTTATTAACAGTATTTTATTTATTTATTGCAAGTTTTAAGCGCAAAGCGCGTAGGTATGTTCTACTAGCGTCTAAAAATCAAGATTCCAACGTTTGGTCGCATAAAATCGTATCTAACAATCATTTTGAACATATAAATGATATAAAAAGCACATTGTCATAAAGATAAATGATTGTTGAACTTACTAATATTTTTTTAATTTCGGTTAATTGTTATTTTACATAATAAAGTGGTTTAATGGCTTATGGTGTAGATATATCAAGTCCGCATGGAGTGGTAAACACTAACTTTTGAAAATATCAATTGTTTCACTCAATCTATTTTTTAATCTCTTCATATATCATGTGGGAAGCCATGGAATGGCAGTTTAATTTTCTTTTGTTTAGTTATAATTAATTTTCTTCGGCGTAGAAGTTTTGAAATTTTCGGTGTTTTAGCTGCCTTGTAATAATTTATTTTACTAAATAGACTGCCTCAATCACTCCGGCGTCAACCGCCGTCGTGAGTGGATACTTTATCGGTTATATGCAGCCGCTCAAAAAGATCGCTGTACAAATACAAAATATTTGAAATACCAAATTTCATATATACTTGATTATTATAATAATCAGAGATTTTTATTACAATATTTTAAAAGCACAGAATAAATAATAGTAGTTAGTACGTACTAAAAGTAAGTAGGATGTATATATTTAAGTATATTTATACTTAAATACGTCTTGGACTTTATGGAGTGACCTGAATATGATGATAAATAATTTATGAGTGGTAGAGCCAAGCTGCAGCTATATTTATAGTATAGCTGTAGCACGAATGGGTTGGCTCGACCGGGGAAAGACCACAATAGCAAAAGTAAAATGGCAGCTTAATGCTGCTGTGTTTCGTATGGTAAGTGTAGAGAACCGGAGACCCTTTTTTACTGGAAAATAGGCATTCCATCTTAGTCCTCAAGGTTGACAACGCATCTGCATTTTGATTCACAAACTAGATAAATGTAGATGTCTATGGGCTTCAGCAACCACTTACTATCAGGTGGACTGTGTGCTCGTTTGTCACCCTATTTCTATAAAAAAAATATGATGATCATATGAGCATTATGAGTCTTGCACTTTTGGATTTTCCAAACTTTTATAAATTGAAGTTTGACATAAAATTATTGGAAAATTGGAAGTTTTCACTAATAAGGTTATTAGTGAAAACTTGTGTGTATTTAAACTACTTTAAAAATTTACGTATATTCATATTATACGTATTTTTTTTAATGCGCTTAGGGTATGCACAATTGGATTTACCAATAGTTTTTACCACTGGCTTGGAAAATATCTCTGGCTTGGAAAGAACCAACGAGTAACCAAGTGGAATTATTTTTATTGAGATGAAACAGCAAACACCAATCACCTCATTCCCAGGGGTTATTTTCATGCATGTATTCCTTAATATTATAATGCCCTTTTTATTCAGTTTTTGTTTAATGATCATTTATAATTATTTTAGGAAAACTGGCTTCAACAACGGCGCACCAGTGAGCGGTAGCGAGTTCGACGCAAGCCACTACGTGCCTGATGCTCCCAGCGCTTTTACTAATGACGGCTTTTTGTCTGACAACGGTAATTACCTTCAACGGTTGTTTTATAAACAAAATTAAACCAAGTGACACATCTATACGTGATAGAGCTCTACTGCAACTATATTAAGGTTGTAGCACGGGCCGGCTCAACCGGGGAAGAACCACGCGTTAACAGAATACTAGCGTGGTGCTGTGTTTCGTATGGTGAGTGTAGACTGGAGACCATCTGCATTTTGATTCTTGATTAAAGATATATGAAGATGTATTTTTGCCACAGCTACAACTTACCAACAGGTGGCTATGTGCCTGTTTGACACCTATAATCTATTAAAAAGACCTTGAAAGGGTTCGTGCTACAACTATACTACTAATATAGCGTGGCAGCGTGGATCTACCACGTACAAAAGAAAAGAAATATTTCCCTTGTTGTCACTCTAGGCAAGCGAATTGACTAGTTATATGCCACCTAGCTTAGAAACAGGCTTGTTCCGCCATCTCATTCGCATAGTTGCCTATTACGACACCCCTCCATTATACACGCCATCACATCTTATGATCATAATATAACAATTAATAAATTTATTTCTTATTTCCAGGAAAATCTGGTTCTATGCCAGACCTTCGCCATCACTTAGCCACTCGGCAGTCAATAAATCATGGATACCCCATGGTTTTGCCGCAACCTCCTCCTGGATACTGGCAACACTTGGCTGACCGACAGTACGCGGCTAGCCTCCGGGGATATCCGAAACAGTATTCCTCTCCACAAACATACGGAACTTGGGTTGGACCGAGATCCGGACCATACGATAATCCGTACAAACGCCGGCATTCGGTAGTGGGCGCATTCAGTGACGAATATCCGGCAAAGGGATTCGATGTGTATCCCGATGATCGGGTAGATTGCAAGAGCGAGATCGCGTACCCGTACTATCGGCCGTATCCTTACGATCCACGAATGTATCCGCCGGATTACGATCCGAGATTCTATCCGGATTATAAAAGAGAAGACGCGGCTTATGGTGTAAATTTACTAAGACACGAGCCATATCATTTTAGTGGATCGAGAGAAAGGGTGTTTTATAACTTGCGTAATAGTCACACATCCGTCGGAAATGAGTCTGATGATTTGACCAAATATAAGGATGTAGCTCTGTAAATTTTTGGTGCTATTTATATAACAATATTACATATGTGATAAAAATTGTTAATGAACAGAGTGGTTTCCGTCATTTGATTCAAATTGAATTTAAAAAAAAAAGAAAGAAGACAAATAAGTTTGTTCTGAGAGAACTCATCATAAAAAGCATATCTCTCTTACAAAGCAATAAGGACCGTGGCCGAGCTCACTTGACTACTCTAGCGCCATCTATTATCTATCTACGGAAGCGGTTGCGATGTATATCGATATGAAAATTTGACGCGCTAAATACATCGTTCTTTATTTAATACATTTCCATAGATGTCGCTACATGGTACCGCTAAGTAAGATTGACGAAGTCATTGGGCTCTAGTATTATATAAAGAAGAAGGAAGGCACATACGGAATAAAAAGGATACAACATAATAAAGACCGCAAAAAACAGATATACTGATGAAAAAGCTAAAAAGGCAATGAACCGGTCGGTTTATACCTGGTAGAACAGATAACTATTGGAACGAAAGTTTCTTGAGTAGCAGTCTTGTAGCGGCCCCCGCTAGTGACCATACCATAGGCGTGGGTAAAAAATATCGATATATCGAAATATCGATATTTTTAAAAAAAAATATCTATATATATCGTCGATATTTTAAATAGCGTTATATCGACATATCGATATTTATTTTAGAGTATCGAATTCGTATCAATTTCGATATATTTTAAAATGTTGTATCGTTTTTTTTCGTTGTCCAAGACCTTATCTTTACATCATTCAAATGATGACGGTATATCGATATATCGATATTTATCACGCGATATATATCGATACTGTTTCAAAATTAAGATTCGATATATATCGATATATTTTTTCCCTTTGCCCATCCCTACCATACCATACTGTGTGGTATACAGGAAGTCGATGCCCTAAATCTGTATTTACCAACGGACTTGCGGCAGGTAGTAATGCTTAATTTTGTCAACTTTAAAAAAGACTAAGTTGAGTTATATCGACCTTATTTCTGTTATATGTAAATAATTTTCCGGAGGCTAGTTAAATAGTTTTGATGTTTTTTTTATCGAAAGAATCTAATAGTGGTCTCGCAAAAATTTCAACTGTATCCAAAAATGTTATTGAAAACGGCTGATAAATTTTTACTTAAAGTTAAATATGTTTAGTTTATATGAATTAGAATAAGTCTCTTCACATTGCAAAATAACCCTCCCTGTTTAGGATAATGTTGTTCGGTTGAAAAAGAATGAAGTGAGTGTTCATATACTTAGATTGCATTTTATAAATTTAAATATATCAATGTTTTAGTCGTACTTAACACTTTGGAAAGCAATTATAATATATTAAGTTACTAACTATAAGTACATCTGATCCTATTATAAAATTGGTGCTACTACGTTTTGAGTTACAGTTTTGTGCAGTGCTGATGCAGTAAATTGAATGTGAAATATATATATTGATTTAATTATAAAATGAAAATCTACATAATATTATGAGAAATATATAAAAATATCCAAAAATGTCTGTATAAATGTATGTAGGGGTGCGATTAGGTAACCGGGTTCTTCATTATCAAATTCCTATTTAGTTACTAATTTTAAATTAGTTTTTAACCTATAAAATCGATTTTAATGAAAGCTTAATCAGGTATTCATTATGCAATTAAGCGTCGTACAAAATTACGTCGGAAACTGTTCATATTTCTCGAAATATGCGAGACAACAAAACTTCACTATGTTTAAGGTTAGTGAACCTACTAATACAACACACAGAAATCCCGTTAAAACAGTAGATTCGGGCTTTAACTACCCTAAAAACGAGGAAAAATGTTGAAATTTAGACATTTAAAAATTGGACACCTTTGGAGTTTTATAAATAAAAGGTTAAACTATTAAATGTTCTGCCATTTATAATTCCCTAATTAATACCTAACTAAAATAAATTACTGTATACATAATGCATCTGATATTATAGTTTTAAAAATCATAAATCGAAACGACGATAGGTACTCGAGAACACTTATCCTCAATAAGTAATATTTATGGTGAGACGAAAAATTTCTATTTAATGTATTTTTAGTTTTAATTTCGTATAGTTTGTTACCTAATAACCAAAGGTGTTTATAATTTGCTCTTATAAAATAAATGAACGAATAAATCCAGTCAGTATTTTTATAAGAAATTAAATAATAAAAATCTTTTTTTTACACAGCGCTTTTATAATTTCCCTGTTTTTGTTTTGATAACTAGTAGGTATCCCTATGATTTATTTCACAATAGTTTATAGCCTAATGATTAAGTGGTAGGGCTGTCACTCTTACCTATTTCAATTCCTAAGCATCAGAAAAAATACTGTTGTGTTCCGGTTTGTCGGCGACGCGACGTCGCCAGTCACCTCGTCGGACAAATGTTGTTCGTCTTGTTCGCTACACACGGTCACATCAAAAAAACTGACCATGAGTGTGAAATCTTAAGTTGAAATTTTTAACTGACGACAACCCACGGATTTTTTGGGGTGTACTGTCAGTTAAACTGCTCAGTTTAACTGACGTACAGCCAAAAACTGAACGTGGTGGTTCTTCTCCTTGTGGAGGTTATGCATGTTTCGAGGAGACCCTCTTTACATGGGCGGCATCTCAGGAGGACACGACCCCCCGGTACTGGGTGCTGCGTTGGCAGCTTACAGGTTGGTGTAGTGCGCACCTAGCGCCATCAAATCAGGTGTCGGGATGCTCACTCATCCCCGGCGTCCCCGTCGCCGGGTGGTGAGCGTAGAAGTTCACGTGGGAGTGGTCGCCCGTCAGGTGGGCGGGCGTGGAGAGGAGCTAGATTTTGAAGATGTGAGTGTGGCCCGTTATCTGCGCGGTCGAACAACCGTCTCGCAGTACGGGCCACGAATTCGGAGATGGGTTCGACCTTAAGGTCGCGTGAAATGATATCATTCCTGACGTAGCGACCGGCTCCCACGATCACCCGAAGCGCAAGATTTTGCTGGGCTTCCAACCTCCTGCGCTGAGTGGCCGAGGTCAACGCGTACCAGGCTGGTGCTGCGTAGGTCAGCCGCGAGCGGATGTAGGTTTTGTAGATACCGATTTTTATTCTTGTTGGTAGTTTGGATGCCAGTATTGGATAGAGTTTTGCTCGCGCGGCTCTGGCCTGTCTTACGACATTATTGACCATCGGGGTCGTCCGCAGCGAGCGATCTATCTGGCATCCTAGGTAAGTGATGGTACTACTCCAACCCACATCCTGCCCACGGAGTCGCAGAGTTGGAGGTGTTCTGGCCAGCCTGGTCATGAAGGCGACGGTCTTCCCGACGTTGACCGCCAGCCTCCATTTGTCCAGCCACTCAGGCAAGAGGTCGAGTACCCGCTGCAACTTCTTGGCAGCTATATCTACCCGACGTGATGACGCGAAGTACGCACTATCATCGGCGTACAATGCGAGAACTATGTCTTCTTCCCATTCCTTCAGATGACCTTGAAGGGTGGGGATGTCGTTGGTGTAAACCGCGTACAGGTGTGGTGATAGGCAGCTGCCCTGTGGCACTCCGGCCGAGATTGGCCGTGCCGCCGAGACAGCCCCTTCCAGGGTGACATGGAAGCTCCGCCCCTCCAGGTACGACGCTATTAACCGCACAAGCATGGGCGGTAAGGTGGTATGCTGGATGAGTTTGTAAACTAGCCCTGCGTGCCACACCCTGTCGAAGGCCTTCTCCATGTCGAGAAGGACCCCCACACAGATGCGGCCGAAGTTATATTCGGCCGCAAGATAGTGTAGCACGCGGGCCAGCTGAGAGGTGGTGGAATGTCCCCTGCGGAAGCCGAATTGCTCTTCCTGCAGGGTGACATGCGGAAGAATTCTGGTAAGTGTAAGTTTTTCAAAGAGTTTTGCTATGTGCGGCAACAGCGTTATGGGGCGGTAGCTGGCCGGGAACCTCCTGTCTTTTCCCGGTTTCGGCAGCACGATGATCTTGCCCTGCTTCCAGATGGTCGGGAAGTGGCCAGTCCTCAGGATGCCATTGTATAACCTGGTGAGTGCCACTATTACCCTTCTGGGCAGCTGCTTAATGGCTGTGGTAGTAATGCCGTCATATCCCGGCGCTTTACGGGTGGGTAGGCGCATGATGGTGCGCCTTACCTCCGCTGGTGATATAAAGTCGTCGCCCCGTAAGGGCGGCGCCGGGTTTGAAAAGTATTCCTGTACGCGGTCCACTACGCTCTGTACGTGGTCTGCGTACCCCTCTGCTATACTATTGGGTATAAATTGCTGTTCAAGGTGCTGTGCCATCAATTCCGCTCTCTTGTGGGGGTCGTATATTCTGCTCCCCGTGCTGTCCACCAGTGGGCAGACAGGTGGTGGTGCCTTTGTGAGCTGCCGGTTGAGGAGATGCAGGAAGGCGGGTGTCTCCGAAGCTTCGTCGACTCGCCTCTCCCATGCCTCTCCCCTGTACGCTCTCATTGCTTCCGACAGCTCTTCCGCCATGGCGTTGAGTTTGGCTTTAAGCCGTGGGCATCGTGTCCGTGCCCAGAGCCTCCTTAGCTTCCGTTTCTCAGACAACTGGGTTTGCAGCCTGCGTGGGAGTTCCTCCTTCCTGCGCCCCGTGGAGACAGGGTAGGAATGGAGTTGTAACTGATCTTTGATGGTGTTATGAAGCAGTTGGGCCGCTGTCTCCACATCCTCAGAGGTGGTGATAGAGGCACAGAGTTGGAGGTCCTCCAGCGCACTACGGAAGCGCACCCAGTTTGTCTTCATTCGGAGACTTCTGGGCACTACAGCATCCGCACTGGTGTCGATGGTAATCAGCACGGGGAGGTGTTGCGTGTCCACGTCATGCAACACTTCCAGCCGTGTTGGATACGGCACTAGATGGCACAGCACTATGTCTAAGACATCGGGCTGGTGTTCAGGTTTGGTGGGGATATGAGTGGGCTCATCAGGGCCCAGCACTTCGTACCCCCACTCCTCGGCGTCGTCATACAACTTCCTGCCAGGTGGTGTTATCAGCGCGGAGCCCCATGCAGGATGTTTAGCATTAAGGTCTCCGGCGATAATGGCAGGTGTTGAGGAATCAAATATGGTTCTTATATCCTGGGGGGCAAACGAGGTGCCGGGAGGCCTGTAGGCGGCGAAGATCCTGGTGTCTTTAGTCCCCACCTTCAACCTGATTCCCTTAGTCCTCGTTGACGTATAATTGGTGTTGGTGCCAACTTCTTCGTGCATGACGTCCCTCCTCACAAGGACCGCGGTACCTCTGTACGCGACACCTTCTGGGGAGATCTCGTCATGGCGATACACGAAGAAGTTGGGGAGCTTTAGTTGGGCAGAGGGGCGCAGTTTGGTTTCCCCCAACAGCACAATTTGGATATTGTGCTGCTGGACCAGGGTTCTCAGGTCGGCGACCTTCCCTACGATGCCGCCGGGGTTCCAGTAACACAATTTAATTTGATGGCCTGCTGACTGAAGAAAGTTGGGCTAGAGCACTTAGAATGGCCGAAAGGGGGTTGGTGCCGGTGGTCATGGCAGTCAGGACCTCTCCTAAGATCCTCATCACCATGCCCACCAGTTGAGCGAGGGCCTCCTCGATGGTGGCTGGTGCCTGGGGCTGTGGTTGTGGAGGGACAGTTATTGTCCTTTTATGTGGGTGTGGGGCTCGGGGTTGGGGTATAGTTTGCTCGTCCTGATTTAAAGTAGGGGGGGGGGGAAAGTGTATCGTGGCTGTGGCAGTGGCTGTCGCTGTTGTGTGGTGGATATGGGTGGGGGAAGCGGAGTCGACGTACCACCCACTTGAGCTGGTTGGGTGGCCGTCTTCCTCTTCTTCTTATTTTTCCTCCCGCGTTTCTTTTTGGGGCGCTCTATGCGCTCCGTGGCAGCATTCGCCGGTGGGGCTAAGGTTGCCCCGGTCGTCGCGAATGTCGGTGCTGGTGTTACCGTTACCTGCCGCTGCTGCGGTTGTGGCGCCTGTCGTTGTGGTTGTTGTTGTATAGGCAATTGGGGTGGTGGTGGTCGTTGTGGAGGCGGTGGTGGTTGCCACTGCGGTGGAGGTGGTGGCCGCTGTGGTGGAGGTGGTGGCTGTTGCGGTGCTCGTGTCGCTTGCGAAGGCATGGGAGGCTGCATGTTAATGCCCCTTTTCCTCGCGATTCGCTGCAACACTGGGCACCGCCTGTCATTCGCCGAATGGTCTCTTCCGCAGTTTGCACACTTGGGTGGCGCATCCCGCGGATGTGGGCAGGCTGAGGCCAGGTGGTCACCCGCACAGCGAACACATTTGAAGGGCCGGTAGCAATTGTAAGATGCATGCCCGAACCCTTGACATCTGTGACACTGCGCGGGACCAACTCGACCAGTCCAGGCCTCTATGGTTACTCCGGGCATATAAAGTAGTTCATCTATTTGGAACAACCTGTTGAGCTCTTCGGGGCTTAGGTGATCCATCTTAACGTGGAAGAGGCAGCCGGGCCTGCCTCTTTTCGGTGGGATCGATCGGACAAAAGTGACCGGAAAACCCCTTTCTATGAGGGCCTCCTGTATGTCCTTAGGGTCCGTGTCTGCAGGGAGACCTCTTAACCCCACCTTCGTGGGTTGCTCCTCCTGCGGGGCGTAACAGTACCACACGAAGGTGGCGTCCTCCTTACTGCGCTCTATCAGGTATTTTTGTACCTTACGGTACTCTTCGTCGGACTGGGGCCGAAAGCGGACCCCCTTCCCAAATGGGCGAGCATTCGGGGCGTGGCCCAGAAGCTGGTGAATGATTTTGAAGTGCTTCGCCCAATTTGGGAAGCACTCCACTATAATGGGAGGGTATTTCGCCGTTTGGCGTTACCAGTTTGCTGTTGCGGCCTTTGCACAGGTGGTGGTGGTGATGGAGGCGCCGCTCTTGGTGCTGCCGCCATGCGCGCATAAGAGTCCGGCGCTGTGGATGGTCCAGGTGTGGGCTCCTGGTTTAGTGGTTGGGAGTCTTGTATGGGGGGAAGAGTGGCGTAGGACGTATTGTCCCACTCCCTCTCCCCTTCAGGGGCTTCCTCGCCAAAGTCCTGCATATCAGCAGTGCAGGCCGGAGAGGTGGTTGGAGACGGTGAGTTAGGTGGTATGTTGTGCCTCACTACTGGTTGCGGGGCTTGTCTTTTAGGTGGAGTTACTGAGGTGGAACACGAGGCCGAATCAGATAGCGAGTCTGATCCGGTCCTCAGCCTTTTCTCCTCTTGGAGCTGGTCTGTCTCAATTTCGGGTGGAGTTCTCCTCCTCGAGGCTAGGCTCCGGCGTGGTAATGGAGCCGGTTCGACGCTAGGTGGAGACACAGCTTCACCAGCGCCGAGCGCGGCGCCGGGTGCCGGGAGGCCACCTATCCGCCTCGGGAGTTGGCTGTAGGGTGGGAGCACTCTCGACCTCTCAGGAGCGAAGAGGTCTCGCTCCACGAGGGGCCTGTCGAGAACTCCCAGACGCCTTTCGGGTGGTTTTCGGCGTATTGGGGGGGGGTTCCCCCTTGTCCGACATCTTTATAGCTTTTTGCTTGTGCTTAGCCCTTAGCTATCACACACCTTACTCCCCTCAGCGCGTGCAACCACACCGGGTGAGACCCTTGAGGGAGGCCCAGCGAGGCGCCCGCGAGCAGGGAGGGGTGTGTGAGGCGCAGATGGAAATGGGCGTTATCTCGGCACAAAGTGCGGCACACTTGTATACACTTTTTATCACAAAAAGAGGGTACAATGTATTAAAATAAGACGCAAAGCAAGGCACAGCGTAGGAAGTGACCTTTGCGCTTACCTTAGATGAAGCTCGACGCAGGAGATGCGCCAGCGACGCCTCGACGCCAGACGGAGCGAACTCGACGTCGGCGGAGTCGAACACTGACACAACACGTACTAAGTCGGGAGCGCTGCTAAACACGTCCGCACTGTAGCACGGCCCGCGACGAACTGACTGAACTGAACTGAACGTGAGTGTGAAATCTTAAGTTGAAGTTTTAAACTGACTGCAACTAACGGATTTTTCCGGGCGCACCTTAATCCGCTGGCTTCAGTTCGTTTCAATTATTGGTAAGTAATTACTTTCTTAGTAGCTACTTACATTATTTCTATGCTTTTTAGATTTTATATTGTTTTATATAGGTATTTAGAGAAGTTCGTTTGACGGAGGATGGAGGCCAAGGGGACTGTGATGTCGTCAACTTCCTTATGGTGGATTCAGAAGGTGGGTAAAGGATCTGAGTGACGCTACTGCGTAGAATCATCGTGTTTGGACTCACTTTCAAAAAGTTTAATGGAGAACTAGATGACTGTGATGATATATATGATGATCACCTTTCTGACCGACCGATGTAACATTGTACGAGCGTCCATTGTTTTCAGTTTTTCTATTTAAATCTTACTTTGAAGTAATAAAAACCACTAAGATTTTCGGAAAATGCTTGATTCTTTAATACTTTTGTGTTGTGTGTCTATATCAGAATTTTTTACCAATTTTTAAAATTATTAAAATAAGAAGATATTATGTTCGTCATTGTCATTTATGTCGATGGCAAATTAGACATCTGTCAAAAAGATCAAGTTATGTTGTACAGAGTATAGTTGTAGAGAAGAGGAACTCGTGGTTAAGTAAGAGCTGTGCGGAGCAATAGATCTGCGAGATTAAGCTGCACTTACCGTGGTCAGTAATGGGTGACCGTTTTCTTAACATAACGAGATTGAAAGAATAGAGAGTGCATCATCCTATCCTCAGACACTTGGTGCACTTTAATATCTCCTGCGTACGAGGGTGGATTGAAAAGTACTCGGCCTAACCAAGAAAATAAACACATACTAAATCAGTTATATTTTTATTTTTCTACATAATCACCATCAAGTTCAATACACTTTTGCCACCTCCCCTTCCAAGCATTTAGACCGTTGAAAAAAAATGATTCTTCCTTAGAGTTAAAATATGCGTCTACAGCTGCTTTGACCTCGTCGTTTGTCGAAAATCTTTGACCTCCCAAGTGATTTTTTGGGTTAGGGAACAGAAAGAAGTCTGATGGTGCCAGATCAGGTGAATACGGCGGATGCGGTAACAGTTCAAAGCCACAGTTGTGAATTTCAGCCATTGACTGTACTGACGTGTGAACACGGGCGTTATCTTGATGAAACAGGACTTTTCTTCTGAGCATTCCTCGACGTTTTTCTTTTATTTCCTCTCGTAATCGACGTAGTAAGGTGCAGTAGTAATCAGAGTTTATAGTCTGACCCCTTTCAAGATAATCAATCATAATCACACCTTTCGAGTCCCAGAATACTGAAGCCATCACCTTATTTGCCGACAAAATTTACTTACTTACTGACTTAGCCTTTTTAGGGGGTGGTGAACCAGGTCTTCTCCACTGTTTTGATTGTTGTTTTGTTTCCGGTGTACAGTAATGAACCCATGTTTCGTCTATAGTAACAAAACGATTCAAAAAATCATCTGCATCGGCTTCAAATAACTCCAAACAGTCGCGTGAAATAGTCAATCGCGTCCTTTTTTGTTCAACTGAAAGCAGTCGCGGAACCCACCTCGCAGACACCTTGTGGAAACCCAACTCGTTGACAATGATGTTTTGAGTTCGTTTATAAGAGATGCCTATAATCTCGGCTATCTCTCTAATTTTTAATCTGCGGTCTCCCATTATTAAATCAAGTACTTTTTTAATATTTTCGTCAGTAGTTGACGTCGAAGGCCTTCCAGAGCGGGGTTCATCTTTCACACTCTCTCTACCACGCTTAAATTCTGCTATCCATTTTTTGACGGATGAATATAACAGAGCACAGTCGCCTAATGTACTGACCATGTCATCATGGATGGCTTTTGATGATAGCCCCTTCTTATGGAGGTACTTAATGACGGCACGCTGCTCGATTTGCTCCATTCGCGGAAATTATGTCCGATTACTTTGTTAATAAATTTATAAAATCACAACTAATTATCGCACACGTTTCGAACTTCACACAATGAACTAGTCTGAACTGAACTAAATAATGTGGGTAGATTTGATTTTTAGAATTGAATGGATCTGTGTTAGGCCGAGTACTTTTCAATCCACCCTCGTTTTTGGCTTGTCTCTGTTAAAATCATTATGATTTTAAAACTCATGTAGCTAAAATGATAATAAGTTTATTGTTACTTTATATGTTTTAGGGACAGATGAAAGAGAGAGTAGCCTCATCATATGTTAATCGTGACATAACCTTTGAAATCACAAGATCAAGAAAGAAGCGATCAACTAACACCAAGAAAAAAATGTACTATGTCCTCCGTGACTCCGTTTTTTATTTCACCAGTAAAAGATTTCAAGACGATAACTGTAAACCTTCGATCAACAATGAATACAAACTAATTACAGTTAGTTATGCATCCCGGTGTTCCCGGAACTGCATCGGAGACCATCACAATTCAAGCGTAAGCGTGAGCGTAGATTGCTGAATTGCGTCTGGAGGACGGGTGTTCTTTCGTGTGAACACTGATAACTGTCCTTTAGCTTAAAGATCTAGAATAAGAATTAGAATAGTCATAGTTAGGCTCTCACATGTATCGGATATGTAGCTTTAAGTTAGAATCCATCGCGGATTAATTAAGTAGTATTTAAGTAATGTATCGCACATTAATAGTAATAAGTTTAAAATAAAGTCTTTTTAAAAACGTCCTGAGTCAATTTCGAATCTTGACTGGCGCAGGCGGAAGGATTTCGCGTGTAAAGCTTGCTCATATAAGAAGACTCCCAAATCAGTCGTCGTGAAGCAGTTTACGGTGCCGTCTTGCACTTGCGCGAAATCTACGAACCGAAATAAATTTGTCGAATTCGAATCAGGACATCAGGAAAGAAGACTTCCTAGCCCAGGCGGAAGGATGAGTTCGAGTGGACTGTGAGTAAACATTTTCACGTCCATCTCTGTTCCCATCTATTTTTGCTTGCTAGAATTTTAGTGTTATTTGATCTTTCCTAAATCGAACAAAATAAATTGCACAAGCATAGGCAATTTATTCTATATCATTAAGTTTAATAATTAAATATTGAAAATCAATTTTAAATGAATAAAATTTATAAAATTGTATTATAAAAAAAATAAAAATTACATAATTAAACAAATAAAAGGATATATTAAAGAAATAAAATTAATAATTATATAAATTGTTATATTATTATTTAATAAAATGGGACAATTACGTGTAATACCTAAGGATTTACTTTGTCTTATACCTAAGTTTAAAGGAGAGGAAGCATTATTAAATTTATTTATTAAGAAAGCTCAATACATACACAGGTCTTTCGCAGACCCTAATAATGCCACACAAACCTTATATGTATTCCATACGATAAGCAGCCGATTAAGAGGTAGAGCAGCACATTTGTTAAGTGAGCGTGATGATATTAATACGAGGGTGGATTGAAAAGTACTCGGCCTAACCAAGAAAATAAACACATACTAAATCAGTTATATTTTTATTTTTCTACATAATCACCATCAAGTTCAATACACTTTTGCCACCTCCCCTTCCAAGCATTTAGACCGTTGAAAAAAAATGATTCTTCCTTAGAGTCAAAATATGCGTCTACAGCTGCTTTGACCTCGTCGTTTGTCGAAAATCTTTGACCTCCCAAGTGCTTTTTTAGGTTAGGGAACAGAAAGAAGTCTGATGGTGCCGGATCAGGTGAATACGACGGATGCGGTAACAGTTCAAAGCCACAGTTGTGAATTTCAGCCATTGACTGTACTGACGTGTGAACACGGGCGTTATCTTGATGAAACAGGACTTTTCTTCTGAGCATTCCTCGACGTTTTTCTTTTATTTCCTCTCGTAAACGACGTAGTAAGGTGCAGTAGTAATCAGAGTTTATAGTCTGACTCCTTTCAAGATAATCAATCATAATCACACCTTTCGAGTCCCAGAATACTGAAGCTATCACCTTATTTGCCGACAAAATCGACTTAGCCTTTTTAGGGGGTGGTGAACCAGGTCTTCTCCACTGTTTTGATTGTTGTTTTGTTTCCGGTGTACAGTAATGAACCCATGTTTCGTCTATAGTAACAAAACGATTCAAAAAATCATCTGCATCGGCTTCAAATAACTCCAAACAGTCGCGTGAAATAGTCAATCGTGTCCTTTTTTGTTCAACTGAAAGCAGTCGCGGAACCCACCTCGCAGACACCTTGTGGAAACCCAACTCGTTGACAATGATGTTTTGAGTTCGTTCATAAGAGATGCCTATAATCTCGGCTATCTCTCTAATTTTTAATCTGCGGTCTCCCATTATTAAATCAAGTACTTTTTTAATATTTTCGTCAGTAGTTGACGTCGAAGGCCTTCCAGAGCGGGGTTCATCTTTCACACTCTCTCTACCACGCTTATATTCTGCTATCCATTTTTTGACGGATGAATATGACAGAGCACAATCGCCTAATGTACTGACCATGTCATCATGGATGGCTTTTGATGATAGCCCCTTCTTATGGAGGTACTTAATGACGGCACGCTGCTCGATTTGCTCCATTCGCGGAAATTATGTCCGATTACTTTGTTAATAAATTTATAAAATCACAACTAATTATCGCACACGTTTCGAACTTCACACAATGAACTAGTCTAAACTGAACTAAATAATGTGGGTAGATTTGATTTTTAGAATTGAATGGATCTGTGTTAGGCCGAGTACTTTTCAATCCACCCTCGTAGTAGGAACACTCTTAAGAGCCCTCTTACATTTCGGCGTTTCGCAAATTTAGGTATTTTACGCACCGAGCGGGCGGCAAGTTACGCGAACGATACTTTCTTTCATATCTATTCACTCGCTCGCACTATAATACTGTGAGTATGGCGACTAAACGATCTTGATCTTCCATAATACAAAGTTTTCTTAGGATGGACTTCAGTGGATGGAATATTTTTTGGTTTGTCATTTTAATGTTATCTTATTAATTTATTATTATATAATTATATAATTTATTATTTATTATTATTTACCATTTTGATATATTATTAATTATTTATGAAATTTAGTGTCAAAATAAGTACACATAAATATTTTAATTGTTACGCTGTAATCGAATGTTAATAATCGATTATGTCTACTACCGGTAGAATAGTGGTATAAATGAATAAACGGTTGCAACCTGTTTTAATAAATATAACAACCAAATGTAACTAATATTTTTTAATCGGTACTTACAGTCAATTACTATATTTTTTATAAGAAAAATATTTGCTGCGACGGCATTGACCGAACTTTTCTCGATTCGATAATTTCAGGCAGTACACACTTTTCATAAAAAGCTTGTAACTTGGGTAACATATTGAAAATCTAAAATTGGTCGTATTTGTAAATTTTTAGTACTTTTAATGCATTAATATGGGCCAATACATATTATGGCAAGTATTCAGACATTTTTATTTGCTAAATGAAGCTGGACTTCGATTTGGTAAAACCAGTCATTATTTTGATTTAATGTTACACTTGAATCACTGAATTTATAACCTTTAACTTTTTATTGTCGAAAGGCCGTATCAAAATCTATTCCGAAAGCTGAAATAGGACATTTAACTTCAATAAGACCGTTGCTGTATAAACCATTAGGTGAAGCCCTCAAATAACAATGATCTAAGTCAATGAATAGACCACATTTTTGAAGAGACGTAATCTAAATTATAACTATATAAAATAGTTTTAAACCGATCGATCAAAAATTGCGGTCGTAGTTGACGATTTTCTAGTATGCAGGTAATCGACGCACACTACGATAGCAATCGACGCACACTACAGTAGTATCGAAACGATGCAGCGCCCGAAATAAACTGACGCAGGTCCACCCTCGGCAAGCGCTCGCGCGTTAATGATCGCAGATGGCCGGCACAGTGAAATATATAGTACTTTTATTTAATTCATTAAAATATAATAGTAACGATGTAAAAAGTAAAAATAATAGCATAGTGTAAGCAAATGTTGATGATTATTTTGGTATAAATTTCACTTCTAAATGATGTAGAACTTCGGAAATATAGGGGCTTGTATCGAAGCTTTTTTGGTCGTTTTTTGAATTATGTCGATTTTTTTTTCCTAGCGTGAAAAGCATATAACGAAAATGTATTCCATTATTATTAAAGTGTAGGATATTTGGGAGATAAAAATATTTTTTTTTGATGGTCGATATTCAATAGAATCTACAAATTAGAGCTCCCAAATCATGTCTTCGAGAGTTTTTGCCTAAACATGCTTTGGGAGAATGATTATTACTGATTAAATAAATAAGTTATCTAAAATCCATTCCGAGCTTATTTGAGGAGAGAAAACGAACTATTTTTACCAAGTAATTGTTATTTCAAGCAATGAACGATAAACATAAAATTTCAACGAGGAAACCTTGTAATTTCGCGATTTTTTGTAATACGCCCCTTAAAGATATTTTAATTCAACATTTTGGCGATCTACGTTCGGAAGATTGCATAGCTCTCGAATTAGAACAAATGAAATTTAAGTCTGGCGAATCATTTATCGGTTTTTGTCATAGGATACAACATACGCGTAGTACCTTATTCGCAAAAGTCAACCTAATACAAGATGAAGGAGTAAAAGCAGCTAAAATGATAGTGTATAGTAATATGTCACTAAATGTAATCCTTTATAATTTACCTGAGGATTTAATTCGTATCGTGCGTCTTAGACAGTGTACTAGTTTAGAATCCGCTTTAAGTGTCGTAACCGAGGAAATAAACTTCATGAACCAATATAATACTAAAAATAAAACGAAACAGAATACAGCATCCCATAGTTTCAAACCCCAATAAAGTGTTAATATTTTACCTAAAAAGAATCAATCGTATTTTAAATTTTCAAATCCACAATTTGGACCACAGTATAAATTTAAATTTGGTATCCCACATCAGCAACAAGGTCAAAGATTTGTTGCTCAAAATAATTTTAATAATGGCCCAAGATTTAATAATAATACGGGACCACAGAACTTTACGTTTGGTATTCATATTCATACAACAACATCAGGGCTTTAAGCCACCCATGAATAATCATGCGCGACCCCCACTAGTTTCACAAGTCAACCTCAAAATAATTTTAAATTTGGTATACCCAATTAGAATTTCCAGAAACAAAATTTAAATGAAAATACCGATGTCTCTATGCGTACCGCACGTCCGCTAAGACAAAATATGCTAGATGACTCTAGGGTTCCCCAAGATAACGAGATATTCTATAGTAACGAACCCGAGATACCCGTGAAACAGTATAACCATGATATAAATTACTGTGACGAAAATAATTACACATATAATTTAGAAGTGCACCAATTCGAAGTAGAACCATATAGTGAAATAGAAGAAGTAGATAAGTTACAACCCTGATATAATTTCGAATGATACTGAAAATTTCCAGATAGAAGGCTCCGATTCACCTCCGAGATAATACAAATAAATTGTGATACAATTTTAAAACTCCCGCACATCGAAATACCGGAAATTAAGGCTCGTTTTATGTTATAGAAACCGGGAGCACGAGGTCTTTTATAAGTCCGGCTAAGGCAGAACAATATTTCTCCACTTTCAAATTATATGAACCTTTCGAAGTTATAAGTACGCATGCACGTAGCCAACATAACAAAGCTATATATATTCTGCTCTTTAAAACATTTAAAAGTTTAGAAAAACAAATTATATATATACGACATCGGTAGTAGATACGACGGTTTGGTAGTTTCGGATCTTTTAAAACAACTTGACACTTCAATAAATATAAAAAAACCAAGTATTGCACACACGTGACACAAATATACCTATTATATATAATCCCCCATACGAAATTACATTGGAACCAAGAACGGAAACGCAAGACAAGGTCCCAATGGATATGCAAAATGAAATTGCGATAATAGATTATGTCGATTTTGGTCAAGGTGTTAGGATGCCAAGCGCTATAGTAAATTGCGTTAATTCGTTTGCATACACGGTGATACAAAATGCGTCCGACGATCGGGTTACCATGACGGTCTCTAAGCGCCTAAAAGTGACCAAGTAAATAGCTGAAGAATGCAGAGCGAATTTCACGGGAGATAATTACGAGATAGATGAACTGTTAAAACAAAACTTGTCGAAATTACTTCTGGATCATGTAAATGAGGAAGAGCGTGAATGTATCAAAAACTGTGCTATGACTATCGGGACATAATCTATTGCGACGATATTCCGCTCTCATACACCAACAGTGTAAAACACAAAATCCATACTAAAAAGAAGGCCCCATATACCTACATTAGGCCATACAGACATCCACCTGCAATAAATAAAGAAATACAGAAACAAGTCGAAAAGCTCCTCCGAAATAACGTCATTAAAGAATCTCACTCGCCTTGGAGCACACCTGCCCATCTGGTCCCCAAAAAACTCGATGCTTCAGATGAAAGAAAATATCGTATGGTAATCGAATATAGGCGTTTGAACGAGATCACTATAGAAGATAAGTACCCATTGCCGAATATCTCAGACCTGTTTGATAAGTTAGGGAAATCTATGTCTTTTACAACGTTAGACCTGGCAAGCGGGTATCACCAAATAGAAGTTGAGGAAAGTGATAGACACAAAACCGCATTTACAACCCAGTCAGGCCATTACGAATTTGCACGCCTCCCGTTCGGATTAAAGACAGCCCCCGCAACATTTCAGCGTGCTATGGATAACCTCTTGAGAGGGTTGCAAGGGTTGCATTGTTTAGTATATCTCGACGATATAATTGTATTGTGTATTTGTATACTCTTCAAGTCTAAGTCTAAGGAGCACATAGAAAAGTTGAAAATGGTATTCGATCGACTACGGGAAACAAATCTCAAAGTTATCCTAGATAAATGTGAATTTCTTAGAAAAGAAGTCCTCTATTTTTTTTTATAGGATAAGGGTGACAAACGAGCACACAGACCACCTGATGGTAAGTGGTTGCTGCGGCCCATAGACATCTACATCTATCCTCGTTTGCGAATCAAAATGCAGATGCGTTATCACCCGTGAGGACTAAGATGGAATGCCTCATTTCCAGTAAAAAGGGCCTCCGGCCACCTGCACTCACCAAGCGAAACGCAGAGGTAAACCTCTACTTCACGCTGGTATTCTGTGAGGTCGTGGTACCACCCCGGTTCGAGCCGGCCCATCCGTGCGAGAGCAAAAGCTGCCGCGTGGCTCTACCACTGTTTAAATAACCATAAAATAACAAAAGACTGACTCAAACCAAATAATGACCAAATCCAAGCCGTAGTAGATTTTCCGATACCAAGAACCGCCACCGAAATCAAAAGATTTTTAGTAGTAGGATATTATAGCAAATTCATTAAATATTTCGCTAAAATTACCGAACCACTCACCAATTATCTCAAGAAAAGGAATTAGATTGAAATTACAGAACAATATGTGGCCGCTTTCGAGAGATGCAAAGAACTTTTGGTAAACGCACCCATTCTCCAATTCCCGGATTTTTCGAAACCATTCGTACTCACCACTGATGCCTCAAATTATGATCTAGGAGCCGTATTATCTCAAGGCGCCATCGGAACCGACAAACCAATAGCTTACACTAGTAGAACTTTAAATGATGCAGAGAGCAGATACAGTACTATCGAGAAGGAACTGTTGGCAATAGTATGGGCCGTAAAAACATTTAGACCTTACCTATATGGCCGAAAATTTACCATTTTCACGGATTATAGATCTTTGGCGTGGTTAAATTCTATCAAAGAACCCAACAGTAAACTCACGACATGGAAGTTGCGGCATGCTGAGTTCAATTATGATATCGTTTATAAAAATGGGAAACAAAATTTCGTTGCCGACGCCTTATCCCGTGTTAAGGCTCTGGGAGAAGACCAAAAATCAATGAAGGTTAACGTGGATAAGGATGAACAACTGCAAAGACACATAGACAGCTTAATCGAAGAAATTCAAAGATTACAAAATAAGAACACAAGGCCGATGGAAATGTCATCGGATACGGAGAGGACCTTATCTATCCCGTCCGCTAAAAGCAATAAATCACCATATCCTATACTATCACCGACAAATAGTACCATTTCAGCACACGAAACATTCGATAACTCACACACCTTTCTAAGACACTCAGCACAAGAAATAGATACCGATGGTATTCCAATTCTAGAAGAAGCCATAGATATTAAGCCTCATAAAATATTTATTTTTACGTGGTATAGAGACCAAATAGCCGTTAAAAATTTATCGAGACAAAAACAAAATATATTTGAAGTTCATATTCTCCTAAGTAGACCTGACCTAAAAGTAAAAAAAAAAAGTAAAATATACTTTATTGTACACCAAGGAACATATAACAAAATTTATATAGTTAAAGGGACATTCGTACAACAGGCGGCCTTATCGCTAAAACAGCGATCTCTTCCAGGCAACCTTAGGGCAGAGGATACTATTTTTAAAAGATAGCGGAAGGGGTGTACAGAATATAATATAGAAAGATAAATAGAAGAACATAAGAGATTAAAGGAAAAAAAAGAAAAAAAGTGAATGACGACAGGTAGTAACTTAAGAGGAAAGGTAATAAAGTTTTAATTTATTTTTAAATATAGGAAGAGATTTAGATTCTTTAATATGTAAGGGGAGAGAATTCCATAGTCGTATAGCGGTAACCGTAAAAGAATTAGAATAGAAGGAAGAGGAATGTCTACTTACTACTACGTAGTACTTAGAAGGAGATTATTTTGAGATCGTAGAGGTAAGGAGTGTAAACTTCTTAAATATATAAATCGGTCTTTCAAATAAGAAGGAGTGGTCGGATTGAACAGAATGCAGTAAAGAAGATGAAGAATGTGAGTATTCCTGCGAAGGCGAATCGGTAACCACTTGAGCTTATGGCGAAATTCGGATATGTGGTCATACTTTCGTAACCCAAATATAAACCTTATGCAATAATTTTGGATCAATGGATTAACTTTAAGCCCAAATGAATTACACCAATGAGAAATACGAATAAGATCTTCATTAATTAACCTAATGGTATTGGGAAGATCCGCAATCTTACATTGAGAGTAGATTTGTAAATCGTCTGCATATAGGTGGTAAAGAGAAGTAATGTGGGAACAGATCGATTTGATAAAAATAGAGAACAATAGAGGAGACAACACGCCACCTTGTGGGACGCCAGCTTTGACAGCAGACCAATCAGAAAACGTGTCTTGAATTTGTACACGTTGCCGGCGCCCTTGCAAGTAACTATGAAACCAACCAATTACTTCAGGAGATATGTTAAGAGAACTTAGGACAGCGAGTAAAACATCAAAGTCTACAGTATTGAAGGTATTACTAAAGTCAAGCAATGTCAATACTGTAACCTGCTGATTATCCATGCCTAGGCGAATATCATCAGTGATTCTAACCAAAGCCGTAGTCGTACTATGACCGGGACGGCAACCAGATTGGAATGAATTCAAAAGGTTATGATTGGACAGGAAATTGGTCAGCTGTTGGTATATTAGGCGCTCGAGTACTTTAGTGAGAAAGGAAAGGATAGATATAGGACGGCAATCCTTATATGTCGGATTAGATTTTTTAGGGAGTGGGAGTTACTAGGCCGTCTTTCCAGGATGAAGGAAAAACACTGGTGTCAAGGGAACGATTTAAAATAAATGTAAGGATAGGAGCTAAAAGATCGAGTAATGGGATAATCATCTTACGACTAATGCTGTCAGAACCAACTGCGTCGGAAGTAATGGCTAATATATTCTTCTTAACATCACTGACAGTAACTTGGCTAAAGACAAAAGAGGAAAAATTGGGAGTTGATATGGCAGAAAGTTGAGCAAGAGTATTTTTCTTCGTAGCACTGTCTATAGTGGCGCTAGATAGGAAATGAGCATTAAGCTTATTTAAATTCAAATTAAGAGATTCTACATTACGCTTTGCTTTTCCAACCCCTAAAGATTTGAGAAAATTCCAAACTTTAGTTGAGTTATCTTCCTCAACAACAGATTTATAGATATGGCGTCGTTGACTATCTCTACACACCATATTGCAGCGATTTCGTGCCCTGTTATATTTCTCTCGGTTGGAATCATTAGGATTCATACGATATTTAGTTTTCGCTGTGTTCTTTTTTTTCTTGGAGTTTTTTTATGTCGGCAGTGAGCCAGGGGGCCGGAAGGTGCTTCATTCGGACTGGACGAATTGGAGCGTGGATGTCATACAGTTGTGTAAGTATGCTGTTAAAAATAGATATCTGGTCATCAACCGAACTAGCATTCGCAACTACTGACCAGTCAACCTTAGCAGTATCTTCTCGTAACTTATCAAGATCCATTCTACTAAAATTGCGCCGGAGAAGGATCCTTCGCTTAGCTTTAGAAAGTTTTAATTTATAGCACAGGTAAAGTAGATCGTGGTAAGAAAAAGCGGAGGCATTGCATTGGCCATGCTTTGCAACGTGGTCAATGGAAGAAACAAGTATTAAATCAAGAAGAGAAGGCACACAATTCGGAAAAGCATGAGTCGCAGAAAGTGGGAGAATATGTAAGTTAATGCCATTAACGAGAGATTTGAGACGGGATGCTCTAGCATCATTTTTGAGAAGACAGGTATTGAAATCTCCCATGACAATAGTGTGATTATAAAGCGAGGAGTATTGTTCTAAAAGAATTTCAAATGATGAAAAATAATTAATTGTAACATTTGGACTGTAATAGACACCGAGAAGAAGCTTTAAATGTCCAAACAATATTTCGATGAATAGGTGTTCAGGGCCGGCACTAGAAAATGGCTACGAAGTATTTAAAACTGTGTAAGGAATGTGTGATCTTAAATAAATCGCCACGCCACCGCCAGCGCGCCCAAGGCGATCGTTGCGAATCAAGTGGAATCCGGGAAGAGAGTAAGATATTGAAGGCAAACATGGTTTTAGCCAAGATTCAGAAACTAATATCGCATGTATATTCTGACCTAGTAAAACAATTCCTAAAGGAATACATCAAACCTAAAATAAAACAATTCATTTACTTCGAGAACGACGCACATCGAAAATTTCCAGAGGCTGTAACTGATTTATTTGAAAAAGGGTACAGTTAAGATCTTTGAATGCAAGCGAAGGTTAGTTTATGTAGAGGATGAGAATGAGCAGCGTGAAATAATAAAAAAATATCATATTGGTAAAACATGTCATAGAGGTATAAAAGAGACAATAATACACTTAAAACGTACTTATGTACTTCTGGAACAATATGGACCCAACAGTAGCCACATTCATACTCTTGTGAGGTGTGTAAGCGCATGAAATATGACCTTAAACCTTTAAAACCTAAACTACAGTTAACCCAAACCTAAAACAAACCATTTCAGGACATCTTTATAGATGTTTTCACCGTAGAGGAAAAATCCTATTTAACAATCATCGATGCCTTTAGTAAGCTTGGACAAGCAATAGAAATAAACAATAGGTCAACCCCAAAAATAATTAGAGCTCTTATTAAATATTTATCTATGTATGGCGTACCACATAGAGTAAGTGCAGATTCAGGAACCGAATTTAATAACATACTAATGAAAGAAACCCTTAGTTTTTACAAAATAGATTTGCATATAGGCACTCCTCACAATCCGAATTCCATGCCACATGTCGAGGGTTTTCACTCCACCCTATTAGAAATATATCGCTTAGCGAAATATGAAAGAAAAATTACAGATGCTGCATCTGTAATGACATATGCCATCATGTCGTACAACCAAACGATACATTCAACAACAGGCCTTATGCCTTTCGAAGTAGTGTTCGGTCATACTGACTCCTCAAGTACTTTTGACGTTGAATTCAATAAAAATGACACACAAAAATTATTACAAGAACATAGACGACGAACTCAATATTTATATGAATATTTAACTAAAAAGGCCATTGATAAGAAACAAAGTATTAAAGAAAGAAGAGGAAGCGAGAAGGAGTTTAACATTAAAACAGGAGACACAATATTTATAAAGGGCACGAATGTTAGGGGAAGTAAAAATAAAGCGCATTATGAAAAAGCAGAGGTCATAGGAGATATAATTAGAAATACAGTACCAATTAAGTATCACTGTCAAAATATAAGGGCCCCAATTAAAGATATAAAACGTCCTCCACATGTTCATTCTGTTCCTGCTGCAAGTCTTCAGGACCCAGCCCCTTCTACTTCAACCGATTGTCCGAAATTCCGGCATACTACCAATAAAGGAAGGACAAGCTCTCATTAGTAACGATAAGTGATCCTTAGTTAAGATATTAGACTTAAGCTTAATACGTAAGGATCTAGAATTTAACAGGAATCGATACGATAACCTAAATACACATGTGACACGTTATTTTGGTAAAAAAATAATTAACTCTGAAATAAATAATTTAAAAACTAACAGATTATATTCAAAATATAAGAATTGAAAAATTAGAGCAACTATTACCATCGAAAAGGGCTAAACGCGGTATTCTAAATCCTCTCGGGTCTCTTATTAAAATTGTGACAGGTAATTTGGACAATGATGACGCCATAAGGTACGATGCTTTAATAAATGATGTAAAAGTAAATCAAGGGCAGCTAAATAGAAAAATGACAGTGGTCGCCGAAATGATGAAAACTTTTATTAATGTTACAAATAGTACAAAATTCAATTTCATACAGCTGTATAAAACTCTTTGGGGAATGAGAAACAAATTAATATAACAAACAACTCTCAAACGGAACTTAAAATAGCTAACGTATTTTTTATTTTATTTTATTTTTTAATAAGGCTTACCAACTAAATACATAAAAGGAACTTATAATATCACGATTTTTGAAAAAAATACATTATATATATGCATTTAAATTAAAGGCATGCACAGCATTTTTTAATGATAAAAGACGTTGTTTTACATAATACATACATTGCCCCTTTTAATATTTGATATATTAATACATATTCAATTTTTTAACATTTTTTTAATACAGACAAAAATATGAAAGAATTAGAAACCAAAAATAAAAACACTAAAAACTAAAAATGGCTCTTGCAACAAACAAAAATCGATTTTTTAAAAGTAGCAGGTTTTTCACAAAAGATATCTAAATTACAATTTTGAAATAAAAAGTTATAATTTTTTACCAGTGTACAAATAGGAGAGGAACTACCATATTTCCTTATTCTTAAGGACATTGAGAATGGTTTATAATTATGCAGACGAGCCGTAACTATAGGAACTAATATATTAATTTGTGATAGCAGAGACGGACAATCCACTTCATGGTTTAATAATTTATATAAAAACATTATAGATAGCTGTTCCTTACATTGCCTTAATGAAAGCATATTAAATTGGTAATTAAACGTATATAACCTGTTTCTACATAACTATATATATATATATATATATATATATATATAGTATATATATAGTATAATAAGTTTTTCTGGAAATAGCCATACAAAGGGCTAATATGAACTTACAGGGTTGTATTAGTGATTTTTACAACCTGACCCAGACCTGCAAATTCCAAAACACGCAAGAAAATTTGAATTTCGCGGGCCACCATGGAGCTTCCACCTTAAGAAATGAATCAATTTACAACTAATTTTATAAGATGTTTTCCAATTAAATGATTTTCAATAAGATGTCATTTCTTGAACAAAGGTTCTGATTTGGCTCTGACTATCGATTTTCAAAATCCCCGTATTTTCCCCGCATAATACCAATCCCCATAAAATCCCCAACCAACTTTAAATTCCCCGCAATTTTGGGAATTTCCCACATGTTAGCAAAGTTGACATGTGTAAATTCCATAGCGCGTGGCAACACAACCAAGCCGGGCGGCATTAGCGCTTGTGTGAAAGCGAAGGGTAGAGTGATTAGGCATTGTTTCGCACCGAGCTAGATACATAAGATTTCGGCGTCCCCGAGAATATTGCCCCAATTTTCAGTTGATTTTATGATTTATTTATTTTAAATTTCACTGTTGGTTTAATGTTTAAGTATTTTCATGATTTTTTTTAATGAAATTATTGTTTTATTTAGCTGTACCAACATGAGGGGGCGTGAGTAAAGCTAATAAAACGTTGCGAAAAGATGATTTTTTTCCATCAGGATCGATTTTATTTGTCACCCATCATCAAAGGTAAAGTTAGTACTATCGTCTGTCTTCGTTTTCGGGAGCGTTTCACAAACATTGTGTAAGTGATTTTTTTTAGGTATATATACCGGAGCAAACGAGCTTGCGGCTCACCTTATGGTTAGTGACTACCGCCGTCTATGAACAACCGCAACACCAGGGGAATTGCAGGTGCGCCGCCGGCCTTTAAGAAAGGTGTAAGCTCTTTTCTTGAAGGTCCCTAAGTCGTATCGGTCCGGAATAATCACCGTTGGTAAACAATACCATAGAGAAGTTGTACGAGGAAGAAAACTGCTAGTAAAACGCATAGTGGTGGACCACCACGCATCCAGATGGTGAGGATGGTATCGTGAATTTAGACGCAATGTTGGTTCGTGAAATTTGGCGGCTGGAATTAATCCGAACAATTCCTCGGAGCACTCCCCGTGATAGATTCGATAGAAAATGAAAAGGAATGCAACATCCCTAAGCAGCGCCAGTGAATCGAGCTGACCAGAAAGAACTCGGTCGTCGACGATTTGAACCACTCTGCGCTAGATGCGGTCAAATGGAAGGAGCTAGCACTAGAGTGCTCCGGTCCAGAGATTAGTACAGTATTCCATGTGAAGCTGAACTTGTGTTTCGTAAAGTTGCAAGTTATGTGCCGGCATGAAATATTGTCTCGCTCTGCTGAGCACGCCAAGCTTTTTAGAGGCCAATTTGGCCTTGTTTGCAATTTGGCAATTCGGGGTGCCTTGAAACTGATGAGATACGGCAAAGGACTTCTTTCAAGCAGTGGTAGAGCCAGGCGGCAGCTTTTGCTGTCGCATGGATGGGCCGGCTCGAACCGGGGTGGTACCACGACCTCACAGAATACCAGCGTGAAGTAGAGTTTACCTTTGCGTTTCGCTTGGTGAGTGCAGGTGGCCGGAGGCCCTATTTACTGGAAATGAGGCATTCCATCCTAGTCCTCACGGGTGAAAACGCATCTGCATTTTGATCTGTAACAGAGGATAGATGTAGATGTCTATGGGCCGCAGCAACCACTTACCATCAGGTGGACTGTGTGCTCGTTTTTCACCCTTTCATATAAAAAAAAAAGAAAAAAAAGCAATAAACGCGCCAACTTGTTTCTTTTTGAGATTGAACTGGACTAGATTTAGTCGCTCCCAATCCGAGAGTTTGTTTAGCAAAGACTCGACTTCAGACACAAGTTTGTTCCGGTACTCGGCGACGTTTTATTGTTTTTATAAAGAAATATTGGCACGGCCGGTGTATAAGGCATCACCAGAGTTGACGTCGGCATAGCAATGAATGTTACCAATTTGCAACATGTTTGCGTTGGTGATAGCATGCAGCCTTGTGGAACACCAGCGTTAGTAGGCTTGTAATAAGAGCATGCACCGTCTACTACAACCTTGATATTCCGATCATCAAGGAAACTGATGATTCAATTGCACAATTTCTCGGGAAACCCATAGGAAGCTTCGAAAGAAGCGCTTTGTGCCAGACCCGATCGAAGGCCTGTTACTGTTAGTTTTGGTTCTGGAAGTTAACAGGTTAGGGACAAAAAAAAGACGTGTATAATTGGAGTGTGTAATTTAATCATCTGGCATAATGTGAATATTGCCCATTATGAAAATTAATATGTTTTCGTCCGTAGTGGAACCGGAATCCGATTCCATGACATGATTTTAATTTGCACAGTACCTACATTGTTTAATACACACGCTATACAGACGTAAAGTATCACGGACAGTACACAAAACCTAAAAATACGTAGTATTTGTATACTTAACAGAAAAATCAACAATGAAACGAATCACATATAATAATATGATTCAAATTTCTTAGCAGTTTTTTTCTCACTCACATGCACCGGCAATACTTACCTAGGTACCTAGTTTCGTTTCACTCGCGGCCCACGCCGCGGCGCATTTGTCGACCGACCCGAACTTACTTGTCTCAGACTTGTCTGTACAGAACGTGTTTTTCACGGCGATGACGGCGTGGCGCGGTGCGGTTCTTGCTAAATAGTAGGTACTGAATTAACGATTAACGGACATGAGGAAATTTTAAAGTTAACTTAAAAGTTAATCCGTTAGTTCTTTATTTATAAATATGCTTGACCTTGAGTGAAGGTCGTGACAAATTATTGCTAAGAGTAATTGCACTGACCCTTTGTTTCTGTGAAATAAATTTAATATAATTAGAATAGAATATAAATCATTTTCCCCTACACAGAGTACATCTACAGTGACACCTACATAGAGTATTTAATTCTACCATTTAAACACATACATGTTAATTATATTAGTTTTCATTTAAAACTCACTTTCAAGATACAAAGTTGAAATATCTGTTATGGTTAAACGATGACCTGTAGTTTTGTAATTCGATTCAGTGATATTCACATATCTTTTTTGCAGTGAAAATTTTTATCGGTAATATTCTTTCTAATCTATTTTCAACTTTCGACATCCAAATATGGAACATGTTAGCCCGCTTTACAGGATGAGGGAAACTATACATATATGCACCTGACAATGAACATGTTCTGTTAGTATAACAGTGTGAAGTTGTAACTGCAACTAACCTTTCCATACTGTACTGAGAAAAGTAAAGTTGTAATATTTAATAAAATTCGTCCATTTAACACTAGAATAATTTATAATAATACATTTTTACCAATAGAAAGTTGTGCAAAATTCTTAGGTGTAATTTTTACAAATAAATTATCTCGGACCAAATACGTGAATTCTATTTCAGACAGAGCTTCTAAGACCTTTAATGTATTAAAAGCTTTGGCTAGTACTAACTGGGGAGCTGATCCAGAAATATTATTAATGTTATATAAGTCTTTGGTGAGGAGCCATTTTGAGCGTGGCTTCCTATGTTTTGCATCAAATAAAAAACTAGTTAACAAATTAAATATTATACAAAATAAGAATTTAAGACTTATTACCGGCTCTATGAGAACAACTCCTATTGTTTCTTTACAGGCTGAATGTCTTACTCCTCCTATCTTACTTAGGTTTAAATATATCTGAAATTTAGGTTTTTATTAAATATTAATTCTTTGTCTCATCATCCTCTTTTTCAAAAATTATTATTTTACTGTAATAGTATGTCTCCTATATCTAACTCAGCCCCATATATACTCCATGACTTTCATGAAGTGATACGATATGATGAACAATATAATATTCACAAAAGCACGCATGCTTGGCCTTGTTATTAGGGGAATTATGAAAGTAAATTAAGTGATATACACATAAATATTGATGAAAAATTGAAAAGAAAAGAAGAGGTTTATGAACTTATATCTACATATCGATACCTTAATCCGCAAATCAGCCAACTCCATGTGTCAAAATTTTACAGGAGACAGTTAAAACTTTCTAATTTCATTACTAATTAAAAATTTAAAAAAAATGAAAATCCCGTTGGTCTATGTTAGTAACTACTAAATTTCATTGTCTGTTTTATTTAAAATATTGTCATTACTAAAATATAGACGCTTTTTTGAGATATCCGCTTTTCCTACTAAATAAAAGTATGGAATATGGAGTTAGCTGGTTTTACTTAGTATGAAGGTACAGGTAAGGTAAACACAATATTAATTTGTATTAGGTTATTTATTATTCGTGAGGGAGGTTTTATAATAATTTAGGTAGTTTTTTTATAGGATAGGGTGACAAACAAGCACACAGTCCACCTGATGGTAAGTGGTTGCTGTGGCCTATAGACCTCCACATCTATCCTCGTTTGCGAATCAAAATGCAGATGCGTTGTCACCCGTGAGGACTAAGATGGAATGCCTCTTTTCTAGTAAAAAGGGTCTTCGGTTCTCTACACTCACCATACGAAACACAGCAGTGTTAAGCTGCTATTTAACACTAGTATTCTGTAAGAGCGTGGTCCTGCCCCGGTCGAGCCGACCCATTCGTGCTACAACTCTACTACTAATATAGCAGCAGCATGGCTCTACCACATATCAGTAGTCATCAGGCATGGTATTTTTTAACTCTTGTAGATCTCAATACTTTTTATTTTTTATTCTTCTGCGTTGGTCGTACATTTGCGGTAAATTTTCAAATGGAGTTTGATCCACATTGTTGTTTCTGCGTTGGTTTAACAATTTATATTGGTCAGAGAATCTAAGTTTGTAATAAAGTCTTCCGGAAGGATCGTACTTGAGAAACCTTATGTCGGTTACGTGAAAAAAGATCAACATTATCATAGCTATAACTACACCAAAGCCACGAAGGTACGCTTCTTGATCGTATAATAGGAGAAAATGTTTTAAAGAAGATGTAAAGGATGCATGAAAATGTTATTGTGGATATATGTTATTTATATATCTATTATTTAGACACTAGACAATAGCTTTGATTGCTTAGTGATCAGTACCTTCGGATCTCCTTTCATTTTTCCTGGTCTGATAGATTTGTAAAAGCTCAGGTTCTGGAAATTCTTAAAGTAGTCATACCTTAAATTTTTGACTTGATATGGTTTGCTGTTTCTAGCTTTCCGACAAATATAGGACACAATAAAGCAGTGTCAGGGTTAGTAGTTTCATTAAGATCATTTCTGATAGGATTTTCATTTTGAAGGCTAAACAAAATTTTTCTAGCTCGTGAATGTTTAACAAACATCTAACCCACATGAAACAAAAAAAGCGAATAAGCACAAAATCTTACCTACTAAAACAAAACTTTAATTAAGTTAAAAAATGCTAAATTATAATAAAAAATAGTTTTTAGCACTCTTCGAGCAAACTATGACGATGAGATTAAATTAGGTTAACTCCCAATACGTTCCCAGAAAAGTAAAAGAAAACCGGCTAGCGCCATGCTTAGAATGAAAACACCATAATACCTTATAAAAACTGGATATAATGCTAAAAATGCCAAATAAACATACCTTGAATAAATGGAGAACTAATGAAATAGCATTTGATATCTTCTCGACGTTAGTTTTTTTTTTAACTTCGAAAAATCGGAGCATCACGCGTGTTTCTCTGCGACGCCATACAAAATGGTCAATGTCCGGGAGTTAGCTGTCAAAATCGTGGCGTTGCAATACGCGTGGAGTTAGCTGGTTATCGTATAGCGATTTATTCAAAAAGTAGGGATAAAAATGGAGTTGTTGTTTTTTCAAATCATCCGTCAGTCATATAGGCCGACGACTGCATTAAAAAAGTATTTTGCAAAAAAGTGGAGTTGGCTGGTTTGCGGATTAAGGTATCGATATTATGATGAATATCGACAAATTTACACAGATGGTTCAAAAGTTGAAAATAAAGTAGCCTGTGCATTTTACATACCCCATCTGAAAACTGGACGTGGCCTTTCCATTCCTGCATCAGCAAGCATATACACTGCAGAATACGTACACGTATGTATCTAATAAATGGTTACTGATCTCTGATAGCATGTGTGTCTTGAAGGCACTGAAGGCAAGAACTTTAGATGCTAAAACGTCTTTCATCATATATGAAATCAAAAGTTTTTGGTGGAAATTGAAAGAAAATAATTTGGAAGTAAAATTTTTATGGACTCCGTCACATATTGGTGTTCAAGGAAATGAAAGCGCAGATTATTTAGCTATTAACTAAAAGTATAGTTATAGCTGATATTGACAGGATAACCGGTGTTTCAATACCACATACAGATTTATATTCAATTTTAAAGCAACAGTTAAAAGATGAATGGAAAATGCAATGGAATGCTATTTTAGAGGCAGGAAAAGGTCGTTGGTATGCATCAATTAATTTAGAATTAAGTATTCCTTGGTTTTCTCGCAACGAGAGACATCATAGCAGAAAATTTTATACAGTAATGTGTAGACTTAGATTTGGCCACTATCGACTGAACGCTCATCTTTCCAGGATAAGAATAGTAGCATCTGCAACATGCAACTTCTGCGATACAGAAGCAGATCAGACTGCAGAACATATAATATTTAACTGCCCAGCGTACGCCATAGAAAGATTGTTACTCATTGAAAAACTTATACAATGTTATGAAAACTCAGAAAGCGTCCTGCGTGCCCTGCAAGATGTTCTTAGGAATACTAAGACATATTTAGCACTTTGCAATTTTATTCATAATACTGTAAAAGAAATATGAAATATGGTACCCCTGTTTTCGAAAATATTGGATTGACAAATCTACATGGATTGAAACTTACAAAGATTATAATATAAAGAAGACTTGGAGTTAGCCTTCACGGTTTTTGAAAATATGGAGAATTAAAGAAAATAAGACTTGGCTTCGGCCTTGATGGATTTTGAAGAGATGGAAAGAAGAAAAATAAGGCTTGGTGCCGGCCTTTACACATAAAAAAGATAAGGCTGTATGGCTTAGTTCCTTTGCCTGCTCTCTCGAGCGAATAATAAAAACAACAACAATAATCACCTTTCAGTCAAAAATTGTGAAGGCTGTATGGCTTGGTTCCTTTGCTTGCACTCTCGAGCGATTAATAAAAACAACAACAATCAGTCAAAAATTACGATAGAAAAGAAGTCGTCGACATTTCTTTTCTCAAAAGTTTTTGGTGTTATAAATTAACTTTTTTGAACTAAGTTAAGTGGCTAATAACGAATAATAATAAGAAGCAACAGAGTATTTGCATACTTTCATGTACTTAAAATAAGTTTTCGTGTTATTGTATTGTGAATAACTGTATTATTGTTTTGTGTAGGTGGCTACGTACTCAATGAATTATCCTAATGTGAAAGTGTTTTCGCATAAAATTTAACTTCCATTGTTTGTAAGATTCTTGGTATTGTTAAGAAAATGCCATATACTTTACTTGCGTGAGATAATGTTACTTTGAAGTGTTTTGAAATGTGTTAAAATCGCAATTGTTCTGCAATTTTACGGAAAAAGTTTGGTAAGCTCATGCTGCTATTATAAATCAACAAACTTCAAAAAAGTTGTTTACTAAGACTGTTCATGTTTTATCGAAACGAAATTCAAATATTGCTTCAAAATTAATATCAAATTTTTCTTGGAGTTGATAAATTTTATTATGCTGTTTTTATCAACAAAAATTGTTTTTATAATAAACCTAAAGAAATAGTTGTTTTTACTATTCAGTTACGGTAACTAATTTACAATATTTTTTTTTGAGTGAAGAGACTTGTTAAGTCAGTGCGTTTCACCATCTTAGGCTACATCACCACTTGCTATAAGGTGGGTTAAGCAGGGGCTTAGTAGAATATTAAAAAAAAAGTAATGTATGACCCCTATTTTTTTTTAATACATTTGTAAATACTTTTTAATAAATTAAATATTATATTAGAGATAATTATAATCACTCATCATATATGCGCATAGATGTGGAGTTGTGGAAAACAGCCCGTCGTAAACTAAACTAAAAATTACTCATCATTAATATTTAATTTTGCATCATATTTCCCTGGCTGATGGCTATTCATTATTAAAATTAATTCCTCCCATAACTTCACATAATTTAGATACTTTTTAATTTAATTCTTACTTAGTATGTCAGACATAATCATATTATGCAATGCACACATTAAAGATAATATTTCTTATGTGGTGGATCCACTCAGCAACTATATTATGGCAGCTACTATTTTTTAATTTTGTCTGATAATTTCTTAGTGCTATTGTATGCGATTTTTTTGGTTAAAATTTCCAATATGGACTATCAATTCAAATGCCCATATTTTTTTTGTAGATAGTACTCACTAAAAGAAAGCGTTTTGCAAAGTTTCAATATGCGGAAATGCGTACTTTTTGAGAAAAAATTATTGAAAATCAATTATTTCTGCAAATTTATGTCAATTCCTACGGTAAAACTGACACTATTTTATATTGTTATTGTCATCGTCAGTAGGGATGTCGATTCTTTCCGAAAAAGATCGAATATGGGCACTTAAATCGATGGTTCATATTGGAAATTTTATCCATATTTTCTTCTTTTATGTTTAACTTACTCAGACTATAGTGTATGTCTTATTTCAAAGTAGTGATTTAATTATTAATAAGTGCCCATAAAGTATATCATGTCAAAAGTCCTTCTGTAGATTGCTTTTTTATCTCTCGGTGGAAAAGATGGTTGAGCAAGAAATATCCACTGCAATGTTCCAGACTTTTCAAACAAAAAAAAAACATGAATTAAGTAAATAGTTTTGAATAAATAAACAACTACATTTTGAAAAACAGTAGAAGAATTAAAATGTAAATTGATTATTTTCCATTCATCACAACATTTTTCTCTGTTATAATAATGATGTTTTGTTTTATAGAATTAGGGTGACAAACGAGCACACAGTCCACCTGATGGTAAGTGGTTGCTGTAGCCCATAGACATCTACATCTATCCTCGATTACGAATCAAAATGCAGATGCATTGTCACCCATGAGGTCTAAGATGGAATGCCTCGTTTTCAGTAAAAAAAGGGTCTCCAGTTCTCTACACTCACCATACGAAACACAGCAGCATTATGCTGCTATTTTACGCTGGTATTCTGTGAGAGTGTGGTCCTTCCCCGGTCGAGCCGACCCATTCATGCTACAACTATAACAGTAATATAGCTGCAGCATGGCTCTACCATTAATGGAAAATTCAATATCTAATGCACATGTTTATTATTTCAGCCTGCAGGACATTGCTGCAAGGATGAACGTACCACCTCAAGTGATCGAAGGTGACGTCTTATCATCAGGTAATACATTAATTTATGCTCACATACAAAACAAACTTACTTACCAAAACTGAAGAAATTGCTAATGTAAATACTAATGCATCAAACTAAACTAATGAATAATAAGGTTTTGTATCTTTGTTACTGTGTAAGGGGCTATTCATTAATTACGTAAGGATCGTGAGGGGGGGGGGGGGGGTTAGGAAAGTCTACATGCCCTTATCTTGGGGGAGGAGAGTAAAACCGATTTTTATGTAATTTAATAAAAAATTATTACCATTACATCAGATTTGATAGACCACAAATCCTTGCAAAAGAACACCGATTCCTACCAAGGATGATACGCGAGGCTATTGAAATTAAAAAACATCCTAATTTCAATAGAGAAGATGGATGGGTGCTGCCATCTGCTTGGGATCCTATAATTAACAAAATTAAATCCAAACCCAAGCATAACACTGTAAGACTTCCGGATACTGTAAGTTCATTCTGTGTAAATCGAACCAAAAATTAATATTAAAAAAACTGAAGGTAGCCGGGCTAACTGTGACATTGGGACGTCAAACATCTCAGTCCCCCCCCGTGACCATGGGTTGCTGAAAAGCACTCGAAACGTCGGGAATAAAAATAATAAAATAAATGCGATAAAATCCGTAAAAAACAGTTTTATTCAAAAAATTAAAAGTTAAAATTTAATTCCATTTCGGATGCTGAATAGTTTTCTTCATTCAGTAACATACACTTTTATTTACATCTTATTTTAAATGTTATAAATAATAATTATAGTACATTCTTCCCGCATATTAATCTAATCTGTATAAAAATGATGGAATCTTATGTAAGAAGAGGGATTGGGGGTTCGAGAAATCTTATGTACTTACATGGGGGTAACAGGGTTACAGGGGGGTAAAAAATTGCTAAAATCATCCTTACGTAATTAATGAATGGCCCCTAATCAGTTAGCTTGACAGTTAGTGGTCTAGTTATTTTATTTTTATATGATAGGAGAGATCTATGTCTAGCAGTAGATAGTACAGGCTGGTAAAGAAAAATATTATATTTTACAAATGATAATCTGTCAAACACTGTATTTCAGACACTAATGCATAAGACAGCATAGATATCATATTACTCGATTCAATGAAATCGTAATTTTGGCTGTGAAACTCGCTGTAAATGCTGATTTGCTCGGGTACAGTCAGGGTGAGGGAGGGATATTTGTCATAGTGACCAGGCATTTTATTTTGAATATATAAAAATAATAAAATATAAAAATTTGTCCCATGTGAAAATAACCATTCCTTGCAATTGAAAAACAAAATGGTTTGAATAATATGGCACTGAGTTGTGCCATGGCAACATGCATTTATATCTTCAGTAGAACAATTTGAACAGAATCGCTTAAAAAAATTGTGGTGGAATAGTTTTCGGTACTCATGCGCCAATTCTTCCTAGACTATATGGCGTATGACGATACACCAATCAAAATGTACAATTTTATTATTGACTAAGATCGCAATAAAAATTGTCTCACTGCCAATTTGTAAAAACAAATGGCCAAGGAGTTATGAGATACCTCATTAGGATACCAAAAGTTCTATATTATGCTAAACTGAAATTGATTTTCCATTGATATGGCCAGTTCTAAAAACTTTTCTCATCATCTTGGGTACAATTAACTGAGATTAAAAAAAACTTAAGCACATATTTTTATGTAAATAAAGGATTATGGTTGTAGTATGAATTGGTCGGCTTAACCAGAAAAGGACCACACTTTCACAGAATATCAGCATGATTTTTTTTTATAGAATAAGGGTAACAAACGAGCACACAGTCCATCTGATGGTAAGTGGTTGCTGTGACCAATAGACATTTATCCTCAATGAAGAATCAAAATGCAAATGCGTCGTTACCCTTGAGGACTAAGATGGAATGCCTCTTTTCCAGTAAAAAGGGTCTCCGGTTCTCTACACTCACCATACGAAACACAGCAGTGTCAAGCTGCCATTTCACACTGGTATTATGTGTGTAAGCGTGGTCCTTCCCCGGTCGGGCCGACCCATTTGTGCTACAACGATACTACTAATATAGCTGCAGCATGGCTCTACCATGTACATAGAAATAGTAGCTTAATGCTGCTGCAGTTGTAATGCTGAGTGTGGTGAACTGGCAAATCTTTTTACTGAAAATGAGGCATTCCATCTTAGTCCTCACGGGTGACAAAACATCTGCATTTTGATTCTTAATCGAGGATAGATGTAGATGTCTATGGGCCACAGTATCCACTTACCATCAGGTGTACTGTGTGCTCATTAGTTACCCTTATTCCATAAGAACACCTATATACCTCTTACTACATTTTTGCTGAATGTTTAAAGTCAAGAAAATATCCGATGTTTGTTATAAGTTACTTATAAAATATTTTTTAAAACTAACAAGAATATGCATTGAGTTTTTTATCTCCTCACTTCAAAAAAGAAGAGGTATTAATTCAACTGTATATTTTTTTTATGTGTGTTACCTAATAACTTTTTTCTTGATGATTTTTTTTTATTTGAAAACTGGTGCTTCTGGCGTGGTCCCATGTAAATTTGACCATGGTCTGACCAATAGTTTTTGAGTTTTCCATAATAATTTATATTGAAGTCGGTTGTACAAAACTTTTAATTTTACCACTTGTTCCATAAATAAAAGTTCATTTTGTTTTAAAATCTATAATGACTAATAATGAAGCAATACTTTATGAATATGAAAGAATTATGTATGTTAAGAAGCCATAATCATTGTTATTTAAGAATAGATTTGTGAGATATTGTGTTTGAATTCTAAGACATGCCAATAGCTGTGAAGTAACTATTTGTCATATTCGGAGAACAGTAAGTGCTTATGCACAAACATATATATGTATGTACGTATGTGTATTATAAGTGATAAAACCATGCTACAGGTATATTATAGTTGTAGAATGGGTCAACTGGGTTAGAACCACACTTTAACAGAATACTAGTGTGAAATAGCAGCATAATACTTTGTTCGGTGAGTTTAAGAGGACCGGGGACCTTTTTTACTGGAAAGAGGCATTCCATCTTTGTCCTCACGGGTGAGAAAGCGTTTACATTTTGATTCTTAATCCAGGATAAATGTAAATGAAATTGCAACACAAATAACTAAATATTACACACAACATACATGTAAATTTAGATTTTAAGTTTTTATAAATTATTTTCTTCGTAATATGTTACTTTGTACTTTGTTTAGTCACTGAATTTACGTGTATGATTGGAGAAACAAATAAATTCTTTATCTATCTATCTATCTATCTATCTTGGTGCACCAAAATCGCTCCTGAGCGTGTCATCAAGCGTTTGCTGAAGTTTTCTTTCTACTCCAAGGAGATTTCACGTCTGAAATGAGTATAACATTTCTGTCCACGCACTATGTATGTTTAGACGCGAGTTGCGAAAAATAAATTGTTCCAAAATACAAATGTAAAATTTTGTGGAACTGATTCATTTCTTTGGATTTGTTTTTAAAATGATATCTGCTGCAATTTGCACCAACATGAATTAGTTCATGTGATTTCTGATAAAAACGGGTTAACCAGTTTAGTTACATAAGAGAGGATAGATAAGGTCAAATCAGTACAGGATTGGATGTTCTGATAAAAATAAAATGTTATGTCAAGTTATGTTCATTTATGTAGGGTAGATAAAATAAATAATATACTTGAAATATTTAACATTTTGATGTGTTCCTAGTCAGTTTCAACCTAAAAAAATTACACGACTTCAAAAAGGAGGAGGTACTCAATTCGACTATGATTTTTTTATGTGTGTTACCTCTTAACTTCTTTTTGGGTGAACCGATTTCGATGATTCTTTTTTTATTTGAATACTAGTGCTTCTTATGTGGCCACATATAAATTTGATCAAGGTCTGACCGATAATAATTATTAAGTTATTCTTAATAATTTATATTGAAGTTGGTTGTACAAAATTTTTAATTTTTAATTATTTCAAATCTACTACTGTACCCAGCTAAATGCCATGCTTTATACTAAAGCTATTACCTTATAAGCAGTTACAATATAAGTTGCTACTTAACACTTTTTTAAATGAGGCACTTCTAAGCTTGAATACATTAGTTATAAAAATGCCTATAATTAAATTGTTTCGTGACTGATGCATGGTGAGATAGTACGAGTATGCAAGCGTCAGTATACGTGGGAAAAAGTTTTCTCTGAGATAACATTATCTTTTACGATAAGCACGTGTTGGGTCCTAATCTACAGGTAATAGAGGTGTCTTTCCTTTGAAAATTCCGTCTTAAGAAGCGACGAAAGGAATGGGAATTTAAATGTATATAATAAAAACAGAATAAATATATTTCTTTGACCTATATTTCAAAATGGTATCAGTTTTCATGAGATACAGCCCGCTGGCACACGGACGGACAGCGGAGGCTTATTAATAGGGTTTTTTTTTATAGGAGAGGGGGCAAACGAGCATGCGGCTCACCTGATGGTAAGTGACTACCGCCGCCCATGAACAACTGCAACACCAGGGAGGGAATTGCAGATGCGCTGCCGGCCTTTTAAAAAGGAGTACGCTCTTTTCTTGAAGTTTTCGTACCCAAAGGGTCCCGTTGGTTACCCTTTGGGTACGAAACCCTTAAAATGAGAATATCATCAATGTAATCGAAATCAATTAAATAAACACGCATTATTAAGGATAACTCTAAAACTCCAACAGAAAAGAAAAGCAAAAAAAAAAATCATCAAAGTCGGTCCATTTAATAAAAATTCTGAGGTACATAAAAAAATACAGTCCAACTGAATGCCTCCTTTTTTTCTGAAGTCTGTTAAAAATTGTAACTTGCTAACCGTCACAATCATATACCTTATAAGAGTAGATTTCTGCGGTCCACCGTATTAATATTTAAATACGTTTTATTGCGAGTTACGACTATTTCTACGTATCGTTAGGTCAATTAAAACTAAAAAAAAGTTCTGTAAAAAGTTAAAGAGCAATGGCAGAAAAATAGTTGAGAAAAATTATAGCGTCTAGAAATAAGTTATATATAAAATGAGTTTTATAATTTTTCTATGATTTTTCAAATAAAAATGTATTTTAATTAAAGCCACAGAAAAAAACAAACATTTTTGGGAATATCAAATGACTTAATTAAGTTAATATAAGTAATAACTGTACTATCAGTAATAATAACAATAAAAGTGATATGGCTGAGAATAAGTCTCTTACAAAGAATTTCCTACAATAATACATTATCTCAATCATAGTACTATGTAACAATTCCATTTAATGTTATGCCAACACTGACTAAAATAAAAAGTCACTGTATTTTTTTTACTGGCTTTACGGCTCTGGGTTCTAGCCCTTCTGAGAATGTCACTATGATATAAAAGCCCTGGGCCATGCCAGAAATATACATTCATGGTATGCAAATATATAAAAGAGATATAATAATCTAAAAACTCTCAATTATGTATTATTTATTAAGCTAACATCAAACAACCACAGGAAGCATGACTCTTTCCAAGTGAAGTAGGATATAACCTAAATATTTTCAAATGTAAATATCTTTTTTTTTGAGGCCTTCTCAGTACAAAATTCTTTGACAGAGTTATTAAGCGACTGACGCTTAACATTTTAAGATATTTTTGGTATATAGACGCTACCAATTCTTCTCAACTAATTTTATGTATGAAAGTCTGCCATTGCTCTTTCCTGACCAAAACGAAAATTTGAAATCTTTCGAAACGGGAGTTAATAGAGTTTACCTTACCATCTAGGACACTTCTACGTGGAAATGCCTACACAATACCGCATTGCGGGAGCAAGTACAGTTATTCAGACTAGCACCGACTAAAACCCCATGGTGCATTTCCTTCGCCGCAAGAGTCATACTGCAGCTATGTTATAACTGTAACACGAATGAGTCGGTTCGTTAGGACCACGCTCTCACAGAATACCAGCGTGAAACAGCAGATTAATGTTTCATATGGTAAGTGTAGAGAATCAGAGTCCCATTTTACTGGTATATAGGCATTGCCCCTTAGTACTAAGCGGTGAAAACGTATCTTGCATTTTGATTCTTAATCGAGGTTAGATGTTTATGGACCGCAGCATCCACTTACAGTCACTAATTGTGCTTGTGACCCTTATTCTACTTAGGCATACACGCACCAAATTGTTACCAAGGTCCAGAAGTAGCCGTTGCTACTTCTGGACCTTGGTAACAAATTGTCCGGTATCGGCAACCGGGCACACCCACCCACCCGTTGGTGGGTGTGCCCGGTTGCCGATACCGGACACTTCAACCACGGTTTTCTTTGACGGTATTACGTTTACATGCGTGGTAGAGCCATGCTGCAGCTATTAGTAGTATAGTTGTAGCACGAATGGGTCGGCTCGACCGGGGAAAGACCATGCTCTCATAGAATACCAACGTAAAATAGCAGCTTAACGCTGCTGTGTTTCGTATGGTGAGTGTAGAGAACCGAAGATCCTTTTTACTGGAAACGAGGCATTCCATCTTAGTCCTCACGGGTGAACGCACTTGCATTTTGATTCGCGAACGTGGATAGGTGGGGATGTCTATGGGCCACAGTAACCACTTACCATCAGGTGGACTGTGTGCTCGGTTGTCACCCTTATCCAATAAAAAAAAAATTGTTATTTTCCGAATATGAGTGGATTGTTTATCATTGTAATCTCTTTTGGATACCGGTAGATTAGGGCAACTGACTGCCTATGTTTTTTCGAGTTCATTTGCAGCGCTATATTAGGCCTTCTGATGACTCCCGATAATATTCGGAAGTATTCGACGGAGTCGAAGTTGGCCAGAAGCACTTCACTTTGGAAGAACCAACATAAATAATATCTTGATTCAAATTATTCCTCGACCAAGGCAGAAAAAAATTTCGAATACACTAACTGCGAGAATTGTATTTTTATTAAATTTAAAAAAAAACACTCATGCCACTTCACCATTGTTCGTCAAGCCAAACGACATCTATTCATTTATGATGTCAATCATAAATGAATAGAACCCCCGTGCTCCGACAAAGCTTCTTTTGTTTTGTTTATAATTGAAACATTTTATTTAATATTCTTCGGTCGGGATAGAAGCAATTTTATGAATTTTAGATCAAGACTGGTGACCTCGATTTGTTTAATGCCAATCTGGCAAGATTGGTCTCGAGTACAGACGCAGAGTAGGCAGCTTCTCGGTACTCTACACTACATTTTGGTATGTAGTGTGCACAGGAATAAACATTAATTCCTCCCTATCTCTCTACCATCGTCGGACAACCAGTCTCCATCTTTGTTGGCGATGGTTGCCACGCGTTTGAACCAAACAGCTTGTTTCGTCATTCATATCGGTAAAGAAGTGGAATAATTTGTTGTCTACCTTTCTTTCCGATTACAATGTGGGTGCCTTCAAGGCAAGAGTGAATGGGTTTTTGTTACCTTAGTTAGAGGCAACAATTGCCATCAGATAGATAGGCGCCAATACTGGCTTAGAATTGGTGAATCCCTATCCAAATAATTTAATAATATTTTTATCTCTATCTTATGCTGATAAAGATTATTTCCCACATGGTAATACAAGTTTACCGGATCAAGTATATAAAAAATTAGGTTTATTTTCCATTTCTTTACAAGTGTTGCGATAAGCAATCCATATATTTTTTTTTTAGAAATAAGGATGTGACATGAGCACACAATTAATCTGAAGGTAAGTGAACGCTGGTAGACATATACCGTTACCGTTACAGCCTATTAAAGTCCACTGCTGAACATAAGCCTCCCACATAGATTGCCTCATAATGGGGATATTTGCCATAGTTGCCACGCTAGTCAAGCGTATTGGCAACCGCAGTTTTTTATTAGGGTTCCGTAGTTACACAACAAGGAACCTTTATAGTTTCGCCATAGCCGTCTGTCCGTCCGCCCGCGGGTTTGCTCAGAGGCCCTAGGTGCTACGAATCTGTGATAATGGCATAGTTTTAACTAATATTAATCACACCTAGGAAACTGTGAAATGAAATCTTAAAAAACATTTGGAACGAAATTCCTTATCGCACGGTACGAATTTGACGAGGGACAAGGCGAGAATGGGCGAGAAAAGTAAAATTTTCCGTGACGACCCCCTTTCTATAGTGGGAGCGTGATGGAATTATATCCATCTCCCTTGCATATTTTCTTATCTTGCCATGAAAGAAATATTACTTTAAATGACGTTTCAGTTTAATAGACGCTAATAATTAAATTATTCGTATTTGTTAATCAATAATATAATACGTTTATCAATTATAATATATTACGAAAGGGACTACGTTCCAACAAAGTGTTCCACTACACTCACATATGTTTTTATTTTTTATTTTGGGTACTTCCCATACAAGTAAACGGAGGATGATTTTTTTACCTGTCATCGTCATGTGCGGTATCGTTGGATAGGTCTTTCAAAAACATTGCGGATGTGGAACAACATCTTTTCAATTCAGGGTCCGTTTGCGAAATATTTAGCTTTAAAGTGGTATTTTTCTTTAGTTATGTGATTCCCTCCCCTCACCCCTTCTACCGACTGAACCGCTGTTTTTGCAAATGTGAAAAGTATACACAATAGACGGTATAATAAAGATTTTTTTATGGAATAGAGTGACAAACGAGCACAGTCCACCTAATGGTAAGTGGATGCTGTAGCCCATAGACATCTACATTTATTCTCAATTAAGAATCAAAATGCCGATGCGTTGTCACCCCTGAGGACTAAGATGGAATGCCTCGTTTCCAGTAAAAAGGGTCTCCGGTTCTCTACACTCACCCAACGAAACATCAGCGTTTAGCTGCTATTTTACGCTGGTAATCTGTGAGAGCGTGGTCCTACCCCGCTTGAGCCGACCCATTCATGCTATAGCCATAATATAGCTGCAGCGTCTACCACGTATATATTAGAATGCGACATAGTAGACGTAAGTATAGATATAGTAGAAACTGAGAGAAATTTAAATGATACGGCGTGTGGTGTTGTTAGAGTGGTAAGAGGATTCACTAGTCTTACTAACTAGACTTAGAAAATACCCGACAGTTCTTTGAGTTTTGTACAGATGGCGGAATAACTATCTCGTATATTATACGTTTAGAATGGCCAGACTAGCATAGCGTTAGTAAAATGTATTTTCGGGCATTATAATGCAAGGAATTGAGACTATAGTCCAGTAACTTCGTCGCCTGAAAGTATGGGGTAGTATGCGTCAAATCCGGTAGTTCTGATTTTTTGCAGGCTTGTTTATGATGTTGGCAGCCGCAAGATATCATCCGCAAGAGGTGTTGTGGGGCTGCATCTCTGGTCATCATTTTAGGGTTGAGGCCTTGTAGTGTATCCACACTACAAGGCCTCAACCCACACCCAGGAGAGAGGGTTCAGTGTGACTCCCAACCACGCCTGTACACGTAAGAAGTTTGTACATGGGAATAGAAAATGATGAAAGATATGTAATGTGTATTATTGATGCAAGGACAAATTTTTACCTGATGGTATGTCCGCATGGAGTAAAATCGAGCAGAGTCTCGTGTAGGAGGTAACCTGGCTAGATTGAAGCTAGTTTTCGTCGCAGCCCTGGCGAATAGTTGGTACCGCAGCTCGTCATGGTTATGGGTGTTGGGGTTGCCTCTGTATAGAGCAATTATGACTCGCTCTCCTGCTGCTGCTATCTTTTTTTTATAGGATAAGGGTGACAAACGAGCACATAGTCCACCTGATGGTAAGAGGCTGCTACGGCCCATAGACATCTACATCTATCAAAATGCAGATGTGTTGTCACCCGTGAGGACTAAGATGGAATGCCTCATTTTCAGTAAAAAGGGCCTCCGGCCACCTGCACTCACCAAGCGAAACGCAAAGGTAAACCTCTACTTCACGCTGGTATTCTGTGAGGTCGTGGTACCACCCCGATTCGAGCCGGCCCATCCTTGCGACAGCAAAAGCTGCCGCGCTCTACCACTGTTCGTCACACTCGTCAGGTTTAGAGTTGGTGTCGAGAAAAATCGCAGCTTGTTTTTCAACGTCCGGATTTTTTTCGACTATGGACATCATTTGCTTCTTCCCTAAGCCAAAGAAGCAGGATGTCGAGTCACAACCTTTAAAGGCATGGGTGAAGAGGAAAAGCTCTGGTTTCAAACACACAAATCACACTCCGTCAGCGGTAATTGGAACTTCATTCCGCTAGAGTTGTTCGAGTGACGTCTAAAATATTGCAAACATAGAATTATTACGCATAGAATACTAGTACGCGCACCGAAAGTGAAGCAAGTCAAACTAACGCGAAACCGCGTAAGTTGACTCAGCGACGCGTCTGTGCAAAGAGTAATTGTGTTCTGTGCGTCAGTGCGAAACGTCACGTTTTACGGAGAAGAGCTCGCGAAAAATTGTAAAAATTACCGTTTGTATTGTAAAATATTGTCACAACGGTGATGATAAACATAAAAGACGTGATGGTATTACATTTCACATATAATTTTATACATTTCATTCATTATAAGTACGTAAAACTAAAAAAATACTTACCTAAGCTCTCATAATACAAATGTTGCTAGTTGTGGGGAAAAATCACAATTTTCTTTTAAAAATATTTATTTTCTATTTGTGTTTAAAACGATTAATCGCAACGCTCTGTGTAAAACTCAAATGTTTATATATAGATACCTACTTCTCTAAGTGTTAACATTATATTAACAATGGGTGCCTATTTAAAACTAATACGGAGTGATCAGCTAATCGCGATTCGTCGACGCCATTTTAACGCAACTATTTTATTTTAATTGCTTTTTTTATTGACTAAGGTTACGTTTTAGAGTATAGAATAAAAACTTTTTTATTTACATCATGAGATTATTAATAAGAACGCCTTTACTAACCAGATGTCACTTTACACCCAAACATTAACCAGATGTTACGTTAGATCCAAACAGCCTATTTTAACCGACTCCCAAAAAGAAAGGTTATCAATATGTATGTGCACTGATTTCTAAGCTTGATCAATTCGTATATACATGCTGAAATTTTAGTGGTTGTTGTCCCGCAGCCAAATTATACTGTCTCGATAGTAGAGTCAATTTATTAAATTAAAAAATATTACAATTAAAAACGGGCAGATTTACAATAGTAATACCTCACAAGCTATTCCGGCGTCCAAACTAGTTTATGTCGTATCACTACACTTGAGAGTTCATGTTATGAACATTTATTAGTGGCCCTTCACTGTGTAGGAAGCGCGCGGTAGCACGTGCGATAGACGTAACACTACATTACGTCCAGCGAATTTTTTTTAAGACTATTATAGTAGTTCGGTATAAGCTAGCCTGTACGCCCGACCTACTTGCGAGATATTGCTATTGGTTTGAGATCGCATTCGAGTTTTGTTTTTCTCGATTGTAAATCTGTCATTTTTACATCCTAATAATTTTATTTTAATAAATCTATTGTACTACTAAGGCAAAATCATTTTACTTCGGGAAAACAACCATTAAAATTTCAGCGTGTGTATTGGATCAATCTGTGTGTATATCCTTTCAAATAAAAAAATCTAAATCGGTTTAGAAATTGTAGAATTTTGAGGTAAAAAACATTAAATAATACACCGAATTGATAACCTCCTCCCTTTTTCAAGTCGGTTAAAATTAAACATTACACGATGTGCTTATTGTATTCGAGCAAATTAATTGTGTTTAATAATATTCTTAAATTTTATTACGTCTGCATTCTTTAACATTAATATATGTATAATAAAGTTATATTAGTAACATCATTATCGTGTTTATTTTATTCCATTTTATATTCTCATAAATAGGGGGATAAGTCGCTCGCGTCCGTAGGCTTCGACCACCTAACCCTAGGCCCACCCTACACGTGTCCCCCGGGTGGTGCTAAACGAGCGGCAAAGCCGAAACGACAGACTCGGCTCCTCGCCGTGTGGTAGCGGCGTAAAATTTACCACCCCTTGTCGCACCATGAGCCAACAACTCAAAGAAATGGCCCCGAGTTCCCGGCGCCCCTTTAATGGGGCAGGGGTGCGAAGAATCTCCGGGAGGAAAACCGGCGACGGGGTTCGCCACCCGTCACGTCCTGTCTCCTGGAGGGGCGAAAAGTGGATTGCGGAGGCCCGTCTGGCTACGCTGAATGTATGTGGAGCAATGAATGATAAGATGGATGAAATATGCGAAATGATGAATGATAGAGGAATAGATGTATTATGTGTGAATGAGACGAAACGAAAGGGAAGAGATGTCACTGCACATGGCATGTATACCGCTTACTGGTCTGGTGTAGACGAGACCGAGCGGGCATGCCAGGGAGTCGGTGTCATCCTTTCAGAAAGAATGGGTCAATATGTGAAAGAGTATGAATGTGTAAGCCCAAGGCTGCTGTGGATACGAATGAAAGTGGGCTTAAAGAAGTTGTTTGTGCTTGGGGTTTACGCCCCAGATATGTCTAAGCCCACTTATATCCGAGAGCAGTTTTGGGACATGGTAAGGCTGGTGTTGACGAAGTGCAAGGAAAATGAAAATATTATTATGTTAGGAGATTTTAATGGAAGGGTGGGAGTGAAGAGGTCTGGTTATGAAAGGATATTAGGAGCGTTTGGCGATGAAAGAATAAATGAGAATGGTGAAGACCTCCTCACCATATGTGTGGAAAAGAATCTTTTTGTGGCGAACACTTTCTTTCGCCATAAGAGGATTCACATGTATACATGGGAAAGAGGGGATGATAGAAGCATGATAGATTTCATAATTGTGGATGGAAGAATGAGGAGCGCAGTGGTAGATACAAGGGTTTACCGGGGGTCCAACGTAGGGACGGATCATTACTTGGTCTTATGCCGAATTAATGGTCTATTCAAGCGTTGGCGGCATCGGACATCTGTGTCTACCACTGCGTTACAGCGTATAAGAATAGAGAGGTTACAAGATGAAGGTGTGAAAGAGAAGTATAAATGCAGACTGAGGGAAAATATAAGTGTGTTGAATGAATTTTGTATGAATGAGTTAGACTTGAAGAATGTATGGAATAATGTTAAGAAAGTTTTGGTGGATACAGCCACCGAAGTATGTGGTGTAAGTAAGAGAACGAATGAAAGGAAAAGTAATACTTTGTGGTGGGATGATGAGGTACGGATGGAAGTTGAAGCAAAGAAGAAGGCATGGCTAGATTTACTAGCAACCAAAGCTGGTAATTCTGGCGGTATGAATGATGAGATTGAAAGAAAAAAGGCAGACTTTAGACGTATAAATAAGAGAGTAAAAGAAGTTGTTGAAAGGAAAAGCAAGAAAGAATAGATAAGAATGATAGAAGAATACCTGATAACTTCCAGGCAAATATTAAAATGTTCTGGAAGCTCGTAAGAAATGCCAGGAGAAATTCAAAACAGCCTAGAATGAATGCTATACGAGACGAGAATGGCTGCATGCTGAATGATGAAGTTTCGAATTTAATGAGATGGAAGGAATACTTTGAAAGCGTGTTTAAGAGTGAAGAGTCGTCTGAAGTAAGTGAAATGGAAATTCCGGAAGAAGTGGAGAGAGGTAGAGAAATAAGTGTAGATGAAATAGTGAAAGCAATGAAAAGCATGAAAGCAGGTAAGGCAGCCGGATATGATAGAGTATCACTCGAAATGCTAAGGGCTGGAGAGGGTGTGGTTGCAGGCCTGCTGTACACCTTGTTTAATTTATGTTGGGAACTGAAGCGGGTACCGGAAGACTGGTGCAAAGCTGTTATAGTCCCAATATATAAGGGAAAGGGGTCGCAGCAGGACTGTAAAAACTACCGTGGTATCAGCTTGCTTAGCATTGTGGGTAAACTGTATGCTAAGGTGTTAATTGAAAGAGTTATGGAAGAAACTAATGAAAAAATTTGGGATGTGCAAGCTGGATTTAGAAAGGGGATGGGGTGTACGGATCAAGTCTTTTCCATGCGCATGATTGCTGAGAAATTTTTGGCCTTGGAACTTGGACAAGGCTTGGAAAAGGCTTATGACAGAGTGGACAGGAACGTGTTATGGCAAACACTGACCTCATTTGGGTTGAGCGCTGGTCTGATACAGGCATTGAAGTCTCTATATAGGGACTCTAGTGCTTGTGTCAGGATCAACGGGGCCTACTCGGACTGGTTTGGCATCCATAAAGGTGTCAGACAGGGCTGTGTGGCTTCCCCGTGGCTGTTCAACCTATTTATGGACAGTTGTTTGGAAAATTTGAAAGTAGAAGAATGCGGGTTAAGAATGGGTGAGTTAACCGTCAAATGCCTTTTGTACGCCGATGATCAAGTCATACTTGCGTCTTCGGCAGCCGAATTGCAAATGATGGTTAAATTAATGAACAGGACATTAAAAGAAAAGGGAATGAAAGTGAACGCAAGTAAGACGAAAGTTATGGTTTTTGAAAGAGAAGAAAGTAAAACGATATGTGAAATAAGAATAGAAGGGGAGTTGGTAGAGCAAGTAGATGAGTTTGTGTATTTGGGATGTGTGTTTAGCAGGGATGGTAGATATGATAAGGATATAGAACGACGAGTGAATGCAGGAAATAGAGTGAATGGGGCTTTACACTCTATTGTGAAAAGTCAGAATGTGTCCAAAAAGGCACGTATGGCAATTCACAATGCTGTGTTAGTGCCTACTTTAATGTATGGTAGTGAAAGTTGGGTGTGGCAGAAGAAGCACGAGAGTAGAATAAATGCTGTAGAAATGCGATCCTTAAGGAGTATGTTAGGGATGAATCTGAATGACAGAGTGAGAAATTGTTTAATAAGAGAGGAGTGTGGTTTGCAAGATGATGTTGTGACCAGGATTAAGAAAGGAATGCTTCGGTGGTTTGGTCATGTGGAAAGAATGAATGAGGAAAGAGTGACAAAGCAAATTTATGTTGCAGAGGTGAACGGCAGAGTCGGAAAGGGTCGCCATAGGCGAAAGTTTATCGACCAAATTGGCGATATGTTGAAAATGGGCCAAATCAAGTGTACCTTTAACCGACGAGCGTGTATGCGTAGGTATATGGATGTGGAGGAAGCGAGAGAGGTCTGTCAGGATCGTGCCAAATGGAAGTCCATAGTCTCTGCCTACCCCTCTGGGTGACAGGCGTGAGTGTTTATAGATATAGATATAGATAGATATAGATTCTCATAAAATACTTCTACTAAATAATCTTCGTACGTAATACGTAATCTTTATTATATCGATTTTTTAAAATTAATCAATAAATAGTGATTTGCACAATTTGATTGCAAACGCCAGAAACTGGTATCACTGAATGGCGTGTATGTGTGCGTGTGACGAGCGTAGGCATATTCGACTCGCGCCCACTAACATAATGACTTTGCATCATTTTAACGCTCGTGTTTTGTACCGGACTGCGTTTCTATGCGTAATAATTCTATGATTGCAAAAAAATTACGAAGTTTGAAAAATATGATAACCTTTGAAAGGCTTAATCTCGGCAACTATTGGGTCTACAGAGACAGTTAGTATCAGTATCATCTAGTATCATATTGTAGCAAATTTTATCTACTTTAAAAACGTCTTAAGAAAGTTTTATCAAAAACTATTCCTTAAGTAATATCGCCAAAATTTAAAAAAAGAACGATTTTTTCGCAGTTTTTTCGATTTTTGACAAAGTTGCGTTCGGCGCTCGAGGTCACAAACTTGGATTATTCATTGAGGCATAATCATAAACAGGTCTGTAAAAAATCAGAACTACCGGATTTGACGCACGATGTGGTGTATAAAGTTACTGGATTACTAAGGGAAAGCAGCAAAGTCGAATCAGCACAAGTGCATCGCACGCTCGCGCCCTGACGCCGTCTTGACACCGCTGCCGTCGCGACGATTCCTCAACTCTATCTCAACCAAAGATGTTTTATAGCAACTTTCAATTTTGTACAAAACACAAAGAAATCATGTCCTAGAAATAAGTTGCCTTAAGTATTCTTCATGCTTCCTTTTTTTAAAACGTTACCCCCACTAGTGCTTTCTCCTCTATCGTGGAGGCAGTTTACAAATATAAATTGTATAAGGACAAACACGCTGACCCGGAACAATTATGTGTAGGCCATACAAATGCGTTTCGTGCGGGATTTGAACCCGCGGCCCTCAGCGCCGCAATTCAATGCTAAGCCACTGAGCCACGGAGCCGTCACTATAGTCGTCGACTAGTACATCATTACTTTTGTCTCTGTTGGCGTTGGCGGTACGCCTTACTACGCCAATTATTTCTTGAAGCTTTTCTAAGAGATATATATGTATGTACCTACTAGCTGTTCCTCGCGACTTCGCCTGCGTGTAATTTAGGGTTTTAATTTTGTTGCGCGGAACCCTAATTATTTTTCAAAAATATAAGTAGTTACTCCTTATATATCTACCAATGAAAGTCCCGTCAAAATCGGTCCAGCCGTTTCGGAGATTGCCGGAACAAACAGACAGACAGACAAAAATTTTAAAAATTGAGTTTCTGTTACAGGCACCGTATGTACTTTTATATGTAATTAGTAAAAAGCTGTTATTTTGACCTTTTTTTATAGGATAGGGTGACAAACGAGCACACAGTCCACCTGTTGGTAAGTGGTTGCTGTGACCCATAGACATCTACATCTATCCTCGTTTGCGAATCAAAATGCAGATGCGTTGTCACCCGTGAGGACTAAGATGGAATGCCTCTTTTCCAGTAAAAAGGGTCTCCGGTTCTCTACACTCACCATACGAAACACAGCAGTGTTAAGCTGCTATTTGACGCTGGTATTCTGTGAGAGCGTGGTCCTTCCCCGGTCGAGCCGGCCCATTCGTGCTACAACTATACTACTAATATAGCTGCAGCATGGCTCTACCACGTACAAAAACCTTACAAACAGACACTTCAATTTTATTTATTTGTATAGATAGGGTCAGTATCAGGCATAAACAATGGAAGTTCATATATAAAAGCTGTCCTATCTTAAAAGCTTAGCGCCTGTTGCGCGTCAACTTGTGGCTTATTGTCTTTCGAACAGAATCGGTAGCATTCGGCCCTCACTTTCGTCGCCCGCCGTCGTTTGACTGAGTCTGCAATAGTTCAATCATCTGGCGATCGATGTCGCGCTTGCGCTTTACCTCCGACCTGTACAAAGGCGAGCCAGCTCTCCTACGAGCTGGCCCTGTCAAAATATCGCTCGAATTTCGCGAATTTCGCACGCAAATTTCACTTTCTCCCAGTTGCAATTTTGTTCCTTTCGCAATATCAATCGTGTTGTGTACAGGCATCAACATAACGCGCCGTTGTTGTGTCGGCGTATTTTTTTTTAAATTATGTGAACTCGATAATCTAAACCGCCAGTGACTTAATGTGAAAAAGAAAAATATTCGGTCATCAAAAATGTAGCGTTGAACATTCATTGGGTAAGTGTATTTATTGTACGTTTGGTTCTTACTTGTTGCGCCCCAAGCTTAATGCTCTGATTACGTAATGAGATGCCACTAAATGGCTCTAATGGGATTCCGACGGCACTCGAATTTTTGGCATCGAGCGATATTATTAGATGTTTTCGTTTATATTTTTAATAATGTTTTGGATAATTTTTCCACACGTATAATTTTAAAATTGGTTGTTATTGGCTTTATCTTTATAATTTTATAAAAAACGTTACTAGGTACTTCACTAAGATTTATTCCTGAAGGCAGTTTATTCCTGTGTCATGAAGGCAGTTTACTTACATGAATTGCACAAGGGCACCATCCAGACACAGAACAATTATTTGTGGACCATACAAACACGGGATTTGAACCCGCGGCCCGAAACCCGCAGTCCAATGCTAAGCCGCTGCACCACAGAGATCCATTCAAAAGTCAAATGAATCGTGTATATTTTAAAATCTCAGCCATGTTTTTATAAACCTATGCATTATTTATTTTCAAACGCCAATTATTTTTACGCATTTAAGTTTGTGCATTGGGTCGAAATTATGTTTGATAATTTATACAGAAAATCGTCGTATGTCGGATTTCCTAATTTATATTTAAGTAATAATTGTTAAGAGTGTTTAATGACCAATTATTATTGTATGGTTTTAATCAAGAATGAACTGTTGGTTTGTTTGGAAATGTGTTTTCCTAAATCATATTTTTTAATACAATAACCTTATTCACAAGTATTAAATATGTTTATAAACAAGCTGGTATCAAGGAAATACGACGGCGACGACTTGACGGCTCCGTGGCGCGGTGGCTTAGCAATAAATTGTTGCGCTGGAGGTCGCGGGTTAGAATCCCGCACGGAACGTATGTAGGTATGCAGCTTGTAACGAGTGATGTGTTTAAATGTTTTTTTTTAAGAAGGCGGACAGTACACAGTCCTCTTGATTGTAAGTGGATGCTATGGCATAGACAGTTTTTTTTTTTAAATTCAAAATGCAAATTCGTTCTCCTCTCAGGAATATAACATAATTTAGAAAACTCCCGAAACAAAAAAAGAGCTGGTGATCCTCAAACGGCTGAATAGATTTTTTTTAAACATATCTAAGAACACTCTAGGTTAAGACACCTTTCAAACGAAAAAACTTAATCAAAATTGGTTCATCCGTTCAGGAGATATGATGCCACAGACCGACACATAAGATACACAGATACTCACTGCAAACATATAACACCTCTCTGTTTCGCCACGGTTTAAAAAGGAATGCTACGTTACCAGTTACCCTTTTACTGACGGTGAAGTGGCACTCTTTACTCACTATACGAACACAACTGCGTAACGCTGCTATTTCACGCTGGTATTCTGCGCGATCCTTTCCCGGCCGAGCCGACCCATTTGTTCTGTAACGATAATACACTGTCCATCAGGTATATCTCTTCCCCTTCTTGTTCATCCGTCCGTAAAGGTCTGGACGTGGTCTTTTCTGCCGTTCGGCCTTGGCTTTGCGCGAGTGATTTCTGAATCTCGACAACAACGTCACCTAGCAGGTCCAATTGTGAATATAAACCATCCTGCACGGCTGCATGGGCTGAGGACAAAAATATATCCCCCGATTATACCCACTGACAAGAGATAAAATTATCTTGTCCTTATGCCAAAGCACGGCAACAGAGAGAAGTATATCCCCGTTTGACATAACGAGTAGATATATATCGCCCGTCCGTAGCATGGGCTCAAATGAAAGATGATTTTTTAGCCCCACCTTGATAGTGTATGCCAGAAAGCAACCAATATCTATAAAATGGTCTCCAGAGCAGCGAAAGCCCACTGGGGCTTAAACTCTGAAATTATTAGAACCATCTATTTAGCTGTAGTCGAACCGACGATACTGTATGCTGCTAGTTGTTGGGCGGAGACAACTAAAAAAAGATACATAGAACGAATGCTTAATAGAATGACGCAGATCTTCGGCATACGTATTTGCAAAGGGCATAGAACCAACTCCCTTATCTCCAGCTCAATTCTGTCCCAAATAATACCCTTAGCACTAAGGGCTAAGGAGAACTCAAACATTTATGAAATCAAGAAAGGAAAGCCCGTTGAGCTCTTACCCGGTAGACAACTAGAAAAGCGAATGAGCCCCTACGATCTGCCCCATCCATGCGAAAGGTTGCAGCGCAGTTTTGGTCTGATAAGCGAACAGAAGGACATTGACGACTTAAGTAACGACTGGGTCAAAATTTTCACTGATGGGAGCAAAATCGACACAAAGGTGGGCGCAGCAGTAACCATCTGGCAAAATGAAGTTGAAGTAAAGACAATAACCTTTAAACTAGAAAGTTATTGTAGCGTCTTCCAAGCAGAAATGGTCGCAATTTTAAAAGCAGTAAAGTACGTAGCCGACAAAAATTACCACGGAGCAAATATCTTTACTGACTCAAGATCAGCAGTTATAACCATATGTGATCCAAGCTCTTTGAACCCAATTGCCTTTAAAATTCGAGACGCAATAAAAAACATCGAGGACAAACAAAAGAAAATTCTACTATTCTGGATCAAGGCACACTGTGGAATCCAGGGCAATGAAAGAGCAGATGAACTAGCCAAACGAGCTGCCACTAAAAACAAGCAAAGACCTGAATATGATAAATTCCCACTGTCGTACGCAAAGCGCCTCACCAGAAACACAACTTTACAAATTTGGCAAAGAAAATATGAAGAATCAACAACCAGCACAACAACCAAGACCTTTTTTCCTAATGTTATAATAGCTTATAAGGTAATAAAAAATATAAAGATGAATAATTTAATTACACATCTGTTTACTGGTCACGGAGGTAACAATGCTTACTTATATAAATATAAATTGGCGTCATCCCCATGCTGCACTTGCGATGAAAACGTAAACCAAACCGTAGAGCACATTATAATTGACTGCCCGCGATTCGGTAAAAGAAGATTTGAAGCTGAGTGCAGCATGGGTATGACTATCGCAAAAGATAATAAGGATAATAATCGAGGATAGCACTTGCCGACCAATCTTTATGACATTTGCTCTTCAAGCATTAAGAATGATAAGCAAGGAAAATGGAAGCACAATGGTAGAGTAAGCAACAAGACATGTAATGAAACGCCAATCTGTAAATACAAATAATAAGTTTAAATAGAGTAGTAATGTTAGAATAAGAAACCTTAAGTAATGTAAAGTATCAAACAAAAAAAAATGTGTTTAGTTAGTAAATGTAATGTAATATGCACAAACAATGAGCATGTTAAAAAAAAACAATACGAAGGGAAAAAAAAGAGAGAAAAAAAATTATCTTAAGGATATTCTAGAATAATTTACATAAGTGAGGATCTAAGAATCTCAGAAGAAATATAAGAGTAAGACATCCTAAGTAATGTAAAGCATAAAGCTTATTAATAAAGTTAGTAAAAGTAGTGTGTAATAAAGGAAACAGTGCATGTAGAATAGATACATTTAGCAAATTTCAAAATAAGTCAATATTATTGTAACTTATTATATGCATATAAGTAATTAAAGTAAGGATTATAGAACTAGTAGGTATACTAAGTGAAGTAATGTAAGAGTAATATTAAAACGGAAGCAGTACGGAAAAAAAAAGCAAAAAATAAAACAGTAACATAATGCCAGAAAGATGGGTACTGCAGAAAAGTAGTAGTAAGAAATAGATTAAAAAAAAATTAAAGATGAAAAAATATGCTTTTTCACATTTGAAAGGGACAATTATATCCTAGTTCATTGGACGTGAGTTAAAGTTTATATTCATACAAAAAATCTATTTAAGTCTAAGTTTATCTCCCATTTTATCTACTGTGGATATTATATCCACCGGTGTGCCCATACTCGAAGGGTGGATAAAACAAAGCGAGGGGATAAACATTTACTCCTTTCCCCGGGGATAAAATTGTATCCTGCCCATGCTAGCCCTGCAGGGACCCACTCAATCGTACACAAAAAAATCATTATAAAATCATTCGAGCCGTTCTCGAGTTTTAGCGAGAATAACCGTCAGCAATTGATTTTAAAATTAGTACGGTCGTATAGAATATTATTCTCGTCATAATATGTTCGTTGTCTAACACAGCAAGACCTAAAGACTTAAGTTATAACACTCTATGAGTACATGGGCTTAACCTAGAATGTAGGATTCATTCAAGATTCTTCCGATTATTTATTTATTTATTGCATTTACATGTGGTTTTTTGTGACACATTACAGCACAGGCACCCAACAAGGGTTTAACAATATCAAATAAAGCTAGCCTTAATTTCTAATATCTTAATTCTAATACTAATATTTATATATTTTTTATACATTACAGTTATTATTATAGTATTTAGTATACGTTATGTTACTATATTTATGTATTTCTATTTTATATAATATTCATCTAATTTATAGTAACATTTGTTAATAATAATAATAATAATCAATTTATTCATAAGAAATATGGTACAAAGATGTTCATGTGAAATAATAAAGTATCACATATTTCACCAATTTTGGTATATGAAAACTTATGAATAGAAAATACAATATTTAAGTAAAATTAAACGTGCATCAGTTTACAATTTTTGATATTAACAATTTAAATTTAAAACACGATCAAAGAAGAAACAGCGTTTTAACAGTCACTAGAAACGTTCTTTTATTTTTAGCAGTTCATTTACCGAATAAAATTGTTTTTCCAAAAGCCACTTTAATAAATTACGTCTAAATCGATTATAATCTAATTGCCTTATTTCATTTGGGATTTTATTAAATACTTGTATAGCCATCACATAACAATTTTTTGAGTACATACTAGTTTTTAATGAAGGCAAAATAATTTTTTCGCGGTATCTGGTACTATTTATATATTTTACTGTATCTTTTAATTTAGTAAAAAAATGAGGATACTTAATCAAAAAGCTATTTAGTGCTACCGCAAAATTCTTCATTCTTCCATATCTCTTATATCTTTTTTCTTTTTGATTAGAACAGCATAACTAACAAACATGTTCCTTAAAAACCGGAAGCTCATAGAAACACTCGGGATAAGAAATGTATTAAGTACCGTTTAAAGTGCGATAATAATTAAGTGCCCCTCGAGTAGGGTTACCTTGTTGAAAAGATAAGAAAAGACACAAAGAGCAGGACTTGTTGCTTGTAATGATTAAAATAATGTTTATATAAAATGCTAATTAATAAGTTTCGTTTTTTTTTTATAGGGTAGGGTGACAAACGAGTACACAGTCCACCTTATGGTAAGTGGTTGCTGTGACCCATAGACATCTACATTTATCCTCAATTAAGGATCAAAATGCAGATGCGTTGCCCCCCTGAGTACTGAGATGAAAAGCGTCTTTTCCAGTAAAAAGGGTTTCTGGTTCTCTACACTCATCATACGAAACACAGCAGCAATAAGCTGCTATTTTACGCTGGTATTCTGTGAGAGTGTGGTCCTTCCTCGGTTAAACCGACCCATTCGTGCTACAACTATACTATTAATATAGCTGCAGCATGGCTTTGATTGATAATTCGCCTAATGGTGATTATGACAGACTAGGCCTGAATACAGCTGTGGGCTTTAAGGGACTAATGAAAATATGTTATAGTTAGAGTGATACACGAAAATTTATTACATCTAGATTAATTTCTTTGTTAAAGACTATAGAATTTTAGGTTTAACAAATAGGTTGGAACGGGTAAACAAAAAGTTAATTTTGTAACAAATATCATTGTAAGCTGTTATTTAAAAAAAAATCCCGCTGGATTTCCTGCTGGTTCTTCCCAGAACAGAGGTTTTCTACAAAACCAGTAGTAATTACACATAAGAGACTTTAAATAAGTATTATTTATAATCTACATTGAATAAAAAAGTTTTTGTTTCTGTTTCTGATAAATCGATGTCATCATCATCATCATCATTATTGTCCATATAAATTCACTGCTAAACATAGGCATCCTTCATGGATGCCTATGTTTAGCAGTGAATTACTGTTCCGAGCCACTTGCATCCATCGTCTTCCTGCATGTGTCATCAGGTCATCATTCCATCTACCAGGGTGACACTGAAAGTTCTTAGAAAATCAAAAACTGACTAGCAAGTTATTAGTTTTCTGCCGATTTCCAAAAAGGAGACGGTACTCAATTCCACTTGATGTTTTTGTTTTTTTTTTATGTGTGTTACCTCGTAATTTTTTACTGGGTGTAGCGATTTCGATGATTCTTTTTTTTATTTGAAAGCTGGTACTTCTCGTGTGGAATTTGATTAAAGTCAGACCAATAGTTTTTGAGTTATTCTTAATAACTTATATTGAAGTCGGCTGTACAAAATTTTTAATTTTAAATTATATATCTTTTCAAAATAGTGTCCATTTACAACAATACATCGCTGCATCTGATAGAAGCACTGAGAAAAGCACTTTGCCCACTCGTCCTTAGGGGTCTCTTCGACGGCATTTTGAAACGCAGTCACTGCTTCCTCGGCGTCCATAAAACGTTTCCTCGAAGCTTTTCTTTCATTTTCGGAAATAAATAAAAATCGCAAGGTGCCAGGTAGGGCTATAGGGCTGGTGATCCAGTAATTCCACGTCTGACGTCGCCAAGTAGTCGATTGTTTGCTTGGCGGTGTGCGACGAGGCGTTGTCGTGCTGAAGGAGGATCCTATTGCGAGGTCGTTTCTCCCGAACTTTTTCCAAGACAAGTGGCAAATAATTATTAGTGTACCGCTCTGCAGTAACTGTTTTTCGATCCTCTAAAACAATTGTTGCTTAATGACCTGTCCTTCCGAAGAACGAGGCCACCATCTTTTTTCCCACTCTTCGACCTCTTTTCATTTTAGTTTGCAACTCTTCGGCAGGAAACACTCAGACAGCAGACTGTCTCTTAGTTTTCAGGTAAGGCGCACCAGAACACATGGCCTGCCCTACTCCTCGGCCTCCGATTTCACATGCGCAACGGACGCCCCCGTATCCTATGCGCAAAGGCCATGGGGTCAGGAAAAACTAGCACTCAGAAGCACCAGTCTTCCTGACCCCAGCGGCGGATCTAGTCTATGGCTCCGCCGCCAACCAAGATTCGGCAGTGGAGGGTAGGGAGAGCGGCGCCTCGCAATTCCGGCACTCCTCTCCCCCCGCAGCCCCACCACCACCGCATCAATTAACGGTGCGGCCCCGTCAGAGTCGCGGAGGATAGGGCGAGTGGCGCATCGCCATACTAACACTCCTCTTCCTCCGCGACTCCACCTCGGCTGCAGTTGTCCGAATCTGCTGATAAATCACTCTTTTGTCAGTCTCTATCATACGCCGCACAAAACTGATTAGTTATCTTCAGTCGTCGCTGTAGAAGGCCGTCCCTCACGCAGATCATCGGTGAGATTAGTGCAACCACGTTTAAACTCATTAAACCAGTTGTAAACAGTGGCACGAGATGGGGCTACATCGTGAAAGGCCATTCAAAGTCTTTCATAGCTTTCTTGTTGACTTTATGACATCGAGTCATAAAAAATCATTGTACGAAAATTTTCTCGTGTTAAATTCATGCTGACGTGACACAGACACATTTCAATTTGCCGCCAAATCGTAAACAAATGACAAATTAATAAAATACAAACAATAATATTGGCAGAGTTCCATTTTCAAAATTTTAACTTATTTTTTATTATATCGTTTACAAGTTGCCAGTTCTAAAAACTTTCAGTGTCGCCCTCGTAGTGGGAGGGGGGGGGGGGGGTCGCCCAAAACTGGGCTTGCCGGTTCTAAGCTGCGAGTCGACAAACTTTCTTTCCCATGGATAGGCAGTATTATGTGAACCAGTAGATGGACAGTCCGAAAATATCCGAAGACGTGGTGATACTAGCTAGATAAAATTGTAATGCGCCGTAAACGCCTTTTGTAAGATAAAAATATAGCCCCCTTTACGATTGGTTTTATACCGGGCTTACAATGTCCTGGCAATTTTATGGCTCAATTACATGAGCTTCTAGGTCATAAATTATAATCTTAACCTTCCATATACATTGTTATATAAAAGTTAATAGTTATAACCTATATATCCCATATTATAGCATATATTATAGCCTATATATATCCCAATGCCGGGCACAGACCTCCTCTCATTTCTGATCTTCAGATAGGGCAAGGAAAAGTCCGCCGCGCTGCCCCAATGCGTGTTGGCGAACTTCACGTCTTCGAAATATTTTTTTTATTATTTCTCAGACATGCAGGTTCCTTCACTATGTTTTCCATCACCGCCGAGCACGTGGTAAATCAGCACTTAAAATTGCAATTAACACTTTCATTGCTGCCGGCGGGAATCGAACAAGGGTTGCTTGTGTACTGTGAAAATTTACAGCGAGCGCTAACCATTTGAGCTACCACGGCTATCCCCCTCCTTATCAAAAGGATTGTTCATCATCATCATCATTACAGCCTTTCACAAGTCCATTGCTGAACATAGGCCTCCCCCAAGGAATGCCACAAAGCACGGTCCTGAGCAACCTGCATCCATCGACTTCCTGCATGTCTTACCAGGTCGTCACTCCATCTCGTGGGGGGTCGACCTACACTTCGCCTACCGGTACGAGGCTGCCCCTAAAGAATCTTTCTTCCCCATCGGTTGTCGGTTTTTCGAGCTATATGGCTGGCCCACTGCCACTTCAGCTTACTGATCCGTTGGGCTATGTCGGTTACTCTGGTTCTACTGCGGATATACTTATTTCTAAGTTTATCACGCAGAGAGACCCCGAGCATAGCCCTCTCCATAGCTCGCTGAGCGACCTTGAGCTTCCTCATACGGCCATCAGTGAAGGACCACGTCTCAGATCCGTAAGTCATCACTGGCAACACGCACTGGTTGTACAATTTCGTTTTAAAGTTTTGAGGTATGTCTGACGAGAAGATGTGTCGTAGTTTTCCGAACGCTGCCCAGCCGAGTTGAATCCGTCGATTGACCTCTCGGTCGAAGTTGGATAGTCGGACTATTTGTCCAAGGTAAACATACTCGTCAACAACTTCGAGCTTGGTGCTCCCAACAACTACCGGCATAGGTGTGACATGGACATTAAACATGATCTTTGTTTTGTCCATGTTCATCCTAAGACCTATATGTTGGGTTTTTTGTTGTTGGGTCTCCAACGATGACGTGTACAGCTGCCCATAGAACCTCTCAATCTCACTCAAAATCTGAGGTGCCCCGGAAACGATGCTACCACATTCGGTCTTCAGCTTTAACAGTTGGGTCTTTCTGGCAGACAGATCTCTGGCAAAGACTTTGGAGCCTTGGTTCCGCTCGATCGCTTCTTCAATACAAGCTGTATTGAAGTTGCGTAAGTCCTGCCGCATGCATTTGGAAATCTGTCTGTTCAGTTGCCTGTATGCTGTCAAATCTGTTGAAGAATGTAGCTTCATCTCCCGTCTAACAACCGGGTCTTGCAGAACTTAGCTCCGATCGCATGGACAGTTTCCACGAGTTTGTTGAGGCACTGAAAACGGTTTTCAAAAATGATTGTTCACAAATACTTAATTAAATTATAAACAACGATAAAATAGAAACGTGGAGCTCGGAAGCTAAGCGCTCCTTGTACACTTCGTAAATACGCGAGCATTCAAGATAGAAATATATATTTATGTTTTAGGTGTTTGTTTAACTGTGTTTGCAGATCCACTGTCGGATGTTGTAAATTATTCAGTTTATATGGTTACTAGCGTGACCCAGCACGGCTTAGTCCGGAAGTATCCTAAACGGCTGGACCGATTTTGATGAAATGTTTAGTGTGTAATTAAGTGGTAATGGTGTGTAATTTTGTTTTAACAGTGGTAGAGCCATGCGGCAGCTTTTGCTGTCGCACGGATGGGCCGGCTCGAACCGGGGTGGTACCACGACCTCACAGAAAACCAGCGTGAAGTAGAGGTTTACCTCTGCGTTTCGCTTGGTGAGTGCAGGTGGCCGGAGGCCCTTTTTACTGGAAATGAGGCATTCCATCTTAGTCCTCACGGGTGACAACGCATCTGCATTTTGATTCGCAAACGAGGATAGATGTAGATGTCTATGGGCCGCAGCAACCACTTACCATCAGGTGGACTATGTGCTCGTTTGTCACCCTTATCCTATAAAAAAAAAGACAAAAAGGAGGAGGTGCTCAATTCGACTGTATCTTGTTTTGTGTTACCTCATAACTTCTTTCTAGGTGAACCGATTTTGATGATTATTTTTTTTTATTTCAAAGCTTGTGCTTCTCATGTGGTCCCATATAAATTTGATCAAGGTCTGACCAATAGTTTTTGAGTTATTCTTAATAATTTATATTGAAGTCGGTTGTACTATTTTTTTTTCTTGTAATGCACAAAATCTTCCTGGAGGGAAGCAGATCATACCGCATGTAAATTCGTTCAATGGTTTTCAAGCTTAGCACGGGCATACAAGAGGAAAGACACTCGCCCTGACCTTATTTATACTATGCATATATTAAATAATAATTCTAATTCCTCTGAATAATATTTTTTTCAACTGTGTATCAGTAAGATGGTATGATGAGGCTGACATATCCGTTCGAGACAAAAGGCAATAAATAAATAAAGAGAAAACAGGTGGTAGAATTAAAAATGTTGTATAAACCCACTTCAATATAAATAATATGAGAACATCATCAATGTAGTCGAAGTCAATTAAATATGCATTATTAAGGATAATTCAAAAACTACTGATCACATCTTGGTCAAATTTATATGGAACCACACGAGAAGCACCAGCTTTCATCAAAATCGGTTCGTCTCGAAAAAAGTGCCGAGGTAAACACACTCATAAAGGTAAACAAAATTACAGTCGAATTGAGAACCTCCTTTTTTATTGAAGCCGGTTTTAAAGTATGAGAGCTCTTGACATTGATCCCGCTGATACTACTAAAATTGTTAATTGCAATTTAATTAATAAAAATAATTAGCGTTGATTTGACTTGCGAAACGGTGAAGAAAAACATCCACAGAAAGTCGCGCTATAAGTGAAACGCACTAATGCCTAAATCGCGCTATCAAAGTTCTGAAGTTAACGCGCTATATATCAAACAGCTTCGAAATGACACGGAACGTTGGCCGCCCTCCGAGTCGATCACCTTGCCCGGCGGGAGATCTCCCTTTTTCCTTCCGAGGCCACAGTTATATTAATTTTTTATAGAAGTAAATTTGACAAACAAGCAGACAGTCCACTTAAAGATAAAGAATCAAACTGTAAATGCGTTGTCACACCTGAAGACTTGTCGTGTCGAATATAGAGTAAAAAGGATTTCTTCACATTCGACATACGAAACGTGGCTGCATTATTATGCTATTATTTCACGCTGGCGTTCTTTACGAGCGTGGTCCTTCCCCGGTCAAACCGACCTATTCGTGTTGCAGGCATAAAATGCCGCAGCGTGATTCTTCACCCATAAAAAAATTATAGTCGTTTAAAACATTGTCGGTTGTTTATAAGTATTTATTATTCGCACAAGAAATGAAATGCCGAAATAAATGTTTTGTCGATTTAAAGTGTCTTAAAAATGTATCATTCGTTATGGCAATTCGATACACCTCATGGGTATTACAATGCGTTATAGCGTCTTATGTTCTGCGAAATATTCGAACTTGCTATGTACCCCGCCCGGCTTTGGCTTGCGCGAGTTTTGAGTTCATGATCGTGTTCATACGGCCAATTTGAAATGAAATTAAATATCAGAGATCATACGAACTAACAAATAAAATTTCGTTCGTTAAAAAACATTTTCCTAATCGACTGTTATTTTGTTCGAATACAATAGCATCAACTTCTTATTGTTGATTATCTGTATTACATTAATTTCTTCATTACAGCCTTTCAAAACACCGAGCATAATAAAATAAAAAAATTAAAAACGGGGGAGGCCCCGTAGATTTCCCCCAATAGGGGATTTTTGCCTTAGTTGCCACTATTAATATATTTGCAATAATTACCACATACTAGCTTTTGAAGTCGGGGCTTTAATAATTCGTTACACTATGTCTTAACACCGACAATGAGGATATCTGCAGTAGAACCAGAGTAACCAACATAGCCCAACGGATTAGTAAGTTGATATGGCAATGGGCCGGTTATATAGCTCAAAGAACCGACGACCGATGGGGAAGGAAAAGGAACGTTCTCGCGTGCCAGCCTCGTACCGGTAGGCGAAGTGTAGCGTGGCCCCCCACTAGATAAGAGTGATGGTAAGACAGTCGATGTATGCAGGTGGCTCAGGACTGTGCTTTGTGGCATTCCTTGAAGAAGGCCTATGTTCAGCTATGGACTTGTGAGGCTGTAATGAAGATGTCAGCACCGACTACTGAAGTTTTCGATGTGGAAATTATTTTAATTATTTTTATTAAAAGATTTTTTTTATAGGATAAGGGTGACAAACGATCACACAGTCCACCTGATGGTAAGTGGTTGCTGCGGCCCATAGACATCTACATCTATCCTCGTTTGCGAATCAAAATGCAGATGCGTTGTCACCCGTGAGGACTAAGATGGAATGCCTCATTTCCAGTAAAAAGGGCCTCCGGCCACCTGCACTCGCCAAGCGTCTGTAGATGTCTATCATCTACATTTATCTTCAATTAAAAATCAAAATGCAGATGCGTTGTCCCCTCTGAGTACTGAGATGAAATGCCTCGTTTCCAGTAAAAAGGGTCTCCGGTTCTCTACACCTCACCATACGAAAAACAGCAGCATTAAGCTGCTATTTTACGCTAGTATTCTGCGAGAGCGTGGTCCTTCACGGTCGAGCCGACCCATTCGTTTTACAACTTAACTATTAATATAGCTGCAGCTTTCCTCTACCACGTATTTACACTCCGGCGTATTTTATCGTTTTTAGTCTTGATTGTGATTGAGCCAGTGAAGTTATTACTCGCCGTCAGTTTTCAAGTTTCACTAAAACTAGAATAAAGAAATTAATTTAAAAATTGTGTCTTGGAATTGGCTAATAATTAAAAAAAGTACTAGAGCTGGCTCAAACAAACAAACAAACCTTGAAGTAAATAAAGCACGCAAACTTACCGCTGTGCGTCACACCTATCCAGTAACCGTATACCGTCACTAAATATCTGTAAGGATTCCCGATTGACCTTAATGCTTAATTCATTTTAAAAGAGATCGCTTATTATATTATGTATTTATTTAATTACCGGGCCTTACTTTAAGAACAAATAGAGAAAAGAAATGGATACAAAAGAAAACGACATCATACTGTTGTCCCTGTTCTAGAAAACTTTTCTCCTCTCATTTTTAGGGTTCCGTATCCAAAGGGTAACCAAGGGGAACCTATAAGCCTCCGCTGTGCGTCCGTCCTTCCGTCTGCCCGTCTGCCCGTCTGCCCGTCTGTCAGCGGGCTGTATCTCTGAAATTTCCACAGAATGTATTTCTGTTGCCGCTATAACAGCAAATAATAAAAGTAAATAAAACATTAAATATCCCATAATAGAAACGTGTTTTACGATGGTACCGAACCCTTCATGCGCGAGTCCGTCTCGCACTTGTCCGGCTTTTTTTTTTAATTAAAAAATAGTTTTGAAGCAGGAAAGAGTTCATTGTGTTGCCGAAATATGTGTTCGCTGACTACAGTACATGTCTTTAAAAAAAATTAGGTTTCTCAAACTAGCTTGTTTCCTTTACCGCAAAGTACGACAATCGTTACGCCACACCACTCAAAAAGTACATTATTGGTGTTGTCTAATATTTCTCTACACATAAAAAATATCAGAATCGAATTAAATTATATTTCTATGATATAAATATTTTATGACAAGACTCTTGGAAAAATTGTAAAGTAAAAGGTAAAGTAACAGTCTATATACGTCCCACTGCTGGGCACAAGCCAAGATTTTAGGGCAAGGAAGTGTTCGCCGCGCTGCCCCAATGCGTGTTGGCGAACTGCATAATATGTCTTCGAAATATATTTTTTTTATTTATTTCTCTGACATGCAGGTTTTCTCACGATATTTTCCTTCACCGCAGAGCACGTGGTAAATCAGCACTTAAAATTGCAATTAACAATTTCATTGGTGCTGGCGGGGATCGAACCCGGGTTGCTCGCGTACTGTGAAATTTACAGCGAGCGCTAAACCACTGAAATACTACGGCTGGAAAGGTGGTTCAATACAATTCCAAATAAAATAACACACAAAGTGTTTTACTAAACAATCCCTATTACACGAATTTATAGCAAAATGTCACGTAAACATTGACGGAAATATCCAGACAAGTCTATTCATATCCTAATCATACAAAAGTGACTTGAGAACGGTTCCTATAGGTTGGCCCTTTTCAGGGTTGATACGGGCCTTGACCCAGCAGAAACTAGGTTACACAACCTCTGTTAACGATTTAGCCAAGTACGCTGGGGAGTGTTTACATTTGTTGTCTCATTTGGCAACTCGCACGAGATGCCGGATTGTTATCCGCTCATAAATGGTCCTTCGAGGCTTTATTTAGCTGTACAGTCTACAGCCTTGTGAATTTTACGGCGCTGTAATTCGCGAAGGAAATAAATTTAAGAGAGAAATTTCGATTCTTCGCAGTATAAAATATGTAATAAGTTTTTTTTTATTATCTGTTATTGTATATTCCTTTTAATTGTTTATTAAAAAGATACGTAAAGATACACAACATTGTAATATAATGTCATTAAAGCTTGCAAACTTTATTATGTTTCTATAAAGACATTTTTTAAGGTGGTAGGTAGAGTAGTAGTAGTACTTATTTTAGTCTCTGAGGTTTGTATGGTCTTATGTAGAAGCATAATGCTATAATTCTATACCAAGTTAAGATATAAATTAAATGCAGTGAATTTAACTGACATTAAAACAATTCTAAAACTAGCGATCTCGCTTCACACGGGTGATTTCTGGACCTCGATAATAGTGGCACCTACCGGGTGTGAATGTGAATCTAAGCCATCTAGAGGGACCCATTCAAACATTCAAAAAATTTCGTCAAAATCGGTCGAGCCGTTTTTGAGTTTTAGCGAAACTATCAAACAGCAATATTGATTTTTAGAACCAAGTTCCTTATCGGACGGTACTGTTTGGCGGATGGGGGCTAGGCGAGAAAGTGTAATTTTAGTTTTAAAGACATTTATTCTCATAAAGACTTACATTAGTCACTTAATTTTTCCGTCACGATTAGGGTTGCCATCTGCCATCATTTCGGGTTGTGTCCGGCTAAATTTTTATGTGTCCGGCCTGTCCGGCTTTTGTTAGGCATCTTGTTAGTGTAACGCGTCGCACGCATCGCTCGTAGAATAAATAAATAAGTAACGTATACACTTGAAACTGTGCTGTGATTGATTAATAAACAATTAGCGTATGTATGGAGTTGGTGAGTTTTTTGGCTTGCATGGCCTCAGAAATGTATGTTTGGCTAAAAATTACTGTCCGGCTTTTAGGGCCAAAATCCGGCTTTTTGGGGCGCCGAGTCCGACTTTTTCATTTTAGGAGATGGGAACCCTAGTCACGACCCCTTCTGGACGTAGTGTAAACGGCCTTGGCGGCTATAAGGAAGCGAGATGGAATAATATCCATCTCCCTCGTACTGTTTCTGTTTCTTGCCATGAAAGAAATATTATTTTATTTTAAATGAGGCTTCATTTTAATAGACGCTAGTAATTAATTTATTTGAATTTGTTAATCAATAATATAATACGTGTATCAACAATAATAATATGCTATGAAAGGAACTTCGTTCCAACCGAGTGTTCCACGACACTCGCATGTTTATATATATATATTGTTACGGGCCCCAGCTGCCCCTGCAAGGGTCGCCTTGGCTAGAGCCCATAGTAGCCTCCTCGACGGGCAGCCGAGGGTTCAGGCCCAACGGCCTATGGAGACTTATCATTATACACAATAGATATAAGGCTAGGTAAACAAATAGTACGTATCTGGTTCCGAAGCTAAGACTGCCCCAAGGCTCGGTCAGGCGGTAGGTAGTTGTAGGTTCATGTAAGTGGTGTGTAGTAGTGTTTATATATGTGACCTGACCCAGCTGAGGTGACAGGGCAGCAGCCTGGTCCGATGCTGCCCCACCATGTTGTATCACTCCAGCGGGCGTCACCAATTGACAACTTCCTTTTTCATTTCACTATTTCAGTCTATCAACTTGATCGTACATTTAACTAACTTCAAAGTCAACCAATTCAACGTTCATCGAAATCGAAACACGTGGCACCCGACACAAGTAACGAACAGTAGTCCATAGTTCAATATTCAAGGTTCCGGGTTCACGTATCACAAATTTACAAACAAGGGATCGAACGCGGCCTCTTCCGAGTCTCAAAGTTCAGCGTTCCCAAACAACAAACTAAATTCCTTCGTACGATATTAAATACTACGCCGCAATAAGAATTCAAAATCAGCCTAGCTGACAAGCAAACTAACTAAAGAGTCAACACACAAAAGGCTCTTAACGCGACGGTACAATTAAACAATGACTTCCAAAAACGATTAATCGGGCCACGCCCTCGAAATGGAATGCGAGCTTCAAATTCCATACCGTATCTCTACTCGGCGTGCGCGCAAGGGTCCACGTCGCACAAGCAAGTTAAATATTGCAAGATGCACTTCAACACGCAATCACTATACAATTGACGCAATTACTTTTAAACGAAATTACTTTAATCAGTCAAATCTAATATAAGCCTCTTGTCACGAACTTACAATTTAGACAAGCTAATCGGAGGCGGTCTTCACGAAACCACAAATTCAATAGCGAATTAACCGCGCACAAATACTAAAAAATCTAGACCATAAAACCAAAACTGGTCCCGCGAAATCGCTGCAGCGGTCACCACAAAATACGTTAATCGACTGTGCCGCTGCTCTTAAACTACTGTTTGTCGCCCACGAGCGCCGAACGCCGGGAAGCTGTATACCGCTGCCCCCCTCCCGGCGACCGCACGTCACCACACACCGTCGGGCGATTCGCTTAGTCAACGCGATTGGATGGCGTTTCAAATGACCATGTTTGGGCCTAAACATATATAGATGTATGAATAGAAATTTAATTTAGATCGCTTAGAACCCATCATATGCAAACAATCACTTTAGAAAATTAAATATAGGTGCATCTGAAATGCTTTGGGATTTATTCAATCTTTTCTGCCTTTTGTTCATTTTATTTCTATTGTTTTTAGTTCTTCTCCATCAGCTCATAGAAGTCCCTTCTCTTCCCCTTCCCATAGTCTCTTATTAGGAGGGTAGATTTGTCATAATCGTTGCGGTTAGTAGGCATTAGCGATCGCAGAACCAGACATCTCGCACCTTTGACGCTGCTCCCAGCCAGCGGTCTGGTTGTTTTACATATGGCTTACAACCCATTAGGTTGATCATACTAATGGCTATCGGAAGCCTTGACCTGTTACGTTTTTTTGGAACGATGTTCCTTATCGGACAGTACGAATTTGGAGGATGGGGGCTAGGCGAGAAAAAATGTAAGTTTTTCCGTCTCGACTCAAGACCCCTTCTGACGTAGTGGAGACTGCCTTGGCGGCTATAAGGAAGCGAGATCACAGAAAAAATAATAGGCGAGATGGAATAATATTCATCTCCCTCGCACTTTTTATCATCTTGCCATGAAAGAAATATTATTTTATTTTAAATGACGCTTCATTTTAATAAACGCTATTTATTAATTTATTTGTATTTTTTAATTAATAATGTAATACTTTTATTAATAATAATATAGTACGAAAGGAATTTCGTTCCAATCGAGTGTTCCACGACACTCACGCATGTTGTTTTTTGAATAGGATAAGGGTGACAAACAAGCACACAGTCCACCTGATGGTAAGTCGTTGCTGTGGCCCATAGACATCTACGTCTATCCCCGATTACGAATCAAAACGCAGATGTGTTGTCACCCGTGAGAACTAAGATGGAATGCCTCGATTCCAGTAAAATGAGTCTCCGGTTCTCTACACTCGCAATACAAAACACAACAGCGTTAAGCTGCTATTTTACGCTGGTATTCTGTGAGACTAATGGCTATCGGAAGCTTAGCTTAAAAAGCGGAATTCTGTAATGCCGTCACCACTTGACTAATTGGTTCTTGATCTTAGTCAAATTATAGCAGCCGAGTTTCACCTTTAAATGTTCATACAAAATCTTCACAGTATCGAACAAGAAACAATAATATCTACTGGACATTGTAGTGCTCGAGTATATGCACAAGAACAGGTGCACTACCTATTCCTTCGCCCTCATAGTCCGATGGGACGGCAAACCGACACGAACAGAGAGACGAAGAGATCAGTCGCAGGACTAACGCCTTTACGTACTTTCAGAGGTACGAGGTTGATACAGTGCCAACTTCCTGACTCCGGGCTGCCACTGTATTTCTTGATAGAAAAGCTTAATTATTGATTTTTCTTGTCTCTTCGCGGATTTGAACCGGGGACCTCATAATCAGCAGTTGCGTTGAAGACCACTAAAGCCTTTCAGTGCAGCGGCATCTAATCCCGTAGTGGCTGTATAGATAGACCAAGAGAAATGCTAAATATGATAGTAGTCTCCTACCAATGACATATCTAATTCTTAATTTATTTATTCACTAACTGATACCTACGACTTCGTCCGCATTCACAAAAAAGAAAACACACATCACTGAACACGTAGTACTTATAAAAATCGTTGTTACTTATAACTAATAACTTTATATTAAATGAAGATATTGCAATATTTTTAGATATGGGCGCACATAAGTGTCTAGCAAATAAAACTTAGAAAACTTAACTATGTATCCAGTAGTTTTTCCGTGATGCGCACACAACTTCGTATAATTTTATTTATAAAGAAGATTTATTTATTACAGTAATTTTGAGTAGTTTTGTGCGAGATATTGAGCGCACTCCGGACACAAGTGTAAAATGTCAAACCAGCAAAATGTATGTAAACTATTGTGTCCCTACAGGTTTATCGTACCGTTATAAATTCACAGGCAGTACGTAGAGTAGCCGAGAGCCGAGCTCCCTTCCCTGCGCCAAAACACACCGTTCAAATAGAGTGTTTGTAATAAATCATGAGCATTATTGACAAACCAAAGATGTTTTATAGGTCCAGATACCGTGTAAGCGCGCCTAAAACGCTTCCATTTCAAAGGCGCCAATATTGGTGTATTCGTTCGACCTAGGGATGGGCAAGGTAAAAAAATATATCGATATATATCGAATCGATATTTTTAAACAGTATCGATATATATCGCGTGATAAATATCGATATATCGTCATCATTTGCATGATGTAAAGGTAAGGTCCAAAATTTTATTTACTGACGGTTGGACGACGAAAAAAACGATACAATATTTTAAAATATATCGAAATTGATACGAATTCGATACTCTAAAATAAATATCGATATATCGCGATTTATAATATCGACGATATATATCGATATTTTTATTAAAAAATATCGATATTTCGATATATCGATATTTTTTACCCAAGCCTAGTTTGACCGTTCCGCCATTACCCATTACGCCAGCGACGTTCACTGCGAACATACGTCAAGCACCGGTGTTTTTAATTTCGCAAAATGACTGTTTGTGCTATGAAATCATGTAAAAGTTACTCTTGGAATAAAGATAAGAACATCACTTTTCAGAAGTAACTCTTTGTAATGAAAAGAATGTATTTCTTTGAAAAAGAATACGAAAACTAAATGTCAATACAAGTAATAATACTGCGCAATAATATTCGAGTGTTGCCTAGCCTATGAAATGCTTTTACCATTTTTTAATGTCATGATCAACCGGAAAGGTTATCTGTATAAAGGTTTTAAACGGTCTAATTTTACAGATTTTACCCAACCTATAGAGTTCAACCGTTTTAAGGCTTAGGGTTGAACTACATCTGGCAGCACGGAATCGCACTTTCCTGTGCTTCTATCCTTTTTGGTCACTTAGAACCGTTATTTACTAGAGCGAGAAAGAGCGCGAGTGTTTAGTTCCACCCTCAAAAAGCCGATTGTAAACCGGTTTCAAAAGTTTATCTATCATTCTTGACAATCCATACTAATATAATATTATAAATGTGAAAGTGTGATTTTTTTTGTTTATTTGTTTTTGTCCTTCCTGAAGGAACAGAACAGAGCAATTTAAAAAATTATACATTTGCCATCTCCTGGCCGAAGTTTACGCTTAACCAAACTTACTTTTTTCGTCATTTTACTTAGGATTGAAAAATAATTAATGTCTTCGTAAAAAGCGGCTATATTTTGTGTTCTACAGTACAAAAGTATAGTACTCTGTATATATTTAATAATAATAGATAATAAATATATGTTACGTACATAAATATCTACTGTGCTTTTTTATTTATTTTTAACTGTTACATTAATTATAGGTTTTATTATATATCTTCAATATTTTAGTGCGATTTTCGTACCTACATAAAACACACATAACCAACCATATCCCCATACACACACGCAAACAAATGCACACGCCTCGCACACACATTTTATACTCGTAGAATTAATAGGTACGTCAATATGAATGAAATATAAAATCTCCCACATTTTTCGGGTAATCGATCTGCACTGTTATTACCGAAGTCACTCACATTAATGCAGCCATGGTACGTAAGATATGCGCGTCACGTGGTACTCAGGCACACATGAATCAACGACTGGCATCACTATGAACGGTGCGGAGTGTTAGCAACACGGTATCTGGATCTATAAAACATCTTTGTGACAAACAAAATTAATTTTAAAAACCTTCGAAATCCGATAACTCGCAATAAAAGTCTCCGAGGCCTTACCTCGGCATCAGTATTACGACTGATTGAAAATCAATATCCATTTCCTTATCCAGTTTGCAAATGCGGATAACTTCCGACTACTTCCGACTCGAGCAGGAGTCAAGATGGATTTACAGACGGTTGGTTAATAAATATTCTTCTCACTGTACCTATCTATGAAATAAGGACCGCTTGCTTTTGATACAAGTCTATTTAATTCAGCATAATTTACATAATTTATTACTCCGCTTACACTTTTATGCGTATAGAATACAACAACAAAGTTATTATTGCAACGAAGTTTCTCATCGGACGGTACGGGTTTGGCGGTTGGGAACTAGACGATAAAAAGTGTAAGATTTTTTTCGTCACTACCCCTTGTGTCATAGTTTAGACGGCCTTGGCGTCGAAATAAGGAATCTCCCTCGCACTTTTTCTTTTTTCGTAACATATATTTATTATCTTGTCATGAAAGAAATATTATTTTATTTCAAATGACGCTTCATTTTAATAGACGCTAGTAATTTATTTATTTGTATTTGTTTATCAATAATAATATACTACGAAAGGAACTTCGTTCCTAACGAGTGTTCCACGACACTCACGTATTTTTTTAATCTAATTACTATTAAACACAAGCTAGTGATGCCAGTTTCTCGACTCCACAGAGTCAGTAATTCATTCTTGGGGCAATGTATACGCTATTACAACAAGGTCCCGGAAAGTATACAGGCTCTCTCTATTACCAAGTTTAAATGTTTTGTTAAGTTGAAACTGTATAAAAAGGGTTATTATAGTATTAATGAATACTTGGTTGATAATAACCCCTGGGAATGAGGTGGTCGCTTCCAAGCTGTTTCTAAAATAAATTTTGTACCAACCATTAATGTAAAATATGCTTTTAAAAAAAGTCCCGCTGGGTTTCTTGCTGGTTCTTCCCAGGACATAGGCTTTTTTCGAACCAGTGGTAAAGTAAAAAATGACTTTCAATAAGAATTACACATGTGATCTATATTGAATAAAAAATATTCTATTCTATTCTATCTATGTACAAACGTTTAAAGAATAATTGATTACAAAGTTTTGTCTACAAATAGCCATCCACCCCGTTTTCGGACGGGTGATTTCTGGATCTCGACAACAGCGCCACGTACCGGGTCTAATTGTGAATCTAAATCATTCTCGAATCTAGTTAATCACACACAAAATTTCTTCACAATCGGTCTAGCCGTTTAGGAGTGCAGTCAACGCGGACAGAAGAATCACTCATATAATATACTAGCTGTTCCCCGTGACTTTGTCCGCGTGTAATTTATTACGATGGCATTTCATAGGTTTTAGAATTTTTGAGCGGAACCCTATTTTTTTTTTCTAAAATAAAAGTAGCCTAAGTTACTCCTTATAACATCAGCTATTTGTCAGTGAAAGTCGCGTCAAAATCGGTCCAGTCGTTTCGGTGATTAATCGGAACAAACAGACAGACATACAGAAAGACAGACAAAAATTTTAAAAATTGTGTTTTTATTATAAGTACCATATGTTACGTATGTCACATGCTTATAGTAAAAAGCTGTTACTATGACATTACAAACAGACACTTCAATTTTATTTATTTGTATAGATTATATGCATGTATTATACATATAAATTGTCGTCTTGAATCATTTTACACTTTAGCACACAGTCCACCTGATGGTAAGTGGTTGCTGCGGCCCATAGACATCTACATCTATCCTCGTTTGCGAATCAAAATGCAGATGCGTTGTCACCCGTGAGGACTAAGATGGAGTGCCTCATCATGACGAAAATCCGTTGCGTAGTTTAAAAGATCTAAGCGTACAGCGTACTGCGTAAGCGACTGTTTTATACTATGTAGAGTAAAGATATTGTATAGACTCAGCTCAAAATCACTCTACGTATAATTAAATGGGCTATGCCGGGAATTTATCTGTGAATAAAATCCGTCAGAAGAACATTCTTAAAAGAATAAGAGTTGCATAGCCCGGCGGATCAGTAAGCTGTAAGTGGCAATGGTCCAACCACATAGCTCGAAGATCCGACAACAAATGGGAAAGAAAGGTTTTCGAGTGGCAGTCTCGTACCGGCAAACAGTGGGCTTGTGATGGGCTGTACTGATAGTGATAGTGAATGTATTGACAGGGATCGCCCTAAGTTGTAATGATTTACTTTAAAGAACGCGTTATAAATTGTGAATCTTGATGTTAATATGCAGGCTTTCTCAAGGTGTTTCGTTTCATCGTTAAACACTTAGTTAATCAGCACATTAACGGTGGTAATCCAGCCTGGAATTATTGCAGCTAGTAAAATATCTACCGGTAAAAGAGTTCGTATCGTTGAAGAGTACTTTAGTCATGTCACCCTTTACTGTCGAAGCTTATCGCTCTTGAAGCTCTTCAATTAAATTTCAATTAACTTCTTGACACACTAGCTGAAACTAAATTGACGACTGCTAATTTTTTAATTTGTTTTGAAATATAATTAAAAGTTATTTTTATATTTGTTCATAGGAATTAAGGTGAAAGCTCTAGGGTGGCCCGCGAAATTCAAATTTTCTTACGTTTTTTGCAATTTGTATGTCAGTGTCAGGTTGTATGTTGGTCGTATGAGTACGTATTTACAGAATTATAATCATTATAATCATCAATGTGCACTCGGAAAAACAGACGCCGGCAGAAATTTTGTAAACAGTGGTAGAGCCACGCGGCAGCTTTTGCTGTCGCACGGATGGGCCGGCTCGAACCGGGGTGGTACCACGACCTCACAGAATACCAGCGTGAAGTAGAGGTTTACCTCTGCGTTTCGCTTGGTGAGTGCAGGTGGCCGGAGGCCCTTTTTACTGGAAATGAGGCATTCCATCTTAGTCCTCACGGGTGACAACGCATCTGCATTTGATTCGCAAACGAGGATAGATGTAGATGTCTATGGGCCGCAGCAACCACTTACCATCAAGTGGACTGTGTGCTCGTTTGTCACCCTTATCCTATAAAAAAAAAACCTAAAGGCATGTGTGTAGAGTAGAGATAGTTCAGATGGCCCCGATCGCTGTACACCCTAGATTGCCCCTGCGGCAGGTAAGTGAGTAGCCGCCTTAACCGGTTCAGTGCGGGTGACACGCCAGACGTGCCATCGATTACTTTTGCGTGTGGCGTATGACACGCGAGTCGTGTCTTTTTTTAAAAATCGTTATAACTCGCTTAAATTGCTTTTTTGGAAAATTTATCAAAATTTTCATTATTTTGCGAATAGTTCATGCATGCAGCTTCGTTTCTGGATATTTTGAAAATTTGAAATTTTTAGGGTTTGACAACCTTTTTTTAACGTGGTACTACTTTTACTTTGTGGGTTTTAAATCATGTTATGGAAAAATTGTCTAATAAGTAACAAATAATAGTACTCATTGCGATCGCTCACAAACTCAAGTTGTAAATAAATTTCTAGAAAACAAGTCTCCTGTTAAAAAAAAAACAATGCGTTTGTCTTATTGTTTAATTTTGCTTAAAATGGTTGAACTGCCGTCTTATTACTATCATATGGCCGAATAGACCTACGAAGTATCATGTGCTCTTGTGATATGGTATAAGGTTTATTTTTGCTTGAAACAGTTCGAAACCGTTAATGTATAAAAAAAGTTCGCTAATAAATAGTCTTTTGTCAATCCGCCGCCGTATAGCGCCGGCGTTTTTTTCCTTTTGAAAACACTTGTTTTGCTATTCTTACTAATTAGACATTTTCAGATCGACTTTACTTTTACATTTGTATAACATTAAATAATATTTAACATTTGTAAATATCAATGAATGATATACCTTATATTTTTTTCAAATTAAGGTTCTTCATTGTTTGATATTTACAAATGTTATTATTAGGTGAAAATTTAATTTAATAAAAACCAAGGTTTCCAGGGTGATTTAGCTGTACCTACTTATATAAATGATTTTTTATAACAACAAAAAATAGTACAAAAGGTTTGTAATCTCTTCATAAAAAAGTCACTTTCTCTCAATTTCAAAGAAAACGCGTAAAAAAAACACGTAGTTACCCACTAAAAACAAGTATCCTTCCATTTGTAACTTATGTTTGTTGTCTGTGGCGCTTGACACGCCCGGCGTGTCATGAAATATTTGTTCGCCGCCACAGCTAAAAGTTGTCGAAAATTGGTGCCGCAACGAATCAGTTAAGCGAACATAATAACTTGAGGTTTTTATCGATATTGGAGCACTTATTTCTTCGTTTCCACTAATTCACATGCACAGACACTTAATAAACAAAATCGCTTTACCGCATTACGATTTATCAACATCAACTTCAAGCCATTCTTTAAGGCTTTAACTATCCTGAATGACCTTGACGAAACGGCGGATTTTAGCCAACGTCTAGCGACTAAGTTCTGTATTACTTATAAAGGTGCAAAGATTAAGGGGCTACTCCATGCGAACGACCTTGAGCGTTTGTGTGCCGGCCGCGCCAACTCCCTACAATATAGGATCGCGTAAAAAATAATATGTAAGACGCCACCTACCATAGTTTTGTATAACTCAATGCCACCTACTGTACGGACGTATTTTTCAACATCAATAAACTATTTTATGGAAATACACACAGCGTACAACGATAAATGTATTTTAATTTTTTTATTCGGTATATTAGTTGCATTATATTAGAATTATGTATTCTCATATATTATCTAATTATGAAATTTTATAATTAATTATATATTAAAAATGAAGCATTGAAAATTGTGAGTTTAAAAGATACCTACTCACTATAGGTAAATAGATAGCTATAGCTCGCCTTTTGTACAAATATTTGGTGCAATAAAGAATAAACAAATAAATAGGATGTTTCGCAGAGTGAGAGTAATATATAATGAGAGTCGTGGAGGCAGTTTACAAACATAAATTGCACAAGGACAAACATCCAGACCCGGAACGATTATTTGTAGGCCTTACAAATATTTGTTCCGTGCGGGATTCGAACCCGCGGCCCCCAGCGCAACAACTGATTGCTAAGCCACTGCGCCACGGAGCCGTCGCCGGGTTATAGGTAAAGTGACCATACGTCCCGTTGTCCCCAAATAAAGCTCCGGGACACAAAATTGTCCCGTAACTCTTTGGATGGAAGTATTCAAAGCCAACAATCTTCAACATAATTTTTTTAATCGAATATATTTTATGTCTACCTGGTACAAATGATCCGATAGAAAGAGTATTTTTTTTATTTTGAATAAATTGTGGACGTCTGAAAGAAACACTTACGGTTCCAGTTCTAAAGGCGATGTTGAAAGATAACAATAAAAAAAAATTGAGCAGAATTTTATTCTTATTTAAAATCATCACCAACTTTATTAAAGCAAATTTAATCCTCTGACAAATGTAATTCATAATTTTTAAAAATGTTGCATTTAATAATTACCTATTTTTAAATGCAACATTATTTTTTAATTTATTGTATAAAGTTATACTTTTTAGAGTATAAATAAACCCATGTCCTGTTTTGAGTTAAAAAATAAATGGTCAGCTTAGTCTTTTTAGTTAAATTTAGTTTTAAAAATTTTTAGTTTTTAGTAAAAAGTAGGTATATTAGTACCTACTTACATACTTTTTACCGAATTATAAGTATAGAACACCTTATGTACTCAATTATTTTTTGAAAAAGAAGAAAAAACAAGCAATGAATAATATACTATATTTTAGCAAAAAACTATAACTTAGTAATACTAATTATAATTATAACTTAGAACATAAATGAAAAACTCATAACCGACCCAGGATTCGAACCCGGGACCACATGATCAGCAGTCGCACTACTACAACCACTAGACCAACGAGGCAGTACTACATCTGAGAAAATATTGTAGTTGGTTACTACGATTATTTTTAACTGTATACTATACTGATAATATTGAATTAGCCTTTTATAGTGTAAATTATAATATTTGTCGAAATGTTAATTATGGATTCGAACCTTACATGCTAATGGTGCTTCATTTTTTTATTTGCATTTACTTCAAAGAAAATACACGCAAAAAGCTTCATCGCGCAGTAAAAAACACAACAAATATATGTATAACTAATACGAAAAATTATACCCAAAACAAACAAATAATACTACCTATAAAATAACCTAATAAGTAATAATATTATCGACTGATAAGATCGTGAGCGTGTGCTCTAACGAACGACACAGGCTCCACGTTCGAGAGCTCAACGCTCAATGATCCAGCAAGCCCGTGGGCAGTGAATACGCCCAGATTTTAAAATAATTTCTTAATAAAATCAAATTTTGGTCTTTTGAAAAAAATTTTACTATAGAAATGTTCATTAATAAATTGCCTATCCATTGGTGTAAATCGCAAAATAAAATAATACTTACTTTACGAGGAGATGCATGTTATCAATAATAATTTCACATTTATGTGGTTTCGTTGTAAGGAGATTATATTAATATTTATTCCTTTAAAAAAAAATTGGATACAGCTCTTATGAAATCAAGATTATGTAGAAATATAATGTGTTTTTTATTTGTTGATATATCTTTTAAATAAAAAGTAGATAGCTCCTAAAAACCGCACAAATAACGACTAGCGCGACATTTTGCTCAACCCGCGCCTTAATAGACTGCAGAGATGACAATTATAAAAGTGACATACTGCCTGTTATGCTTGCGCATCACTGAGAATTATGTCGTAGTTACGCATCTTCAATTACATTGTGCTGTAGCTTTGTCCGGTAGGCGTCACGAGCTATCAAATGTTCAAGTTTCAAGTACGTAAGAGTTTTTTATTATATATGTTAAATCGTATTTATTTGTATCGTATTAGTAGATCTGGGTCAAAGCGTTCGCTGTAAATTTTTCCCGGGTTTGATCCCCGACAGCGCGAATGCTATTTGTAATTGCAATTTTCGTCAACACGCATTGGGGCAGTTCGGCGGGCATTTCCTTGCCCTAAAACCCTCTTAGATAAAAAAAGAGTTCTGTGCCCAGTAGAGGGACTTGTATAGCCTTTTACTTTACTTTGTAGCAATATTTATATTCGTTTCAGATACAGAAGGGTACCTTATGCTGACAAAAATATCATGTGGAGGCGACGAAAACGTAAAACATCTTTGTACCTAGATAAAACGTTCGAAAGATTGTCAAACATGTCATACGCCTGACGCCCTCTCACTATTTTATTATTTGTTTTTTTTTTTTTGTAAAAGGATAAGTTAGACTAAGTTAGATTAACTTGGATAAGTGTGTAAGATTTTTTTAAATTTTATCACAAATTTTTCCGCAATAAATTATTACTCTTCTACAGTGATTGTCTCCTCTTAGTTTCGGCGAGACTGTAGGATGTTATACTGAGTCACCGTCACTTACTAAGCGGCCATAAATCATTATATGTATGTATAGACATAGATAATATATAAAAAAAATTATTTTAATATTTATGTTTTTTTGAATTTTGATTGATTTTTTGAAACCTGGTTAAATTATTTTTTTCCATACCAATCGATGGGCTCAAACAAAACAATATAGATTGCGCATTTCTAAAACAATATTTTACCTCTTCTCCTTATAATAATAGCTCCTGCACCTAACCCGGCGGAATAGTCATTATTATCTATAAGACCATTTGGAAAAACAATTTTTGTTACCAGTATGAGTCTAAAATTTTATGAGCAGCTTTGTTTATAGTGCCTTGAGCAACACTTTGCCGATTTCTGTACAAAAAATTATACTGGATTTGCAAATATGGATGGCCGCTACCTTTGAATATAATACCCGCTATGTTACACTTATTTACATAGAAACTTTAATTATCATTTGCATAAAATTCTAAATAGCACTTTATACACAACAAAGTAAACTTTTAGATCAGTCCATCTTGTTTTTCACTAATTAAGTGAAAAGTAAAACAAACCAATAGGTCCGTGATTTAAAGTTTCTTGCAACTTTTTATAGTAAAGCATGACCTTATCATAATATAATAGTCAATAATTAAGCCATGTGATAAAACTTTTAAGTGTGCCAGTCAAACATTAATGATGATATTCGGGTCATTATACTAGAAATAGTCTTTTAAATATTTTGTAGTACAATTGATAATCTTCAGTATGATTGACCGTGTATATGACTTTTATAAGTCTATGTTATTTTTGATGAAAATTATTATTGCAGATAAAAGCCCTTTCACATTTATTGTAGTCTCGAATTAAATTAATCAAAATGAAAATAAGAATTTTGGCTCTTTATAACTGATCTTTAAATGTAAAACTGACTTGAAATTATATAATTATCGGCATTTTTTTAATTCATTGAACTTTTTTAAGATTGTGTTGTAACTCTACTGGTAAAAAAAAAACAAATATATATATTAAAGTTCTTGATGAAAATAAAGTATGCGCGTTACATCGCATCCCATCAAGAATGTCTTATGTAATTCTTGGTATAAAGCTAAGACGTGATAATAACTGTAAACAATAGAATAACAAAACAATGAAAATATTTGTAAATACTTGCTTTATAACCTAATAAATATTATTTGACCGTAATAAAATAAAATAAATAATAAATTGGTAAATCCAATTGGGCATACCTTAAGCGCATTAAAAAAATTACGTATAACATGATTATACGGAATTTTTAAAGTAGTTTAAATACATTTCGACAGCACTATCGGCTTCAACACCCTCGAAAACCATGAAAATGACACCCATGATGAAAAAATTGATACCTATTGCAGCCGCCATCTTGGATTTACATTTCGACACCACTATCGGCTTCAACACTCTTGAAACCCATGAAAATGACACCCGAGATGAAAAAATTGGTACCAACTTCAGCCGCCATCTTGGATTTACATTTCGACAGCACTATCGGATTCAACACCCTCGAAAACCATGAAAATGACACCCAAGATGAAAAACTTGAT